>NDFG01000244.1:208959-222151 GCA_002167245.1 Sporophila hypoxantha
ATGCAGGGATGGATTTGGTGGGCGAGGAGCAGGGATGGATTTGGGGGGAGTGGGGGAAGGCAGGGATGGTTTGGGAAGTTGGGGATGCAGGGATTGTTGGTCGGGGCAATGGATTTGGGGAGCGCTGCGGGATGCAGGGTGGATTTGGGGGCCGAGGGATTGCAAGGGAATGGATTGGGGAGTGTGTGGGGATGCGTGGATGGGATTTGGGCCCTGGGGATGACAGGATGATTTTGGGAGTGGGGATGCAGGGATAGATTGGGGGTGCGGGGATAGTTTGGGAGGAAATGCAGGGATAGATTTGGGAGTGGGGATCCCAGGGTATGAATTTGTGGGAGAGGGATATGGAGTGGAGTGCAGAGATGGATTTGGGGGGCGGGGAGCAGGAATTGGCTATTTGGGGAGTGGGCGGATTTGCAGGGAAAAGAAAATTTCGGGGTTGTTTTTTTTTGTGGGGCCGGGGGATGCAGGATGGGTTTGGGCGGGCGCGGGGATGCAGGATGGATTTTGGGTGGTGTATGCGGGGCTTGGATGTGGATGCATGCAGGATGGGGTTGGAATGTAGGGTTGGGATGCAGGCAAAGATTTGGGATGCAGGGTTGGGATGAAGGGCAGGGATGCAGGGCAGGGATGTGGGATGTAGGGTTGGGATGGCAGCAGGAATATGGGATGCAGGGCTGGGATGTGGGATGCAGGATGGGGTTGGGATGCAGGGTTGGGATGCAGGCAGGGGTGTGGGATGCAGAATAAGGAGCAGGATACAGGCAGGGGTGTGGAGTCCAGGATGAGATTGGGATACAAGCAGGGATGTGGGGTGCAGGGATGGGTTTGGGATGCGTGGTTGGGATGCAGAGTTGGGATGCAGGCAGGGATGTGGGATGCAGGGAGGGATGCAGGATGCAGGATGGGGCTGGGATGCAGGCTTGGGATACAGGCAGGGGTGTGGGGTGCAGGATGGGGTCGGGATATCGGGTTGGGATGCAGGGGTGTGGGGGGCAGGGATGGAATGCAGGCAGGACTGTGGGATACAGGCAGGGATGTGAGGGACAGGATTGGGATGCAGACAGGACTGCGGGATGCAGGATGGGGTTGGGATGCAGGGTTGGGATGCAGGCAGGGATGTGGGATACAGGATGGGTTTGGGATGCGTGGTTGGGATGTAGGATACATGATGGGGTTGGGAGATGGGGTTGGGATGCAGACAAAGATTTGGGATGCAGGCAGGACTGTGGGATACAGGCAGGGATGTGGGATACAGGCAGGGATGTGGGGTGCAGGCAGGGATGTGGGGTGCAGGATGGGGTTGGGATGCAGGGTTGGGATACAGGCAGGGGTGTGGGATGCAGGGCAGGGATGTGGGATACAGGGTTGGGATATGGTCAGCGATGTGGGATACAGGATAGGGATAGGGATAGGGAGCAGGATCCAGGCAGGGATGTGGGATACACGATAGGATGGGATGCAGGATGGGGTTGGGATTCCGGATAAGGAGCGGGATGCAGGCAGGGATGTGGGATGCAGGGTGCTGGAGCAGGGACCCACAGGGACCCACAGGGACACACAGGGACCCACAAGGACACACAGAGACACTCAGAGACACTCAGGGACACTCAGGGACATTCAAGGACACACAGGGACACTCAGGGATCCACAGGGATCCACAGGGACACACAGGGATCCACGGGGACACATAGGGACACACAGGGACACACAGGGACCCACAGGGACATGCAGGGATCCACAGGGACACTCAGGGACACACAGGGACACTCAGGGATCCACAGGGACACTCGGGGACACTCAGGGATGCACAGGGACCCACAGGGACCCACAGGGACACTCAGGGACACTCAGGGACACTCAGGGACCCACACTTCCCCCCTGCCCCTCTTCCCTCAGCCATTCCCATCTCCCTGAGCCCCCGGATCCAGCCTGGAGCCATCCCAGACTCCCCACAGCCCCACCCTGGCTGGGATCCCGACCCTCCAGGGCCCWGCCCCACGGCTTTTCCCGCTTTCCCTTCGCTCTCAGACTTCGGGAAGATGCCAGGATTCCTTGGGAAGGGGGATTGGGATGCCTGGGGCCTCCCGAGAGGAGAAGAGCTGGAGATCCACATCTCCTTCTGTACAAAAATCCACATTTTTATCCCTTATTCCCACTTCCAGGTTGTCTTCCAAAATCCTTCCCTTCCAGCCCTCCACCCCCACCCATCCAAATCCCAGGGAATGCTCCCTGATTTCCAGCTGGACAGAGCCAATTCCAGTGGAAAAAAAACAACCCAACCTGCTACAGAATCCTCTTCTTGGGGCCTTAAAAAATTTGGCGATAAAAGAAAAAAACCAGGAGAAAAGTTTTTCCCTCGAGTGGGATGGGAAACACCCGGAAATTTCCGACCATCCAACCCTGAGGAAAGTCCCGGATTGGGGGCAGCCCTGATGGATTTGGGGATTTTTGGCCTCCTGGTGGTTGTCCTGTTCGGGGGATTTTTGGGAATCGAGGGTCCCACCGTTTGGATCAGGCTATGTTTCCTGGTGGGCTGAATTCCAGCTGTTCCCGATCCCCATGAAAGGCAACTTCCTGGAAAAACCCCCGATCCTCTCTTGGGGGCTCTGATTGGGGAAAAAAAACACCAGAGAAAAGTTTTCCCTGGTGGGATGGAAACAGCCGCGATTCCAGCCCAGCAACCCTGAGGGAAAAGTCCGGATTGGGTTCAGCCCGTGGCGATGGATTGGCATTTTTGGCTCCTTGGTGGTTCCTGTTCAGGAGGATTTTTGGGAATCGAGCCCACCAGTTTGGATCAGGGCTTGTTACCGCTGGGCTGGAATTCCAGCTGTTCCCAATCCCCTGAAAGGCAATTCCATGGAAAACCCCTCGTTTCCCTCATCCCTCTGGGGCTCTTGAATGGAAAAAACAAACACCAGGACAAAAGTTTTGGAGTCACCCATCCGCTCAATGCCGGGAAATCCGGGATAAAACCAAATCCAATCCCAGATTCCCAAGTTCAGATCCTTCATTTTCCCCCTCACAAGGAGTTTTCCATGAAAAACAGAACCACCAGGAGCCAAAAATTCCCAAATCCGTCCCCACCATTGGGATGACCCGATGCAGGAATTTTTCCCTCAGCTGCTGGAGCCCRAAGTCCGGCTCCTCCTGTCCGTTTTTYCATGGAAAAAGGCAAAATTCCCAACATTCTGCTCTGCCACCATTCCCACTTTCCTTATCCGGGGCTGTTTCCATGTCTGGAACATTCCTTCGGATGGGAGCCACCCCTGGATGAGGCGGGTGAAGATTTTTGGGAAGCTGGGAATTGCTTCCCRAAGATCCGACAGCTCCGATACCCCCTCGGACAACAAAAAAATAAACCCGGATTTTTAAAAAATTCCCACAAAAATTCCACAGCTTCCCGATGGGAATTTCAGCCCCTTTCAGCACAACCTCGCCCCAGAGCCAAACCCATGAGCCGGTGGGAGAAGGATGAAGGAGAATAACCGGGAATTTTGGGAGCAGGATTCATTTTCCAGAGGCAAAGCTTCCTTGGCAGATTTTTTTGGGAATTCCCAGGAGCGGCTCCCAGGACATTGGAACAGACAGGAATCCTGGAAATCGCGGGATGCGAATCCGATCGCTCCGATCGATTTCTCCCGGTTTTTAATTCCCCGCGAATCCAGCGGCTCCCTTGGAATGCCCCAGGGAATTCCCAGCCTTGGGAAGGGAGGGAACGAGTGAGGAATGCTGCTCCTGCCTCATCCAAACGGTTATTCCCAGTTTTTTTCTGTGGGAATCCATAAAATCAAAAAATTTTAAGAAGTCTGTAAAAAACAAACCTCAGTTACAACAAAGTTGTAAACAGGACTAAAACATCAAAAAAAAAAAATACAAACTGTAGAAAAATATAAAAATTAAAACAATTAACCTGTTGTAGTTTAACTTCCTACGTTACAAAAAAATTCTCTAACAAAATTAAACTTGTAAATAAAACTCTGAACATTATCTCTTATAAACAAACATTATATTCAAAAATAAGCATTGTTTTAACCAAAACTACGTACACTTACGTTAATTAAATAAAATCACTATCAATATACTTTTACTTCATGTAATTAACCAAAACAAATATTTAGTGTGTTGTAACATTAAATTTCTTTAACTTGCTACCAAAATAACAAACTACTCACATCTCTGCATAAACCAAATMATGWAATAAAACRAATACTAAAAAATAAACAACTCTAAACGCTTTCCTAGCAAACCCCATCCCATTCAAATCTATGGATTAACTACTGACATTTTCCATAAATACGGATTTTCCGCTCCAAAGTTGGATCCCTTCACTCCCTAAAAAGCCAATCCTGGTTTTTCAGATGGAGCTGGTGCCCTCCTGTCCTTCCCAGATTCCCAAGGGATCGATCCAGCCTGGAAAACCAGACCTGAGCCTCATTCCTCCCTTGGGAACAGCCGGAATCCAGGGCAGCACATTCCAGGTGAGGCTCCTCCCTCTGCCCTCGGAGACGGGAATTTGGGCCAAAAAAACTCCCAAGGGGAAAATTTGCCAGTTTCTCTTTTTTTTCCCAGCCTTTCCAGAACAAATCCAGGGGCTAAGTCTCAAATTATAGAGGAAAATCCCAAATTAGAGAAGAAAATCCCAAATTTAGCAAGCATGTCCCACATTTTGGTGAGAAAATCCCAAACTCTGGGGAGAACCTCCCAAAGTGGAAGAGAAAACCCCAAATTTAGGGAGAAAGTCCCAAATTTTGGGAAGAAACTCTCAAATTTAGGGAAAAAAAACCCCAGATTGAAAGACTTTCTCTTTTTTTTCCCAACCTTTCCAGAACAAATCCAGGGGCTAAGTCTCAAATTTGAGAGGAAAATCCCAAATTCAAGAAGAAAATCCCAAATTTAGCAAGCATCTCCCACATTTTGGTGAGAAAGTCCCAAACTTTGGGGAGAAACTCCCAAAGTGGAAGAGAAAACCCCAAATTCAGGGAGAAAGTCCCAAATTTTGGGAAGAAACTCTCAAATTTAGGGAAAAAAAAATCCCAGATTGAAAGACTTTCTCTTTTTTTTCCCAACCTTTCCAGAACAAATCCAGGGGCTAAGTCTCAAATTAGAGAGGAAAATCCCAAATTCGAGAAGAAAATCCCAAATTTAGCAAGAACGTCCCACATTTTGGTGAGAAAGTCCCAAACTTCGGGGAGAAACTCCCAAAGTTGGACTGAAAACCCCAAATTTAGGGAGAAAGTCCCAAATTTTGGGAAGAAACACTCAAATTTAGGGAGAAAAAATCCCAGATTGAAAGACAAAGTTCCAAATTTTGGGGAGAAAGTCCCAGATTTGGAATAACCAGGAATTTATTCCGGAGCTGGGGATGCAAATCCCRAGGAGGAAGTTTTGATGGAACATCGCCTCGGACAAATTCCAGGAATTTTGGAGCAGGAAATCCCTCCTGGAATGGGGTTTGGAAAGGAGGAGCAAACGAAAAATGGGAGGATTGGGATGAAAAATTCCCTGGTGAAAAAATCTGGGAAAAAATCTGGAAAATCCAAGAGTGGGAGCGAGGAAAGGCCGGGAATATCCAGCGCTCCCGGAGCTGAGCCAGTCACCGGCTCAACCACCRGGAAAAATCCAAGGAGATGGAAAAAACTGAGGAATAGGGATGGGGAAAGAAGGGAAAACTCAAGGCTCCCAAAGAATTTGGAATTTTAACCGGAATTTCCCTGGAATTGAGGGGATGAAGGATGGAGTTGCGTTCCCTGTGCAGTCCCATGGGATTTTTTGGGATTGATCCGGTTCTCTGGTGGAGAAGCCTGGAAAAAAGCGGGAAAAGGRGGAATATTCCCAATTCCAAACAAGGCCTGGTGAAGGGTGAGGAGTTGGAGCTGAGTCCCAAAATTCCTGCCCGGATGAGGGAAGTGGATTTGGGATTTCAGCCGGATTTGGGATTTCATCCCACAATTCAGGGAGTGAGGAATAAATGGAATTTATCCTGGGGGGATCCAGGAAGAGAGATGGGAACAGGGGGTTGGTTTTTCGGGAAGAAGGGCCGGAAGTGCTGGTTTGGGAATATTTAGGGATAAAATGGGATCAGTGCCTGGATGTGGAATTTTTGGGATAGAGGGGAAGGATGGGGGAACTTAAGCCCGGGTCTGCAGTGCTGGCACTTAGCAGCTCCTGAAAATTCCCAGAAATTCCCAGAATTTCCAAAAAATTCCCAAAAATTCCCAAAAATTCCTCAAAATTCCCAAAAATTCCCCCTAATTCCCAAAAAATCCTTAAACTCATCATTCCATGCTCAGAGCCACTTCCAAGGGGGAATTTTCCAGTGCAAATCCCCCAAAAATCCTGGCTGCAGCACCAGCCAATGGGAAAAACCCCTCGGAGCATTTTCCAGCCCCAAATCCCACCCATGGAATGCTCTCCCATCCCAACGGACACAGAGGGAAAACCCCTTGGAAAAGTGGGAACAGTTCCTCATGGGCCTGAGGCTGTTCCCCAAAAAAAGTTGGGATTTTAGGAAATTTTAGGATATTTCAGACATTTTTTTGGGCGCATCCCTGGCTTTGCACAGGTCCCTCCTTCCTGCCGCTTGTTTTTTCCTGGTTTTTCGTGGAATTTTTTCCCTGCGGGTGACGCAGGGTCCCCAAGCCCAGCCCCACTGCCATCTCATCCCAGAGATTTCCAGGATTTTTTTTGGGATGTCCATCCCAATCCTTCCCTTCCCGAGGCCTCTCGGGTCCTCTTTGTTCCCAGTGCCGGAGCTTCCAGGAGCCGATCCCGGCTTTATCCCGGATATTTCCATAGGTAACAGGACAACACATTCATTTTTCCTGGAAAMTCACTATTTAGGGGATTTCCTTGGGAATTCTGAGATTTCTGCCCTGAGCACTGGGACATTCCCAAACTGGGAATGCCGCCGGGAGCTKTTCCAGCTCCACCTCCGTCCCCAAACCTTGGGAAGAGCCAAGGCCGGGAACGCTCAGCGGGATCAGTGGGATGGGACAGGTCCCTGGAGCCTCCGGGAACGCGGCGGGAGCGGATCCAGCGGGATTCCCACACCTGGCACCGGGATGAGCGGCTTTTCCAAACCTTTCCCACCCCAAAGGCTCGGGAGCAAACAGAGCCGGGGCCGTGCAAGCAGAGATGGATCCCGGGATATTGACACTCCTGGAAAAACAATCCCACATTCCCAGCATGGCTCATCCCTGATTCCCAAATTCCCATCCATCCCACATTCCTGGTTTGCGTTCCCAATTGAATTTCCTGCTCGCATCCAATAGCACCGGAGGGATCGCTCTGCTTCCTTTGGGAATTCCACATCCTGGAGGATTGTTCCACTTCCTTTGGGAATTCCATATCCTGTAGGGATTGCTCTGCTTTCTTTGGGAATTCCGTATCCTGGAGGGATTGCTCCACTTCCTTTGAGAATTCCACATCCTGGAGGGATTGCTCTGCTTTCTTTGGGAATTCCGTATCATGGGGATTGCTCTGGCTTCCTTTGGGAATCCAAGCTTGGAGGATCACTCTCGTCTTCCTTTGGAATTCCGTAGTCCTGGAGGGATTGCCCCCACTTCCTTTGGGAATTCCAAAGCCTGGAGGGATTGCTCTGCTTCCTTTGGGAATTCCATATCCTGGGAAGGATCCTTCAGCTTCCTTTTGGAATTCCATATCCTGGAGGCATCGCTCTGCTTCCTTTGGGAATCCCTCCCGGGAGGAGGTGTCAGTGCTGCTGCTCAGGAATTTGGGAATTGCTGTCAAATCCTGCCCTGACACTCCCATCCCGGCGCCTTCCCATCTTTCCATCTCCCGTCTTCCCGTTTTCCCATCTCCCATCTTCCCGTGTTCCCATATTTCCATCTTCCCATCACTGCGGGAGCAGCCGGAGCAGGAGCTGGGATAAGAACCATCCACGTGGAATTGTCAAAATTCCAGCGGGATGAATCCAGCTCCCATCTCCAGGAGAATCCCGGCGCCTCCTTCTCCATGGAAAGCAACGTTTGGATCCCATCACAGGATCCTTGGAGCCGGAAAATCCCACCTGGATTTTCCCATTCCGGCGGCTCCCCTGGGAGCTGGGATGGTTGGGCTGCTCCAGGCTGAGGAGGAAGCGGGAATAAGGCAGGAAAACCAGGATCCCGAATCCTGCCGGTTTTCTCTTCCGTCTTTTCCCGATCCTCCCATCCCTGCTCCACCTCCGGGCACCAGGARTGGGATGAGCCAGGGATTGTGGATYYTGGGAAAGGAATTTTATAAATATGGAATCAGGCGGGAGAATGAGGGAATGAGGGATTGGATGCATCCAAACACCTGGAAAAGAGGTGGAGGAAGCAGGGAGGGGAAAAACAGGAAAAACGGGATCTGAGGCGACAGGGAAGATTTTCTTGGAAAATTAATCCGAACCATTGCACAGAGGAAGGGAAAATAATCCAGAAAAGAGATCCAAAATCCGGAAAATATATCCCAAATCTGGAAAATAGATCCCTAATCCACAAAATACATACAAAAATCCAGAAAATATGTCCCAAATCCACAAAATAGATCCCAAATCTACAAAATGTATCTCAAATCTGGAACACAGATCCCAAATCCACAAAATCAACCCCCAATCCACAAAATACATCCTAAATTCTGGAAAATATATCCCAAATCTGGAAAATAGATCCCAAATCTACAAAATGGATCTCAAATCTGGAAAACAGACCTGAAATCCACTAAATATATCCCAAATCTGGAAAATAGATCCCAAATCCACAAAATCAACTCCCAATCCACAAAATACATCCTAAATTCAGAAAATAGATCCCAAATCTGGAAAACAGACCCCAAATCCATAAAATGCATCCCAAATCCATAAAATATATCCCAAACCGACAAAATAGATCCAAAATCCAGAAAATATATCCCAAGTCTGAAAAATACATCCCAAATCCAGAAAATACATCCCAAATCCACAAAATAAATGCCAAATCCAGAAAATAAATGCCAAACCCGGAAAATAGAGATCCCAAATCCACAAAATGCGGTCACATCCCAGCTTTTCACCAAGTAAAGTTTCTCCCAGGGATTTTTCCAGCATTTCTGACTCCTCCTCCAGGACCTCCTGATTCTTCACCTTTCCCCTATCCCAGATTTCCCAGGTTCAGAATTCCCGAGCTCCAGGCTCTGCTCCTGGATCAATAAATCCAATCTCAGCCGTGGCCCTTTGGAGAGGAGTTCTTGCAGGACAAGGAGCTTTGGGAACATTTCCCCCRTGGAATAAATCCCAATTTTCCCTCCACGGCAGCCAGGAAAATTCCTTGGGAATTTACCTGCAGCCAAAACATTCCAAAGAATTCCTGGAATGTGCCGCCACCACCACCACACGGCATTGGCAAATTCCATGGGCAAATTCCATGGGTGAGTCCCGGATCCAGGCACTCCACATCCCGTGGGATCATCTTTTCCAAGAGATGGGAAGGAGCTGAGGAGATCCTGGATTTCCCRGGATCCAATCCCAGGAAACACCCGGGAGCTCCAAAAGGATGGAGAAGAGGGGAGGAGGAATTTCCATTTTTAGGTGGAAAATTGCCTGGAATTTCCAACTTTGGAGCTTCACCGGAGGACAGGACTTGCCTTGGGTGGGTTTGAGGAGGAATTTCTCCATCCTGGGAATGTTCGGCTGTTGGGAAGCTCTGGAGTCATTATCTCCACACAATTTAATTAAAGTCTGGCKTTAATGACACAATGGCCACTAATTAATTTAATTAAATTAATTAATTTAATTAATTTTTAATTAATTTAATTAMTTCTCRCTCCTGCACAGGAGATYTGGGGGGGTGGGGSGGATTTTTTTGGCAAAATTGAATTCCAGCCCTGGAAGCGCAGGGGGTGGTCGGGAAGCAAAGGGATTTGGGAATGCGTGGGGAGCATCTGGGATTGGGAACTGGGAATGTTTCTGGGAATATTGACTGGGAACCGGAAAATTGGACTGATGAACAGGAATATTGGCAGTGGAACTGGGAATATTGACTGGAATATGTCTGGAAACTGGGAATATTTCTGGGAACTGGGAATATTGGCAAGGGAATGGGAAATTGACTGGGAATATTGTCTGGAAACTGGGAATATTTCTGGGAATTGGGAATATCTGGGAACTGGGAATATTGGCTGGGAACGGAATAATTGACTGGGATGTCCTGGAACTGGGAATATTTCTGGATTGGAATATTCTGGGAACTGGGAATTTTCTGGAACTGGGAATATTGCAGGAACCTGGGAAATGACTGGGAACTGGGAATATTGGCTGGAAGCTGGGTAATACTGGCTGGAACTGGGAATAATTGACTGGGAATACTGACTGGGAACTGGGAATATTCGATGGGAAATTGACTGGGAATACTGACTGGAACTGGGAATATTGACTGGAAACTGGGAGTATTTCTGGGAACCAGGAAAAGCAACTGTGGGAATGGGAATATTGGTTTGGGAAATACTGACTGGGAACCTGGGAAACATTGCCTGGGAATTGGAATGTTGGCTGGAAGCTGGAATAGCTTGGGAAGCGGGAATGTTGGTGGGACAAAGCAGCAGCAGGCGGGGACAAGAAGACAGGGATATCTCCAGCTGGCTTCCATTTCCCCCTGGTCATGGGAAAGACGGAAACAGGCTGCTGACAAATCCGGAATTCTTTGGGATGGGTTGGGAAGGACCTGGAAGCTGATCCTCCCAATCCACTTTCCCATGATCCCAGGCTGCTCCAAGTCCCAGCGTCCAGCCTGGCCTTGGGGCGCTTCCATGGATCCAGGGGCAGCCACAGCTGCTCTGGAATTCCATCCCGGGCCTCACCACCCTCCCGGGGAAGGATTTTATCCCAATTATCCCACTTAACCAGCACACGGAGTCCTGGGAATTCTTTGGGTAGGAAAAATCAATCCCGGGGTGCTCCAAGCCCTGGCCTTGGACACTCCAGGGATGGAGCAGGCCCAGATTCCCTGGATAAGCTGTGCCAGGCTCCCATCCTGCTTATTCCTGCAGCACGAGCAGGAATTTCGGGACGAGGCAGAACTTTGGATACAAACAATTCCGGCCGCTCCAACCGCGGCACAGAATCCAGGCCACGGGATTTGCCGAAGAAGATGAAATCCTTTGGAATGACCCGAAATCTGCTTTTCCTCCCAAATAACTTCCCACGCTCCGAGCTGTCACTTCTTTGGGACAAATCCCTCTCCGCCTCAATCCGGCTCTTTCCAAGCGGAATTATTCCCGCTCGACCCTGCCGCGGCTCCGAACGCTCCGCGTCGATTTCAGCTCGCGCTTTCCACCACCTGTCAGCAGAGCAGGGTAATTTGGAATTCTGCTTTCCCTCCCTCCCTCCGCCCGGCTTTCGCTGCTGGGAGAGTTTCCCGCTTTCAGCCTCAGCTTCCCGGGAATTCGGAGATAACGAGGCCCAAATTCCTTGGATCTCTTTGAATTCTGGCAGCCCGGTTTCTGCTGCCTCCTCCTAAATCCACGTAGGGGGAATTAAACATGGACATTTTCTCATCCCAGGGGTGGAGTCTGGAAGTTTTCCAGGGTCCAGGAAAGTTTCTGTAGCTTTGAGGAAAACCCCCAGAATTTTTTTGGGTCAGTTTTTTATGGATTCCCTGGAATATCCAAAAAATCCAACATCCAAAGGTTGTTTTTTGTGGGGAATCTCCAGGAAGAATCATTTTCCCACAAAGGAAACCAGACTTGGAAATCTGGAATGGTTATTTTTGTTAGATGTCAGAAATTCCCAGAAATTCCAGCTGCTCCAAGCTGGAATTGCGCATCCCAGACATCCCTAAAAATCCAGGTTTTGTCCAAGCTGATGGGTGAGGAATCCTCACTTAATAGGAGAGAGATGGTTTTACAGGAAACAGCCATGAGTTCTGTGCAGGCAGGACAAATGGGATTAGTACTCCTGGGAATTTGGGGTTTTTTAGGATTTTCAGGAACAAAGCCAGTGAAGTTGTTCTGGAAGGACGATGGGATTTGTAATTCCTGGGAATTCTTGGATTTTTTTGGGGGATTTTGCAAAGAAACAAAGCAGTGACGTTATGCTGGGGAGACAACTGGACTTCATGGCCCTGGGAAGTTTGGGTTCGGGCTGGTTGGGGATGGGGTGGGAAAATCCCATGGGATTCTCAGCCTGGGGTGCAGCCAGAGGGGAGTTTGGGAGCATCCTTGGATCCGCACTTTCCAGGGAATCGGGCTGTTCCCGATGCCCCAGAATTGGCCGTGTGGGACAGGGAGTGACCTGAGTCAGTCAGTTCCAGGTGGGCCGGGACACGCGGAACGCGCGTGGGAGACGCTTCCTAAATCCGGCTGGGAATGACTCAGAGCACGCGGGATCGGCTCAGCCACCCCACAGCTCCCTTTCTCTCCCGAATTCCCAAAGCTCCGGAGGCCCTCGAAAGGGATGGATTGGGATGGCTCCGCTCCCAACCTTGGGAAGCATCTTGGCTGGCCGCTCCCGTTGGGATTTTTCCTTGTTATTTTAATTTATTCCTTGAGGATTTCGATTTTTTATGGAGGCTTCCCATAGCTGGAAAAAACCTCTGGAATAGCAATGACACATTCCTCATTTTCTCCTCCTTATTTTTTTTTAATTTTACCTTTTTTTTCTCTTCATTTTTTTCCTGCTCTTTTTTCCTCCTTTTCTTCCCCTTTTCCCACCTTTTTTCATTTTTTCTTCCCTACTTTTTTCCTTTTTTTTTGTTCTTCTTCCCTCCTTTTTTCTATATTTTTCCCTGCTAATTTTTCCCACTTTTTTCCCCGCTCTTTTCCCAATCCTTTTTTCCTGCTGCTTTTCCCCTCCTTCTTTTTTTTGGTTTTTTTTTTCCTTCTTTTCCCCTCATTTTTTCCTTTGCCTTTTCTCCATGTCCAATCTGGGACAACCCTGTGGAAAAGGCTTGGGGGCCTCCGTCCCCCCCCCAACCCCTCCCAGGCTCTTCCTCCTCCCATCCCGGCTTTTCCAGCTCCTTACCAACCTTGGAAAACTTCTCCCCGAGGAGCAGGAGCATTCCAGGGGAGCAGATGGCTGAGGAGGAGGAGGAGGAGGAGAGGAAAATCATGGATGCAAATTCTCCGGATGTCTTTGCAACATTCCCAGTCAAGGTCGTGCCGCTGGGAAAAGCATCCTGCAGGATTTTCCCCCAGTCCCCCAAACTTTGGGATATTTCATGATATTGAAGCCTTC
>NDFG01000244.1:223354-244216 GCA_002167245.1 Sporophila hypoxantha
CCCCAAAAAAACCCAAATTCCCACCAAAACCTCTCCTGGCTGCTCCCAAAGCTGCATCCCAGGCAGAGGAATCCTGCAGGATTTTCCCACCGCTTCCCAACTCCGACCTTTTCTTTCCCAACATCATCATTCCCTTTCCAATTCCAGCTTCGTTCCCTCATTCCCATCTTTCCCAGCCCATTCCCAGCTCCCTGTGGGTGCAATCCCCTAATCCCAGTTAAATCMAGTTTGCACCAGGATCCCAAAATCCTGGAACCCAGAGGTTTTTCCTTCAGGTCCATCCAAGTTTTCACAGCTCCACTCGCTCTGGAAATGTTTCCGTACAAAATTTGGGAATCCCAGCTCCTCCTGCTCCTTTGTTGCCTTCCTTTCCCAGAATCCTTGATGTGGCACCAGCACAACTTCCAGGTTCCTGCAAAATCCCAAAAAATCCCCAAATTCCTAGGAACACAAATCCTGTCATCTTCCCAGTGCAATTTTCGATGCTTTGCTCCTGCAAATCCCAAAYAAACCCCAAAATTCCCAGGAACACAAATCCTGTTGTCATCCCAGCACAACTTCTCTTCTTTCCTCCTGCGARCCCCAAAAATCCCCAAATTCCCRCCAAAACCTCTCCTCTCCTGCTTTTCCAGCAGCTCCTTCCTTTGGCTTGTCCGGGAACAGATCCAACGGGATCCTCCCACACTGGGAAAACCAACCCGACCCCACAACAGGCCCGGAATCGGCAGAAATTGCCCCAAATCCCGCTCGCCACATTCCAGCTGCTCCCTGCATTCCCAGGAGCTTCCAGCTCCCGTTGCGACTCCCTGGCACCGGTGGATGCAGCTGCTCCCACCTTCCCAAAAAAMCCTGGAATTACGTAATCCCACAAAACAGAGCTTTTTCTTTTTTTCCAGCACCTGTAGGATCCCTAGAAATTAAAAAAAAAAAAAGGTGGAAAATATTCCCAGTGCGAGGTGGTGATGGAAAAATCCACACCCGGCTCCCATTCCCGAGGCTCCTCCTTCAGCTGGAAGGATCCCACCGGGAATTCTCACCCCTGGATTGGGAAAGGAGCAGCTCCAGAAATTCCAGGGGATCGGGAGGAGCTGCTGCTCTGCTTCCCAAGGTGAGGAACTCTTCCCGATCCCAAAAATCCATGGGGAGGGGTCAGGGGAGGTTTCCCTAAAAATCCAATTTTTTCACTGYTGGTGCATCCAAGGCTGCGTTTTTCCTGGGAAAAGGGAGCTCAAGAAAATGGGGGGAAAAGGAAAAAAAGGGGGGGAAAAGGAAAAATGGGGGGAAAGGGGGTGTGCTGGTTTTGCATTAGAGCTACCAACAAAAGTAATTTTTTGGTAATTAAAAAAAAAAGTTAATTTAAAAAAAAAGTTAATTAAAATTTTAAAAAGTAATTTTTTTCTGCAAGGAAAAAAAAAGGGAGACAGGGAGAAAAGAGAAAAAGGGAAAAAAGGGGGGAAAGAGAAAAAAAGGGGGGAAAAGGGGAAAAAGAGGGAAAAGAGGGAAAATCTCCATCCACAAGCCTGGATCAAGAAGGAATAGAAAATTCCTGGGGAAGGTYGAAAATCAAGGCTGGAAAACCAAAGGAAAGGGCAAAAAATATTTCCATTTCCCCCAAAATGCCACAGAGGAGGAGAAAAACCAGGAAAAAACCCTCTGGAAATATTCCAGCCCTCATTCCCGAAGGACATCCAGCTGAAGAGGGATGGGGAAGGGCTGGGAGATCAAAGTTGGATCCCAGTTGGAAGGGCCTGAGCAGGCAGCAAAGCCCCAATTCCAGGGATTTGTCTTTGCCCAAGGTCATTCCAGAGGAGAAAATGGGATTTCTGTGGAATTGAAACAAAAACCGGCTCGGGTGTGACGCGAATCAACTTCCTGGGAATTTCTCCCTGTCCAGGATGAGCAGATGAACTCCCAKAAGAACTCCTCAAATCCAGGAATTYATTCCAGCTCTTTCCCACCTTCTGCATCCTCAAAACTGGCTGGAATACGGAAACCAAGGTTTGGGAATGGCTGGAAAAATCCCGGATTTAAYTCCGACTTCAGGATGATGAAGGTGGGATCCAGCGGGACCACGGCCCTTTGCCATCCTCCAGAATTCCATAAATCATCCATGATTCCCCCAGACTTTGGGATGGGATCCAACGGGACCACGAGCCTACATTGGCATCATCATAACTCATCCATAATTCCCTGAAATCTTGGGAATTCTGCTTCACTTCCAGGCACCCGGCTCTGACTGGGATAACGGAATGCACAGGATCCATCCATGGTGTGGGAAAGGAATGGGAAGAGAAAGGGTTTGAGCCCCAAAAACCTGGAAATGKCTCCCTCTGGGCATTCCCTTCCCAAAAAAAGGGCGGATTTCGGCCATGGATTGAGGGATCATTTTCTCCTTGGGAATGGAAAACCCTCGGAGCTGGGTTTATTTCCAAATAAAACCAGGAAAACATCCCAGAAGCGTTTGGGATTTTGGATTTGACGCCGTGGTCAATCCCTGCCCTTGGCCTTTGGATCATGGATTTGTTCAGGCGGGAAAAGGCCACTGAGGTCATGGATTCCAACCATTCCCACAGGAATTCCGTGCCCCAAGGGATTTTTGAACAATTCCAGGCATGGGAAGCTCATTCCAGGGCTTCTCCACCTTTTCCAAAGGGAATTTTCCCAMTATCCAACTTAAACCCCTCCTGCTGCACCCTGAGGCCGTTTCCTCTTTTCCTGCCCTTTATTCCCTGGGAAAAGGGATGGATCTGGTAACCATGGAGAGGCTCCAAGGGGTGAGGAAAAGCCTCTTTCCAACATCTCCCCGGTCCCTCAATCCCCGCTTTTCATCCCCAGAAACCTCCACCAGGAGGAAAACCACCCCAAAACCCAGTGGTTATCCATGAAAAAGCTGGAAAATCCCATCCGAGAAAAAACCGGGAATAATTTTGACTATCCCGATGGAGCAGCTTTGGGATTCATCCTCTCCAGCTTGTCCAGACCTGGGAATTCAGGCATTTTTATCCCATATACGGATAATTCCCACATCTGGATCTCCATGCTTCTCTCCCACCTGGATGACGCTCCCATGGATTGGCCTTTCCTTAAATCCCAAGAAAAGCCAATCCCAAAGAAAACCGAGCTTCCAAATCCCGGATTTTATCCCATCCCATCCTCCAAGCTCRGCCTCAGAGGTCCCAAAGGCCTTTYCCTCACCTGGAAACTCRCATTTCCATCATGGAAAAGCCAGAAAATTCTGGATTCTTCCCAGGAAAACCACAAAACCCCTGGAATTAGGGGCTGCCCTGTGGATCCTATTTTAGAGGTTTTGCCTCTGGATAAACTGGGAATTCCGGCTCCCTGCCAAGCTTGGGAAAGTTTTTCTCTCTCCCCCCAAAAAAAAAAACAGGGAATGGGTGAATTTAAAAATCCAGGATCCTTCCCACCCCTTCCTGCCTTTTCCCTCCTCCAGCCGGGGCTCCTTGCTTCMGAGCAAGCTCAGCACTGGAAAATCTCATTTTTCCAGCTTTTTTCTCTCCCCTCCTCCTTTCTCCCCCCAATTCCTGATGCAAATTTATGGAAATCAGGCAGCGCCTGCTCCCAGCCAGGGATAATAAAGGAGAGGGATGAAAAGAGGGAGGAATCCCAGCACGGGGAGGGCTGGAAAAATCCATTGTTCCACGGAAAAGGGCGGATTTATTTTCCTGGTAAAGGCAAGGTTGGCTTTAATTAAATTTGTGYTTTCCACGCTTTTAATGAGCTCTGTTGTTGGGTGGCTCCTTCCTGAGGGATCCAGTGGGAATGGGAAAAGGGGGACCCAGCAGCCGGATCCGGCTCATCCCAATCCCAGCAGTGCTTGGCTGAGGATGGGAAAGGGCCAAACTGGGGGAAAATCCATTGGGAACTCATTTTTTCCAGGGAAATTTGAGCTTGATCCCCACTTAAACCTCATATTCCCATGATTACCACATTTGGAGGATGAGAACATTCCCATTTCCCTCGTATTCCCAAAACACCATTTTGGAGGATGCAAACGTTCCCATATCCCTCCTAATCCCAAAAAATGGCACATTTGGAGGAYTYMARCATTCCCATATCCCTCATATTCCCAAATTTGTCACGTTTGGAGGATGCAAACACATCCAAGGAATTCTTGGAAAGGAACACGGAGCCAAATCCAGCTGGGAATTGTGGCTGGAAGGGAAAAGGGGGACCCAGCAGCCGGATCCGGCTCATCCCATTGCCAGCAGTGCTTGGCTGAGGATGGGAAGGGCCAAATTGGGGAAAAATCCACTGGAAATGGGTTTTCTTCTGAGAAATTTGACTATGATCCCAACTGGAGCCTCATATTCCCAAACATTCCATTTTGGAGGATGCAAACATTCCCATATCTCTCATATTCCCAAGAAGGCCACTTTGGGAGGATGCAAACATTCCCATATCCCTCATATTCCCAAAAACCCCTCATTTGGAGGATTCCAGCATTCCCATATCCCCCACATTCCCAAAACCCCTGCGTTTGGAGGATTCCAGCATTCCCATAGCCCCCACATTCCCAAATGTGCCGCATTTGGAGGCTGCACACATCCAAGGAAAGGAGCACGGAGCCAAATCCAGCTGGGAATCGGAGGAAAATCTCCTCTGCGAGGGAGCCAGATCCAGCCAGGAATGGGATCAGAAGGAAATCCRGGGAGAGGCAGCCCATGGAAAGCTGGGGATGCTCCGGAGAACCCCATTCCCRCATCCCATTCCCGCTCCAGTCGGCATCGCCACCGGAGAGGCCGATCCCTTCCCTCCCCTCCTGCCCTGATCCAGGTTTTGGGAGGGGTTTCCATCCTTCCTCCCCTTCCCGCCCGCTCCGATACCATCTCGGATCCTTCCATTCTCACTGCTCCAATAATCCCGATCTAATTTGCCGGGAGCCGGCGCCGACTTCCTTCGGCACTTCATTAGGGAGCGTGAGCAGCATCTCATTATCCCAACGCCGCCACCGTTCCCGGCAAATTCCCTGCTGGAAAAACCCAAAGTCCAAGGTGGATTTGCCRTCCCCACCATCCCCTGGGATGGGGGATCCCAAATCCACATTTGGTGGCACACGGAGCGGTTTCTGCTCTCCAGATCCGGATTTATCCTTCGGGATCTCCCGGGTTGAGCTCAGTTTTAGCTTTTTCCAAAAATTCAGGTGCTTTCATCAGGATAATTTTGACTTTTTGGAGYTTTGTGCTCATACCGACCCTGGAATTATTTCTGGAATTCCCCATTCCCATGGGCCAGGGGACCCTGCTCCTAATCCACATGCAGCCATTCCCTCTCAATCCATTCCAAACCCATCATGCCCAAAAAAGCCTGCAAAACATCATCACCAGCATTTTCCTTCGGGAAAAGTGCAGATTTCGGGATATTTTGGGGGTGGAAACCCAGTGGCGTCCTTGGGGGGAATTTTTAGGGAGCGGCTGCCTGGATTTGGGACCGTCGGGAAGGATAAAAGGAAAACCAGGAATTAATTATGGGGGGACTGGGGAGGAAATTGAGCAGGGGGGAKGTTTGCATGAATCCAATTAAAAATTCCCCCACGTGCTTCGGATGCAGCCGATTCCAGGGATGAGCGGGACATGGATGAGCTCAACCCCCACTCCTGGATTTTCCATCGGCTCCTCCCGGCAGGAGAAAGGGACAGACAAGGAGAAAGGAAGACGGATCCGAGGGAAGGAGGGAGGGGGAGCGAGCACGAGCCGCGGTTATTTATAGGAGCTGCGTTTGTGCCGGAGGAGGGAGCGCTGCCAAAAAGGGATGGGAAAAATAATCCCGGAGCCAGGTGCCGCCGCCTCGGGAAGAGCCGGGGGGGAGCTCAAGGTGAGACAGAAAGGGAGGAAAGAAGGAAATAATAAAAATCGGRATTTGTCCGGGTTTCTCTGTCAGCTCTCACCTGGCTGAGAGCAGCTCCGGCCTCTGTGACCCCCRCGTGCCACAGGATTGGAGGCTGGACATGAACGATTTTCCTTCTGGCTGGGAATGTGGGATGTGGCCACACATCTGGATCGGGGTTTGGGGAGAGGAGATCCCCAAAATCTAAAGGAAGGGCCTGGGATGGGGTAAGAGCCAAGGCACAGCTGACAACCGATTCCCAAGGGAGCCGTAGGGAGAACAACCCCTGGATCCCACCGTGAATACCAGCCCGCCTTGCCCCCATGGATGGAAACCCTCATCCCAAAAATCTGCATCCCAAAAAAATCCTTTTCCACAGCTGGGTTCCAGCCCAAACTGCACAYGAATTAAAAATTAATGAACTCAGCCTGCAAGGTCTTACCCCCAGCTTGGAGGGAAAAAGAGGAAAACTCCACATTATTTTAGGGAAAAGACCCATTTTGCCTTAATTTTGGAGCCACCCCGGAGTTCTTTGTGTTCCAGGTGGAACGTGGGAAGGGACAATCCCAGATCCACGTGGATCCTTCCACGTCCTCACACCGCACAGCGCTGGGATGGCTCCTGATTTATTTATGGAAAAGCATAAATATAAAAAATACAAAATCTATAAAAATAACCCTGGGAAAAGCCAGGAGAAGCGGGGGAGGACACAAGTCCCATCTTSCAGGGAAGGGGGAGGCGGATCCGGCTCCGAGGAGCCGGGATGGGATAATCACGGTGAGTGCRAGCAGCCAAGTGGCATCTCCGCGTCTCCTCGCTCCCTCCCGACCTCCTTCCCTGCCTCCCTCCCTCCCCTTCCCTGTTTTTCTCCCCCCCCTGCACAAATCCATCGCCTCCCCCTCTTTTYGGAGCCGCTGTCATCACGTTGTCACCCGGCGATGCCGAGTTGGGCTCTGAGTGAGATGGAAAAAAATCCGGAGGAAAAAGAAGGGGAAAAAAACCATCAGAATGTTCCAACCCCGCCCCAAACGCGRTTTGCCATCCCGATAACACAAAACCTGGGAATTTATTCCTAAACCGGAGGCGATTTCGGCAGGAGGAGCTGACAGCGGAGCCCGAGCCAGCAGAGGGGAGAGGGATTGTGGAATTGGGGAGGTTGGGAAGGATCTCCAAGGTCGTGGGGTCCGACCGTGAGCCCAGCGCTGAACACGGCCCCGAGGGCCACATCCACGGGGTGCAAACACTTCCAGGGTGGGAATTCCATAGTTTCCTTGGGAAAAGAAGGACAAGGAAGCACGGAGGTGGGCCAAGCCTTGCTGGGGGCTCCAGGAAGGAAAGGGCAAGTGGGGCTTTGGGAAGGAAAAGCCAAGTTGGGWTTTGGGAAGGAAAAGCCAAGTTGGGKTTTGGGAAGGAAAAGCYAARTTGGGATTTGGGAAGGAAARGCCAAGTTGGGTTTTGGGAAGGAAAAGCCAAGTTGGGTTTTGGGAAGAAGGCCAAGTCAGACTCTGGAAAGAAAAGGCCAAGCTGAGCTTTAGGAAGACAAGGCCAAGTGAGGCTTGAGAAAAGAAAAGGCCAATTTGRGCTTTGGAAAGAAAGAGCTGAGTTTGGTTTGGGAAAGAAAGACCCAAGTGRGGCTTTAGAAAGACATGGCCAAGTCGGGCTTTAGGAAGGAAAGGYTTAATCAGGCTCTGGAAAGAAAAGGCCAAGCAGGGCYCGGGAAAGGAAGAGCCAAACAGGGATTTAGAAAAGGGAGAAACAGCCCRAGTGGAGCTTTGGGAAGGAAAGGCCAAGCCAGGCTCTGGAAAGAAAGGCCAAGTTGGGCTTTAGGAGGAAAAGGCCAAGTGGGGCTTTGGAAAGGAAGAACCAAGCGGGAATTTAGAAAGAAAGGAGTCAAGACAGGCTTTAGGAAGAAAAGGCCARGCTGGGCTCTAGAAGGAAAAGGCCGAGTTGGGCTTTAGGAAGGAGAAGGCCAAGTCAGGCTCTGGAAAGGAAGAGGCAAATGGGGATTTAGAAAGAAAGAAAGAGCCAAGTTGGACTTTAGGAAGGAAAGACCAAATTGGGCTCTGGGAAAAAAGGCCAAGTCGGGCTTTAGGAAGAAAGAGCCAAGCAGGGCTCAGGAAACAAAAAAGGCCAAGTCAGGCTCTAGGAATGAAGAGCCCAGCCAGGCTTTAGCCCGTGCCGGGCTGGGGTTAAACCCCCTTGCCAAGCAGAACGCAAAGCCCCTCGGGTTTATGGCTTTTCTCGCCTTCCCTCCCCGCTCCGCGCTCCAGCCTGTGGAATGCGGAGGAGGAGGCCGAGCGGGATCTCCCCGGGCCGGGCTGACAAGGGCAGGACAAATGAGAGCGTTTAGGCGCTAATTAGGCACTAATGACCCGCTCGGAGGTCTCGGGAAAGCAGCGCAGCCGGGCGGCAGCTCAGCAATTTGTCAGGTTCCTGCCAAGCCCGGGGGAAGCGCGGCCGAGCCATTGACCCCATTACGGACGCGGCCTCTTCCAGACAGCCGGCTGGGAATAAAAACCCGCTTTATTCCCGAGYTTTTTCCAAACAGAGCTCCTTGAGCAGAGCTAAGAGGCTTTTCTGGGGTGCTCGAGGGTGCGGCGCTGCCTTTGCTGAGCCAACGTGGGGGGAAAAAAAGGGTTTAGCCCCAATTTTCCAGCTTTTCTTCCCCCAGAAGAGCCTTTGGAAACATTAAAACCTCTTCCCGTCGCTATTTATAGAGGATATTTATAGACGAAAGGAATTGATTGTACTTTGGTGGGGGGAGAGAAAACCGCGGCTCTGTCCAAGTTTCAGATTTAAACTCTGCCAAGCTCGTTCAATTTTAACGAGAGCTTCGGCGCTCGGCTCGGCTGGAGCGAAACCTCATCGTCCCTCTCTGCTCCGAGAGACCCCAGATCCGACCGGCGGGGCCTGGATGGGATCCCAGCCTCCCAGGAAGGAGCTGGATCCAAGCGGAGCCGCCCCGGGGCGGTTTTGGCAGGGAAAGCCGCAAAGCCGAGCCCCCAGCGTGACGGGAGCAGACAGCTCCAGGCCTGGCACCAGCAGSGCTTGGTTTCTGCTTCAAATCCAAGTCCAAGCTTTTCCTCCCTTCCGGTTGACTTCCTCCCTGCAGACGCCAGCGGGATCCAGGCATTTCGCAAGAAAAGGATGGAAAAAAAGGCAGGAATTGGCTTTTTGGGCAGCCCTGGCGCCCAACCAAAGGAGAAACYCGAGGTGGGTTCACCTTCACCTTCAGCAGTCAAGCGGGGTTTGGATAATCCCAACTCATCCGTGACTGTCACGCTCCGAAGGARGAAAGGGAGAGGTTTGAGCAGGAAGGGGGAGGAAGAGGAGGTTGATTTGAGATAACAGCGCCCCAAAGGCTCGGATCTCGTGGTGGGAATGCGCACAGCCTGCTCCAGCACCAGGATCATCCCCACAAGCACCAAACCCTGGGAAAACTCATCCCTCTCTGGCTTTATCCCGCCCTGGGACTGCGGGGATAGCCTGGATTCAGCCATCGAGGGTCATTCAAAGCCTCGTTAATTATCTTTGGCTCTGCAGGCTGGGATCACCTGTGGGCCAGGATCATCTCCCAGCTGGGATCATCTCCTGGCTGGGATCATCTCCCAGCTGGGATCATCTGTGGGCTGAAATCAATATCATGGCCATTTATGGGCTGGGATCATCTGCAGGCCAGGATCATCTCCCAGCTGGGGATGATCTGTGGACCAGGATCATCTCCTGGCTTGGGATCATCTCTGGCTGGCAACATCTCCGGCTGGCAACATATCCCAGCTGGGATCATCTGTGGGCCAGGATCATCCTGGCTGTAATCTCCCGGCTGGGATAATATTCCTGGCTGGGATTATCTGTCGGCTGGATCATATTCCAACGGGATTTTCTGTGGGCTGAGATCATCTCCCGGCTGAGATCATCTGTTAGACCTGGGATCATATCCCAGCTGGGATTATTTAAGGGCTGGATCATCTCAGGCCAGCGATATCATTCCCCAGCTGGGATAATCCGTGGACCAGGATCATCTCCTGGCTGAGATCATCTGTGGGCCGCGATCATCTCCATCTGAGATCATCTGTAGACTGGGATCATTTCCCAGCTGGGATTATTTAAGGGCTGGTATCATTGTGGGCCAGGATCATCACTGGCTGAGATCATCTCCCAGCTGGGCTCATTTATGGGCTGGGATCATCTTGGGCCGGAATCATCTCCGGCTGGTAAATCATCTCTGGCTGGGATCATCTGGGGGCCGGGATCATCTCCCGTCTGTGATATATCTGTGGGCTAGGATCATCTCCCAGCTGGGATCATTTATAGGCTGGGATCATCTGTGGGCCGGGATCATCTCCTGGCTGAGATCATCTCCCAGCTGGGCTCATCTCCTGGCTGGGATCCTCTGTGGGCCAGGATCATCTCTTGGCTGGGATCATCTCCCAGCTGGGATTTTCTGTGGGCTGAGATCATCTCCCAGCTGGGCTCATTTATGGGCTGGGATCATCTGTGGGCCGGGATCCTCTCCCAGCTGGGCTCATCTCCCAGCTGGGATAATCTGTGGACCAGGATCATCTSCYGGCTGGGMTCATCTCCCRGTGCCACCACGGGGCCTCCTCRCGCCCTTAATGCGCTGTGACTTCCGCGGCTCCGGCGGCGGCTCCGCCGCAATCCCGGGATCGACGCCACCGATCCAGTGCCTGACCTGTCACGGAGCCTTAAAATCAGCCAGGGACGGCTCGGGGACACGGCGGCACCCGCAAAGGGCGGGAAGGATTCATGGAAGCGACAGCRCGGGAGCGGATCCCGGGGGAACGAGGTGAGCGGGGTGGGGAGTGCGCGGCAGATCCGTTGGAAAAGGGGAAAGGTGAGAAAGGCTCGATGCTGATAAATTARTTAATTAATTAAGAGAAGAACGAGGGGTTTGGTGTTGCTGCGGTTCAGCATGTCCTTGTCTCCAGCCTTTGCTTCCCGTWAGGAAAATTCCCATGGTTTTTTTTAGGATTATGAGCATTATGTGCAACAAAATCCCCCCAACAAATCCCAAAAAAAAGGGAGAAGTGACCCAGCACACAACAGGGTGGGAGCAGCCCTTAAGGAGGGATTATTCCCAAAAAATGCAACATTTCACCCCAAATCTTCCCTTTCCCCAAAACCCACAAAATCCAGGAAAAGCCATGAAAATYCCACTTGGAACAGGAGGAAAAYGGCCTCGATTGAGGCTTTACTTCYAYTCCAGAGCTTCCCRAGCTCACYGGAATTTATTTTYCCTGTTTYCCCAGCAAATACAACAARGAAAGGAACAAAACCCATCCCAATCCCAGTTTGGGACACAGGAAAGGAGCAAAACCCATTCCAATCCCAGTTTGGGATGACACTAAACCCATCCCAATCCCAGTTTGGGACATGGGGTTGGCACAAACCCCATCCCAACCAGGAAAATTCCCAGGATGTTTTCAAGGAAGTGTCATTGATGATCTCAGGTCGGGATGGGGCTTGCATCACATTCCAGGAGCATCCCACGGGATAATTGTCTCCTCCTGACACTTCAATCCCATTATTTGCTTTATTTCCAAATTATTTTTCCCTTTTTTCCCTTCCCATAAACAAAATCCGAGGCTGAGCAGGAGAGGGAGACACCCAAGGTCATCCCGGAGCTTTTCCAAGGGCTGAACACGKAATTGATGCTCCGGAGCTTTTTTTGGGATAAACACGAGCTGGGGGATGAACTCGTCATTTCTGGGACCTGGAGCATCCCAAACAAAGTCATTCCAAGGTCATTCCTGGTGGGAATCCACCAGGAACCGCTGATCCACACTCAAGGATTCACTCCCGGTCTGGAAAGGGATTTTTAAGGTTAAAACCAAAATATTCCTCCTCACTCCGAGCATCAAATCYGAAAGTTTTGTGGCTCATTCCATGRGGTCAAATCCARCTTCCAGGGCTCCAGAYCCCARTTTTTCCRTCCACATGGACAGAGGGCCAAGGAGTGGTGTCCAGCACTGGGCACTGACCGCTCCATCCGATTAATTCATTATTCCCTCTGCAAAATTCCTTACTCCTTTCCAAAATTCCTTTTTCCTTTGCAGAATTCCTWATTCCCTCAACAAAAATTCCTTTTTCCCTTTGCAAATTTCTYTATTCCCTACACAAAATTCCTTTYTCCCTTTGCAAAATTCATTATTSCCTCCRTAAAAYTCCTTATTCCCTGCATAAAATTCMTTTTTCCCTCCACAAAARTTTMTTTTTCTCTTGTAAAATTCCTTACTCCCTCTGCAAAATTTCCTATTCCTTGTGCAAAATTCCTTCTTCCTTTACAAAATTCCTTATTCCCTCTGCAAACCCYCAGGAWAACCCCWYGGAGGGGGTCCGGYGCTAAAAAAATTCCAATATTTTCCCAAACTTGATGGTTTTGGASGCCTTTTCCAAGMTTGGKGGCTCCAGCAGGGAGCAAYTCCCAATTCCCWGTTCCCAATAATTCCCAGTTCCCAGCGCCTGGCACATGTGGAATTGCAGATAAGGATGTTTCCCTATTCCCAAGGCTCCTCGGCMGCGCTTTTCCTGCTGATAACGGGAACAGAGAAATTTAATTTAATGGAACAACTCCCAATCCCTGTGTTTATTCCCTGGAAACACCTGGAAKGAGCAATTCCATGAGGGAGAGAGGGGGGGGAAAAAAGATGGAAAAATAAGAGAGGATCATGAGTTTATGGATGGAGCAAGGGATGCTCCAGGTCAAGGAAAATCGGGAATTTCTGGAYGGAAATCGGCTCCACCTGGATCTAAATTTCCCTGTGCTGATCCAGCAGCCAGGAGGGAACACGACATTCCCGGGAAATCCAAGAGGATGGAGGAGGGAAAAGCACAGGAGGGATAAATGGGATGGGAACGGGGCTGGAAGCGATTCCGACGCCTTTTCCCAGCATCTCCCAGGGGTTGGTGGAAGAATGGGAAATGAGGAAAAATATGGAAAAATTCCGTTCYGGGATGTGGGTTTGTGGACTGAGTGGGAAAATGCTCCGGGAACAAGAGGGAGGAGGATTCCCAAAGTAACGAAATTCCATCCATCCCGGAGAATCCACGATTTCCCTGCAGAGACGGGATYTGGGGAGGAGAAATCCCAGTCTTGGAAGTGGGAAGCTCAAGGATCCTCATCCCATGCCCTGCGGGAGTTGGAAAATTGGAGCCGAGGCCAAGTTGGGACACTCTGGAATGCGAGGGAAAAGACAATGCCAAAACTGATGATTATCCTTCAAAAAATGGGGATTTATCCCAAAATATCCCAAAATATCCCAAAATATCCCAAAACCAGGCTGGAATGGGAGAGCAGGGAAGGACAATGCCAAAACTGATGGTTTTCCTTCAAAATATGGGGATTTATCCCAAAACATCATAAAACATCCCAAAATATCCCAAAAACCAGGCTGGAATTGGAGGGCAGTGAAGAACAATGTCAGAAATTGTGGTTGTCCTTCAAAAAATGGGGATTTATCCCAAAATATCCCAAAACTTAGGCTGGAATGGGAGAGCAGGGAAGGACAATGCCAAAAATTATGGCTTATCCTTCCAAAACCAGGGATTTATCCAAAATATCCCCCCTATGCCAAGACCTGGAGTTCAGGTGGGTCCAATCCCAGCTTTCCCAGTTCCTCCTGCGGTTCCATTCACCAACTCCGTCGTTTTTTTGGGAAAAACAAGCTGGATTTCCCTCAATCCCAAGGGAGCCGTAGGCCTCCATTATCCAGCTCCCAAACCCTCAAACGATCCCATTAATTGCTCTTTCCTCCCTTTTCCAGGAGCTTTTCCACTCCCAGCTCATCCCATTTACGTCGCTTCCCATTTTCCTCCCGTCCCATTAAAAGCTGGAATTAGGCTTTTAGTCCCGGTTCCCAAATGGAACAACTCCATCGATTCCCTGGAATGTTTCTGCCCCTAAAAGGTTCCCAAACGTGCCAGGAATGCCGGCGTTTTCCTCCTTTCCAGCCCACCCGAGCCTTGATTCCCTATTCCTTGCTGTGCAAAATTCTTTATTTCCTTTACAAAAATTCCCTTATGCCTTCCACAAAATTATTTATTGCCCGCTGCGGAATTCCCTATTCCCTCCAACAAAAATCTTATTCCCTCTGCAAAACCCCCAGGGAAAACCCCGGGTGGAGGGGTCCAGCCTCCCAAAAATCTTTCCTGCTCCTCAATCCTATGGAGAATCTGTTCTCAAATTCCGTATTCCACATCCATTTCGCAAAAAAGTGCCTTTTTTCCCTTTGCCAAATTTCCTTTTTTCCTTTCCAAATATTCCTTTTTCCCTTTGCAGAAATTCCTTGTTCCCTCAGCAAGATTCCTTAATTCCTGCAGCAAAAAATTCTTATTCCCACACAAAAATTTTTTTTCTTTTTCCCTTGAAAAATTCCTTATTGCCTCTGCCAAAAATCCTTATTCCCTGAGCAAAATCCTGTTTCCTCAGGCAAAAAATTCCCCTTATTCCCTCTGCAAACCCCAGGTAAACCCCATGGAGGGGTACAGCACTACATAAAATTCCCATCTTTCCCAAACTTGATTGGTTTTTGGAGGCCTTTTCAAGCTTGGTGCTCCAGCAGGGAGCAATTCCAAATTCCCCATCCTAAAAGGTCGCAAACGTGCTGGACTGCGACATTTTTCCTTCCTTTCCTGCTCCATCCAAGCTGGAATTTTCAATCAGTGCCAGATCCCACGAATTTTTTGTTTCCCTTTTCCTCAGGAAAGCTCATGGCTGGGCTAACCCCACCTTTGGTTTCCACCCACAGTGGCAAAAAAAAAAAGAAGGAAAAAGGCAGGATTTTTTGGGGTGTTTCCCCCGAGAATTCCCAATATTCCGGGTTTTTGCAGGCCGTTGTTGGTGCAATGCAGCACAACGGACACGGAGCAATTCCTGCTTCCCAAATTAATGCCCTTAATTCAGGCCCTGCTAATTTAAAGTCCTCCATGGCCAGAGGACGGAAGGGAAATGGAGCAGATTCCCAAAATCCAGGGACGCTGCTGGCACCGGGGCCACCCCGAAAAGGAAGCGTTGGGACGGTGCAAAAGGTGCCCTCAGGGAGGCGTCCCCCATTCCAGAGGCTTGGAAAAAGCTCCAGGGCCAGCTGGGATTTATGAGCAGCTCAAGGAGAGATGAAAATCCCAGTGCGGAGGACGAGGAGGGCAGAAAACCCACTCCCATCCCCACCTGGGAAAACAAGGATGACATCCACAATCCACCGGGAACAATGCCAACACATCAATCCCACCCTGGAAAACAGGGATACCAGAATCCATATCCCATCAGGATCACAGGATGCACAACCCAGTCAGTAAACTCAAAAAAAAAAGGGGAAATTGGAAACAAAAAAGGGGAAAAGTCCAAAAATAAAGGCGGAAATTTTCTGAAAAAAAAAAGGAATAAAAAGCAGGTGGGAAATAGGAAGGGAAAAAAAGGGGAACTCCTTAATAATGGGGAAATTAAAAAAAAAAAGGAGAAATTAAAGGGGGGGAATTGGAAACTATAAAGGGAAATTCAAATAATTATGACATTTTTAAAAATAAGGGGAAAAGGAGGGAATTGGGAAAAATAAAGGAAGTTCCAAAAATAACAGGGAAATTTAAAAAAAAAATAGGGAGGAAAGTAGGGGGAATGGGAAAAAATAAAGGAAATTTCCATTAAAACAATAATGTGGAAAATTGAAAAAAAAATAGGGAAAAAAGGGGGGGAATCAGAAAAAAAAAAGGGAAATTCCAAAAGTAATGATGGCGGAAGGTGTGCAAAATTTAAGGAAAAACTTGAAATTTAAAGGAAACTGCCCAAAGCAGCTGCTTCCTGCAGGGATAAAACTTCTTTTTTGCGGTCCTTTAGGGAAGGATTTGCAGCTCCTGCTTGAGGTCAAAAGCCGGGTTTAAAACCAGACTAGGCCGAGCGTCGATTCCTTGTCCCCAGTCTCCTGCTGCCAAAATACTCCTTTGTTGTTCCTTTTGGAAAAGGTTTGGGTTGAAAGGGTTTTGGGGCAGCTCCAAATCTGAAGCACTCACTAAAAACTCTGGATTTACAAAAACTCCCTGGTGGAGAAATTATATATGCATCTCAAAACCCCCTGGGATGAAGAAAAGCGGGAAAACGCAGGAATTCCCAGGGGGTAAATGGATTTCTCTCATTTTCCCTCCTTTGCCAGAAGCAGAATTTGCAAATATTTTTCCTTGGAATGAAGGGAAGGGGCGCCTCAGCAGAGCCTGGATTTTCCTGGACACATCCAGACGGATTTTTCCCCCTTTTTCCCAGCTGGTGGCTCTGACTCCTGAGTGCAAATGGAGGAAAAACGGGAACAATCGGTCGCGGTGGTTAAAACAAGGCAGTGGGATTTCCTCCCACGCTCTTCCCGTCCTCCCCACGTGGCTCCAAAATACAGATCCATCCAAATTCCAGCATTTATTCCTTATTAATCCCACCGCTGGGAGATGTTTAGTGCCTTCTCTGGCTGGGATTCATGGGGGAGTTTTAGCTTTTGAGGGGCTTTGTGGGGACATCTGCGGGAAGGGGGTTTTTTATGCCTTGGATTGAGGAAACAGGGCATCGAGGAGCGGGAAATCCAGGGATCTCAAGGAGTCCTGGAGAAGAAAGTCCTTGGAATGAGGAATCCAGGCGCAGGAATATTGAATTATACATCGAGGTTTAAAATATGGATGTGAGATTAAATCCAGCGGAAATGGGGGGGAAGGAAACGGGGATAAAACCAAAATTTTTTTTGCGAGGGGAGGACCCCCCCCCCCTCAGTTACCCACACACCAAAATTCCTTCTTTTAGCCCAAATCTCATTCTGAGATTAAAATGGAGCCTTCAAAAAAAAAATTTCCTTTTTTGCCATTATTTTCTCTATTCCTTTTTTCCATTTCTTTTCAGCTTTTCCTTTTCTTCCCTTCCCCATAAGGTCCTGCGTTCCAAATTTTCCCCAGAAAAAAGTGCGGGAAAGGCCCAAGGAGCTGTTCCCAAATGAAGGACCAACTACAGAGTGGAAAATCTCACCATTCCCTCTTTTTTCCTCACACCGAAGGGGTTAATCCCAGCTGAAGAAAGCGAGAAGGGAATAAAAACCCACTCGACCATTCCATCCCGTCCCTCTCGGGCGGATAAATGCGGGAAAAAATTACCCGGAGCAGCCTCCATGGCCCTGAGTTATTTCCAGGCAATTTCGGGGGATAACGGTTGATTTATGGACAAGAACAAGGCGAAGCGGCGAACGATCCTGGATCCTGGATCTTGGGTCCTGGATCTTGGATCTTGGGATTTTGGATCTTGGATTTGAATCTTGGATCCAGGAATCTTGGATTTTGGGTCCTGGATTTTGGATCTTGGATTTAATCTTGGATCCAGGATCCTGGATCTTGGGTCCTGGATCTTGGATCTTGGATTTTGGATCTTGGATTTTGAATCTTGGATCCCAGATCCTGGATCTTGGGTCCTGGATCTCGGATCTTGGATTTTGAATCTTGGATCCCGGATCCTGGATCTTGGGTCCTGGATCTTGGATCTTGGATCTTGGATTTTGAATCTTGGATCCTGGATCTTGGATCTTGGATTTTGAATCTTGGATCTTGGATCTTGACTCTTGGATCGCGGATTCTGGATCTTGGGTCCTGGATTTTGGATCTTGGATTTTGAATCTTGGATCCCAGATCCTGGATCTTGGGTCCTGGATCTTGGATTTTGGATCTTGGATTTTGAATCTTGGATCCCGGATCCTGGATCTTGGGTCCTGGATCTTGGATCTTGGATTTTGAATTTTGGATCCTGGATTTTGAATCTTGGATCTCGGATCTTGGATTTTGGATCCTGGAACCTGGCGGGACACGGAGGAGCTGCCAGGCCTGGAGCAAAGCCGCTCCTTCCACAGGGAATTCCAAACCTCTGGAATTATTCCCTCTGTTTAGAAACCTGGTGGAAAACCCGAGCCTGGGCCGTGGAAGGGGGAATTGGCAGAATTTGAGGGAYTTGGAGCACTGGRAATGTGTTCCCATAGGTTGATGCTCTCCTCAGCATTCCCTGAGCTTTCMTYGGCCTCTGCTGCAGACCCARTTCCCACTTTCCATAAAAAATCAGCATTTATTTCAAATCCCTTTTCCTGGAGAATTGAAGATATCCGGGATTTTATTTTTTTTCCCACGGAAAACCCCACTGTATCCACGCCCAAGGGAATGGGACAGGGAATACGGGAAGCCAAGAAAAACCTGGAATTTTGGAGCACTGCCCCCTCCCCACTCCTGCTTCCTCCAAGTCCCCCACGGGGCCTCTCCTTTGGATGCTGGAATTCCCTCGTCTCCCTATCCGAAGAATAATTTAATTAACTTGGAGAAACGTAATTAATTTTAATTGTGGGCGATAATTCATTGTTTCATGGGATATTAATAATTATATTTGGGAAATCCAAGTGCCTGGGAAGTGCCCTGGAACGTCCTAATTAACGGCTCGGATGGGAAGCGTTTAATTGGAAACGTTGGGAAATTGGTTCTGCTCCCCAGGGCCGGAATCCGTGACCCGAGGACATGGAAAAGGAGGAAGGGAGGCAGATTGGGATTCTCCCGCTGGTTCCCAAATCCCAAATCCACCTGGGCTAGGTAATGACACACCTGGATATTTATTTTTCCCGGGATTTTTGGCTCCCAGCCCACTGCCCCCGGGAATTTTGCAGGTGGGAAATGCTCTTTTTCCATGTTTTCCGCTGTTCTCATAACCGTCTCAAGTACCTGAATATCCCATTTCCATCAAGGAATTACAGGCTCGGAATTTCCAGCAGCCTCAGAAAGCCAGGAAAGGACCCCCCGTGGAAGTGTTTGCGTTCCTGGAGTGGGATCAGCCCCRGGATGGATTTGTCCTCTAATTGCTCCATCTGTGCCTCGGGAAGACGCGATCCCAGCCCAGCCTTGGCTCTGGTTTTCCCATTTCTCCTTCATTTTTCACCTGCCTGGGAGGAAAACTTGGCAATTTCAGGTCCTGATGTCCCCCTGATCCAGGACTGGGATGTCAACCCCCCACAAATCCTGATGTCCTTTAATCCAGGACTTGGATATTGGGACAATTCCAGGTCCCAGTATTCCCCCAGGCCAGGATTGGGATGCTGGGAGCCCCCTGATCCAATGTCCCCCCTAAATCCCACAGTCTCCACAATCCAGGACTTGGATGTTTGGACAACCCAGATCCCAGAATCGCATTTCAGGCCAGGATTTCAATTCTTGGAGACTCCTGATTCAGTGTTCCCCTAAATCCCAATATTCCCTCAAATCCCAATGCTCCTGCAAATCCCAATGTCCCCCCAGTGCAGGACTTGGATGTTCAGATCCCTCAATCCCAATGTTCCGCCCCATTCCAGGACAAGGATGCTCAGACCCCCATGTSCCAGTGTCCCCCCTAAATCTCAATGTCCCCACAATCCAGGACCTGGATTTTTGGACAACCCAGATCCCATGAGATTTTGATGCTTAGGCCCCCCAGGTCCCAGTGTTCCCCCAGATTCCAGTGTCCCCCTAAATCCCAGTGTCTCCCCATCCCAGGACATGGAAGCTCAGACTCCCCAATCCCGATTTTCCCCCCATCCCAGGACATGGAAGCTCAGACTCCCCAATCCCGATTTTCTCCCCATCCCAGGACATGGAAGCTCAGACTCCCCAATCCCAATTTTCCCCCCATCCCAGGACATGGAACCTCAGACTTCCCAATCCCAGTGTCCCCCCATCTCAGGACATGGAAGCTCAGACTCCCCAATCCCAATTTTCTCCCCATCCCAGGACATGGAAGCTCAGACTCCCCAATCCCGATTTTCCCCCCATCCCAGGACATGGAAGCTCAGACCTAAACGTCTGAATTTTGGTGGCTCCACCTGCTGGAAGATGCTCATGGACAGCTCCCAAATCCTCATCCCTGAGCAGGAGGGGTGAGAATGGTCCAAATCCATGGAATACTGCATGGATGCAGTTAAGGAAGGGGGGAAATCCCTCAAAACCCGGTGACTCTGAAATAATGAGGGGGATTTTTTTCCTTAGGGGAGCAGCTGGACACCAAAGGGACTCGAGCCTTGTCCTCAAGCTCCTTGAGGAATTCCAATGTCTGTGGTGGGGATTGATGGATCCGCCGGCATCCGGACGGGCTGAGTGATGCAGGACCAACCAGTGGCTCCCAACCCTCGGGAATTCATCAAGGACATTTGGGAATTGCTCCATAAACTCTCGGAGCCTGCGATAAAAAAATTAAACCCTGACRGCTCTGCTGTGTAAACACGGCCAAGAAAACTGGGATTGGGAATGGGGAGAGGGAAATGATCCCACAATGCTTTTGTTTCCCTGGTTTTTCCCAGAAAACAGCACCAAGAAAGCCAGGAAAGGAGCGACGCCTTCCAGCCACATTCCAGACTCATCCAAGGACCGGCGGCTCCGTCTCGCGCAGGAGAAGGGCGAGGGGGGTTTATTTTAAATCCCTTTCCTGCCCTAATCCATGTGACGCTAATCAGGGATCCGGCCCCTCGGGAATCAATGATTAATGGAGTTAAATTTAGCGGGAGCTTGCCGGAGTAAAATTAGGCGCCATGCATAAAACATCACAGCTCCTCGTTAGCACGGCTAATTACGCTAATGGGGGGCGCTCACGCGGGCCTGGAATTAGGRATGGACCTCCCGACCTCCTCCCAGCTGCCCAAATCCGTGATGGAGCTGGGAAAGAGCCCGGCCTGGAGCCTTAATGAGAAGGTAATTAGCATACAATTAATGCTCAAGGGTGGGGGTGAAGGGGGGCTCGGACATCCTGGAGGTCYGGGGTGTCCTGGGGATGGGTTTGTCCCGCCCCCAGGGGCTTGGGGGGCTGAAGGTCCACATGGTCCAACATTCCAAGGGTTGGGAGGAGGGGTTGGGGCAGCACATGGCCCCTGATCCCAATGGGGGGTTGGGATTGACATCGTTGGGGGTTTCCTCCACTGTGGGTTCTGGGGTCTGGTCACGGATCCAGCATTCCCAAGGATTGGGATGAGGGTTTGGATCCCAATGGGG
>NDFG01000245.1:0-24664 GCA_002167245.1 Sporophila hypoxantha
ATAAAAATATCTCAAACTTCTCCTCCAGATCCATGTGCCAAATGCAGATAAAGATATCTATCATTCTGCATCAGTTTGTCTTATTAAACCACATTTTCCTCTCTTGTTTTCTAAGCTGCTCAGTAAAGAAAATTCTTTATATTTACTTTATATTATTTATATTATTTTATATTCTTTATTTTCATATTTTTTTTATTTATCTTCATATTTTTATATTATTCTTTATATTTTATCTATCTGCATTTGGCACTGAATCTGGAGAAGAAGTTGAATATTTTTATATTCTTTATATTTTTTATATTCTTTATATTTGCTTTATATTATTTATATTATTTTATATTCTTTATTTTCTTTTTTTTTTAATTGATCTTCATATTTTTATATTATTCTTTATATTTTATCTATCTGCATTTGGCACTGAACCTGGAGAAGTAGAATTTTTTTATATTATTTATATTTTTATATTCTTTTTATTATTTTTATATTATTTATTTTAATATTTTATCTATCTTTTTATTTTTATATTATTTTTATAATTTTTTWAATATTCTGGTTTGACTTTCCCTTGTACAGCAATGCTTGATTCCCATGTTTGCAGATCAGTATAAGGCATTTGGAGGWGCTTGGACCAAAGACTTCATATAAATGTTATTTAACAGCTCTTGAATTGTTGGTTACTTATTATTCACAAGTCATAAAATAGAGACTTGGCTGCTGTCAGTTCCACTTAATCTGATAGGAAAAAAAAGTTCATATAAGGAGAAAAAAAAACGCAGGAAAAGCATTAAGAAAAAATACTGATTTCTAAAACTGAGCATTGCATCTTTTATTTCAAAACTTATGGATGGGAATATTATCTGACTTTAATAACTGATAATTACTGAAGACAGATCATTTGTGAAAGATTCCTCTTGAGTAATTTCTATTATCATAAAAAGTACTGRAATTATTCCTACTGACTTTTCAGAAGTATCTGCAAAGACATCAAAGAGTGAGCTGGCAGTGGAAGCAAAATGGCCACAGCCAATATTTGGGATCTTTTTTGTTTTAGGAAAGATTGATAAGAAAAATCAATGCACTCTGTGTGAATGGACCAAAAAGCACTTTCCATCTAACACGACTGATCAAAAAATTACAGTCAGAAACAAAGACCTGAAGATAAGGATGAGATTAATTATTTGTGTATCAGCATTTTAGTGATGTGGCATCACTTAGGCATCAGAAACATTCCTTATCTTGGTACTGACTGCCTTTGTCAGCACTGCCATGGACAGAGYAMGATTTCACARTCTGATTTTTCTTTTAGCACAGAATGAACACATGTACATAGAACTCACACATGTGGGCAGAGGAGAAAGGAAATATTTCAATGTTAAGGTAGTTTCTCTTACCACACGGTCTTTTTCCTGTTGAAGGTAGCAAAYCTAACACATTGTGAYGCTCAGAGAGACAYGCTTCTGCTTTACYTGCATAAATTCTTTCTTCTTAAGCAACTGCAAGCAGAATAAATTAATATAATTTAGTGTTCATTAACACAGGTAATAGGATATGTTGTACACAAATTATGATCYAAAAACTAAATGAGCATTGAGAGGTTTGGTGTCTCCATGTCAAAGATTTCTGCCTAGCATCTTGCATTCTGAGGTTTGAAAGGTAAACCCCATTACTCTGTGGGCTCTTATTGCAGAATGGAGTGGTGAAGCGTTCTGACTCAGCATCATATTTGCCCCTTTGGTTTTTGTGGGTTCTTTGGGRTMTTTTCTACTCCTATTTGGGTTGGGYTTGAAGGTACTTGAGATGATAGCCCACATTTAGACTTAAGAGTTTATTGCTTTTATTAATATTATAGCTTTACAGCTGTGAGTTTTGTAGTTTTTCATTAGCAAGACACAAAATGGCTAACTATCTCTTGTTAGAAGGTCTTTTAAGGCTAAACTATCCAATGAAGAAATGATACTTAAATTATTTTCTCTTTTWGCTCAATAACTGATCACTCCAAATCCACAATGCAGACTTCTGTGTTTAATTACAAAATACCACCCAAACCCATGGAGAAAAAGGAAGAAGAAGGTAAAGAAGAAGAATCTATCTCTGCCCAAAAACCTCCATCCTGCTTCACATTTATTACCATATTCTAAAACCCCAAACTCCAAGTTTTCCACCCTGTGACATCACACACTTCTAGCCAGCCCCACACCCGTAATCCCAGCGCTATTAATCAATTTTGGAAGCCGGTTTCACAACCTCAGGTTAAATGCAGTATTTTCTTAAGAGTTAGTACTTATTAGCARAGAAAGTCTAAAATTCTCAGCATCCAAGGTGCCGAGAGTTTTCACTCTTCCTCAGCAGCAGCTGAGTGCCTGTGGTGATGTCTAAAAGGCAGTCACTGCAGCACCAGAGCCTGCAAGTCACATCCCAAGCCATGGAAAGACAAGTTACTTGTCATAACTCCTTTTCTCCCTGATTTCTGCTGCCCATGAAAGAAAGAAACCCAAGCAACAGAGCAGAAAGACCAAAATGATGGGGGAACCAAGACTGCAGGAAAGCCACAGAGTTTGTGTGGTGCCTGAGGGATGCTGAGAGCACAAACAACCTTGGAAGCACCACTTAGCTATTACCCACACACCTCACTTGGGTCCCCTTTGCTAGAACAACTGTGAACTTCTCATTAAGTGAACATKCCCCTAAATTAAATGGGAGTTAGTGAAGCCACTCGTTAAAGGGTRAAAWTATGAAAATGCAGAACACTCAAAAGGCTTGGTATTAGGGAACCATATAGGGCAGTAAATTCTCTAGGAGAACAAAACTCAGTGAACACCAGGAAACTCTGGGACCAGAATATTTAGATAAAAACAAGAAAGTAATGGCCTAAGCAGAATTGAGAGCCAACAGTGGTCAGCTTGATCCAGTAGCTTCTGCCAAGCCTTGGAGACCATGCCAAATGTACCAGGAAACTACCCAAATTAGGAAAAGTTCAAAAGTTTAGCCTGAGGAAGACTAACAAGACGACCCCTGCCCCTGATGAAGGCACAGGAACTCCCACCAAGATGACTCCTCAAAATAAGAGACTCCGCCTACACTCCACCCATATATGAATATGCATGTAGTAATATGAATATGCATGTAATATGATGTAATCCTTGTTCAAAACTGTATAAAAGACCTGCTTTTGTTGCTGATCGCTAGAATCCTTTTGTCCAGGGCGGCCTGGAGGATTCTCCAATGCGTTGCTAATAAATACCTCCTGCTTATAGACTTAAAAACTTACTCTCTGAGCAGTTATTATTTCGCCTTTTGGGGCAAATTTGGCATCATTAGAGCAGGAGGATTGTGCTCCAGTCATTTCTGGAATTCCCAGAAATTCTGGAATTCCCTGCTCTGGCCCTGGAGCGGAGCCAGCAAGGGGCATTTGCTGAGTGCTGTGAATGCAGAGGGGCTCAGGAAAGGGGGCAGAGGAGCAGCCATCCCCTCTCCCTGCCCACCTCAGGGAGSAGTGAGTGGTTTTGTGGTTTTTTCCTGGTCATGCTCTGCAGCTATCACTACACAAGGCAATGCAGGGGCTCAGGGTGTTCATTGCCCTGAACTCAAAGTCAACTGCTCACTCTGACTTCTGCCTCCACCTGATGAATTACTTGTCTGCAGTGTCTGACCTATAAATAAGCACAGCATCTGTTGGAATGCCAGGTCTGAAAGCCTGGCTCAGTAAATCACTCTCCAGAAGTTCCCAAAGCTACAAAGACTCTTTCCACTGCTRCTGTCCTTTGCCCTCCTCTTCTCTCCCATCCAGGGGGAAAAATTTCTGTGTTCTTGCTTTCTCTTTTCCTGTCCTTTCCTCTGCCATGCATAGATCCATCTTCTCTCCCATCCCGAGGGAATAATTTCTGTGTTCTTGCTTTCCCRTTTTCAATTTCRCAAAGGCACACCTTRAAGAATAAATAGGAAGACAATAGCCAGGGCAGCTGCTATCTGTTATATGGGGTGAGAGCCTTCTAATGCAGAGGGAGGCAGAGCTGGGCTCTCTCTAATACATGGCAGCTGCCCATTTCCTCAAGGACAGCACTGGAGCCAGCATTAATGGGAAATGCCCCTTTACCTTTAGCAAAACACATCATTTTGTTTGGCTGAGATGGWTAAAAGTAACAGATTTGGAGTTGGCATTTTACCTCTGCAAGATGATGCAACTGCTATTAATACAGACGTGTTTCTTTCCTGTTAAGTTTGTAAAATTATCAAATGTAAAAAAAACCCACCCAAACAACTCAGTGCAGAATAATGAAAGAGAGAGAAACAAAATTTTTACTTCTAAAAATATCTGTAGATGAAAGCAGTATTGCATACCTTCAAGAATAAATAGGAAGACCCTCAKAATTCAGGAAGAAAATTGTTGGGTTTCCACAGGGGTTGAAGTTGGTCTCTTGCAAGTTCATTTTGTCCTCAGTAAGATGTAGGACTTAATGAGAATAAATGTCTGTGCTTATACAGGAAAGAGCTGAAATCAGAATGAGCCTGAGCTCAGATGTTCACTCTCACCAGGCAGTGCAGAATCATCTTTTGACAGAAATACTTCTGGTTTAAGTTCATCATTCAAATGACAGGTCTACCACAAACAGAAAAAGAAATTTTATGAAATAATACTGGTTTATATTGAAAAGAAAAAAAACCTGACCACCCCTAAAGTTAGCATCAGGATCAGGTATGGTTTTGGTGTTAAGCTGAAAATTTCATGGGGACKCCATCCATGCAGATGCAAATATCAGATGGGAGTTTTTATGATCCATCACAAATCAGAGCAGAGGCTTTGCTAAGAAATTACTTCAGTTAGAGGCTCAGGGGTAAAGGAAGTCTGCAGCTGCCCAAGGCTTCTGGCCGTGGTGCTGTGTTGGACAAGTGAAGCCTAGCTACTCAGGCTGCATAAATTCATTCCTTCTCTTTCRTTCTGAAAGAACAGAAAATATGACACTGAAAATATTTTGGGTAATATCTGCTGCAATTCAGCACCCCTTTGTACACATTGAACCTTTTGCTTTCGAAAGCTCATTTTAAAATATTTTTCCCCAATAATTTTTTTCTCTTACTTTCAATAATATGTTCAGAATGTAGATTAAAACACTAAAAACGTTTTAAAATTATAATATTATCCAGGTTTCAAAGTGTAATTCAAGAACTCATTGCCGCATTAGGAATTTTCAATTGCAGGTGCATTTTTCACTCTCTACTGAAGAACTTCATATGCAACTTTGAAATACATTCCACAGACCCATTGCAACTATTAAACCTTTGAAATACATTCCATAGACCCATTAGATGTGTATAAGAGACAGCTAAACTTTGAAATACATTCCACAGACCCATTGCAACTATTAAACCTTTGAAATACATTCCATAGACCCATTSCAACCCTAAAACTTCAGAATAGCTAATGAGGGAAGAATTATTTATAGCTTAGCCTTTGGCAGAAGGAATTCTAAACAATTTCTGAATCAAGCTCTATAACTTCAGAAGGAAAAAATAAYAAAAAGAAAGAAACCTCTGAAGCCAAAGGGATAAAAGAGAAAAGTGAGGTYCTTTTTCCTATGAAAGTGTTGGCATTTATGCTCCTATTGGGTTTGTAATTTGAACAGCAGCTCTGGTACTTTACACTGAAGGCCTTTGATGCACTTTGCCAACCATAATGAATACATCTTAATATTTCTCTYAAGCAGCAAGGTGGTGTCCTCAAACTTAGCATGAGAAAATGACACAAATACACAGAAAGGGTTTCTGACCCATTTTGGAATGCATTGAGCCACGGAATCAGCCAGTGTGCAAATTTTAGATCAGCTAAAAGCAGGCAGTCAGGCCAGCTCAGGGAGCACAATGAGAACACAGGGAAAGAGCTCCCCAGGAAGCTGGGAAGCTTTCCATTCTAGCAAGCACTGCCAAAATGAAAGGAGCTACTGCCCCATTTAGGAACAGAATTCCACATCTTCACCTTCTTGAAAATACCTTCTGCGCAGCTACGTATTTTATATATCTCTATATAAAATCTTATCATTCTTCCTACTGCAAATCAAWAACTTCCAGGGGAAACTGAGGAGAAAGAAAAAATGATGTTATTCTCGTGACTCTCATATGGCAGAATCGAGGACTGTGAGGTAGGAAATAGAATGCAAAAGAGACAAAGSTATTTTTGCATTTATTTCCCTTTATTGAATGCATTACAGTCATTATTTGTCACGCCACTGTGTGGTGAGACAAAGAGGTGCACAGGAAAGCACATCCAGCCAAACTCTCCTTCCTTTCCACCAGCTCAATGACAAAAATGCTCTGCCCCCAGTACTTTAACAATTGAAGAGATGCTGTTAATTAATCTGTTCCAGGCACTGAAAATTTTCTCTGTGTGAGAGTGATTTTTTCTTGCCGCTAATGATTTAACTGAGAGACAAACAGGAATTAAATACGGTAAAATTCAGTTTCTGACTGAGTTTTCAGCCAATATTAAGTCAGTTTCTCCCTTGTGTTGCAAAAAGGCAGTGTGTTTATCACTGTGAAGATTACAACAGGTTAGGGAGTAATCCCTGCTGGACAGCCTGGGTCTAAAATAGCAAAGCATCTTTTTATTTCATGCTACTTATGCTGGACTGATTTAGCCCATTCATGGCTTAAGCACTAAGTTTAATCCTCAGAACTCTCAAAACAAACAGTCCATAATACTCACATGAAATGCTGCTTTTTTTCAAGTGCAACTGAAGGGATTATTCCAACCCTCACCCAAGRCCCAGAATGCACTGCCCAAGTCAGACAATATGTTCTGGCACTAAAAAGATCAGACTCTGGAAACATCAAGGTGATCAAAATCTGCCCCAGGTTATAAGGAAATAGACCTTCAATTTGTTTCTGGGGCTCTGATCAGGACTAGAGGACTTTCTGTCAATTGTGCCTGTGTGCTYTTAGAAAAATGCCTAATGATTGGTGGATCTGGTTCAGCAAAAGAGCTGTTCAAAAAAATTCAGAACACATTTGGCTTTATTTAAACACATCTGAGGCACTGCCCCTATCTCCCCCCTTTTCTGTTTATCCAAGAGGGGTTTCAGAGTGAGGGGTTCTCTCAATGACCCCTTGACTTGTGGGAGAGGATGGAACACCAAAGGTGTGGTGAATACCCAAATCCATTAAAAATGTGGCTGCTTTTTTTCCTGTGCAGGCTGGACTATGGTATTTGTGGGGTGCCTTGTGGCAGGGAGGAATGGTGAATCTGACTGCATGTTCTCAGAAGGCTAATTTATTACTTTATGATACTATATTATATTAAAGAATACTGAACTAAACTATACTAAAGAAGAGAGAAAGGATACTTACAGAAGGTTAAAAAGGTAATAATGAAAACTTGTGACTCTTTCCAGAGTCCTGACACAGCTTGGCACTGATTGGTCATTAAATCAAAACAATTCACATGAAACCAATGAAACAACCACCTGTTGATAAACAATCTCCAAACACATTCCACATGTGAGCAAAACACAGGGGAAGCAAATCAGATAATTATTGTTTTCCTTCTTCTCTGAGGCTTCTCAGCTTCCCAGGAGAAAATCCTGGGCCAAGGGATTTTTCAGAAAATATCAGTGTGACACTGGACCYTTGTCTGCTTTTATTCCTTGAGGCACACCCAGTGAAGCAAACGCTTGCAAAAGGTGATGGCAAACATGCCTGGAGCTCTGCGTGAAAACATCAAGGTGTAATTCCAAGAGGACCATCCTGCACATTCTCTCAAGGAAAGATGCAAGGAAGTGAATAAGACAGTATCAAAAGGGACAAATCCATGTAAAACTGAAAATCTGGAGCCAGCTCCCTGAKCCATGGGTATTTCTGTGCAGGAGGYCCCAACATGGAGCAGCCAGTGGGTGTGCAGAGGAAACACAACTGAAGGACCACCCCTGCCTGGACAAAATTAGGAATTGCAGGGAATTTAGGGGTGGTTTCATGCCAGCGGAACATGTTTACTCCACACATTCAAAATCTGGAGCTAAATTTATGCCTRAAAGGCAGCAATTCCTTCCACAATTTCATCAATGGAGAGCATTGGATGCAAGTGCATGAAGTTGGCTTCAGCTGGCASCCGCATCAGCCACTTGGCAAACAAGGATTTTTGGAAGGAGCTGCCATTTTCTTCCTAGAAGTCTGTCCATATTCCATCAAACCTTGGCTGCACGACAGCCAGATATAATGAACCAGCTGGTGAGCACCCAGAACTGCTTGTTCTGGGCTTCAAAACCTATCTGGGATGCTGGGAAAAATATTGAGAGTCACATTCTTAGAAAAATATTTAGAGTCACATTCTTATAAAAACATTTAGAGTCACCAGTACTGCACAGAGAGTGGTATTAGCACTCACTTGGGCATCAAACCCTACAGGTCTGGTCACCCCTCTGGCCTGCACAACACAGCTATGACCCKAAAGGAATGGTACTAGAAGGTGAGCAAGATTTCCAGGGTTTCATCTGTAAAGTCAAGCTCAGGGTTGGCAATGTGTGGTATCAAAACATCTGAAAAGCCCTTCAGAGTACAATTTTACTCACAGGAATCAGAATTAAGAAAAAATAGCTCATCAATCACACTAAAATATTCAGTCCCTTCTGACTCTTTTTTTTTTTAATTTGTGACCTTCCATTACATCTTACAGTTTATTTGCATTGGACAAACTTACTTTCCTTGTTGGACAGCAGCACTAATGGTGGCTGCACATCAGGGTCAAAGATCTAGATAGTCCTGCTGAAAGGAAAAATAAGAAATTACTAAGGTAGATATTGAAATATTTACCTCCTTTCATGTGATTTATTTCTGGTGTTGTTGTTCCTGKACCATGTCCTGGCTCAATGCTTAGGCCACAAGTCCCACCATTAGTGCAAATATTTTCTACTAGTACAAATTCACTGGAAAACCTGAAAGCTGCATGGATTTGCCACGCTTACAGACAAAATTATATTACTAATAAAGTTCATTTCTTAATCATAATGTCTCAGCACTCATATACAGAACAGAATTTCCTTATACTCTTCTCAGTTTTCTCTCCAGATTCCTTTGCCCTCTTTATGTTCATATATCTCCATTCCTTAATTTGTATTGCTGGAAAAAGCAGTGATGAAATTCACCATCAGAACTTATTTCCTTCATGAACTTTCACTTGTCTACCTATRTGAGCTCAAGCTCAGGGGAACATGTTTTCAAAGAATATACATTGAACTTACAGAAAAGTGAAAAATCCTTCAATTAACTGAGAGACTTAACTTTTCCTTGAAGTTTAGGCTGGWTCCAAGCCCCACCTAACCAACTRCTAAKCACATTATTACAGCCTACAAGACCCCTCATTTTTTGTTGTTTAAGGWTGACTCCTCCTCTCAGACAGGGATGGAGCTGGAGTGTAAACCAGCCTCTCCTGCTCAGCCTCTGTGGCACTGCTGCAGACACAGCTGGAGCACTGCAAGCTAAATTCAGTGTCTGCCAGCCAGTGAGCAGTCAGAAACTGGGCATGAGCATCAGTTAAAACCAAATAGTGCCAAGCAGGCACTACTGAGCTCTGTAATCACTACAATTTTCTTCAAGAGACAGACGTGTCTTCTGCACAAATCTCCCACTAAATACCCACTAAAATATTGAGCCTTAAAATTCAGCCAAAGTGATGTCTTTGCAGTTCTGAGATCCCTCTATTGCCACTTCCTATCCCTCCAGGAGCAACGATTTATCCTTCACAGAAAAGGTCATTTTAAACTTGCAAAACAAGCTGTAATCTCAGGCTGGTTGATACTCCAGCTCCATCCCTGTCTGAGAGGAYGAGTCAGCCTTAAACAKGATAAAATGAGGGGTCTTATAGGCTGTAATAATGTGGCTAGGAGTTGGTTAGGTGGGGCTTGGATCCAGCCTAAACCTCAAGGAAAATTAAGTCTCRTAATTAATTGAAGAATTTCACTTTTCTGTAAATTCAACATATATTTGAAAATACGTTCCCCTGAGCTTGAGCTCAAATCATCCTAGTTCTATGTTTTGTTATGCCTATTCCAGGCTATTTTTATCCCATTCTTTGGCTCTAAACTAAATGTGGGTAATGCTCACCAGGTGTTTGGGTTCCACTTCCATTGTAACTTCTCTCTTATTGCTACTTCCTTAATGCCAGTGCCAGCAGCAAACTGTGGGAACATCAGTAAAAGTGAGAGATTTCCTTTGCCCATTTAAACAGTGACTAAAGCACAGAGTATTCGTGCCAGAATTACTCTCTAGCTCAAGGAATCAGCATTTCCTTGATGCAAGCCCAAAGAATGGTTTGTAGTTAATATTCTGAATTTTCCTCCACRAATAGGTGGTCAATGGTGATTTCCCAGGGTTTCCAAGGCACACAGCATTCCTCTGCTCGGGGACTCTCAGAGCTACAACTCAGCCTCAGCACCTCCTCCCTCTCAAATTTCCAGTGCAATAACAATTACAGCAACGATCACAGCTCCTCCCGAGCCTCTGGCTACTTTGTGGTATCAAATGCACCTTTTGTAAGCTGGCTGGTAATGCACAATTTAACAGCCTTGCATTACAAAACACCTCCCACCACCTGCACTGCCTGGAAACCCGAGTTCCCAATTCCTTTCCTTACAGGATTACAAGTGCAGAACAAAGGAGACCTAGAGGTGAGTTCACACTCGAGGATGGCCAGCACAGAGCAATATATTAATTTACTGCTGACACCACCTTGTTTACTCATCATGTGTTCCCAGATTTAAAGACCCTTTATGCTATATATCATCTGCATTTGTGGCAGAAGCAAAGTCAAATCTTGTCATTCAGTTACCACTAGATATATATAGATAAATATATATATWTATATTTATATCTGTATAGCTCCTTATGGTMTAAGTGGACATCCTCAAATATTAAAATTAAAGTCATTTACTGTCTGTCCTTAATGCAAAGGCCAGTACTAAACTGTGATAACATCAGTAAAAGTGAGAGATGTGCTTTGCCCATTTGTAGTGATTAAATGGGTATTCATGTCAAAATTTAATCTCTAGCTCAAGAAATCAGCATTTACTTGATGCAAGCCCAAAGAATGGTTTGTAGTTATTATGCTGAGAAAGAAACTTGTCAATGTCCCAAATTACCAAAAAAACCCCCCTTTGGATCTATATTTCAGCTACCTAAATGCAGCAACAAAAAATAAGGGATATCAGGCCATTGCAGAATATATTATCAATGACAGAGGATAAAAACTCCATTTATATCTGTGGGATCCATCCAACAGGCACACCAAAACCAGAATTTTCTTGGTAAAAGCTTCAGTGGATTAATGAATTAAGTTTTTCATGACTGACATATTGGAGTTCCTCCAAATCCTTGCAGCACACAAGCAAAGTGCAGCCAACATGGTCCATGGCACTGAACCAAAGCACCAAAAATCTTTCAGGAAAATCCCCCATCAGAAGTGGTGAGGTGATGAAAGCAGCCAGAGAGGTTAAGCAAACAGAGTTAAGAGGAGGAAAGCAGTTCATGAAACAGGAGATCCCAAGGATTAATTTGGAAATTCCTCTGCAATGCCCTGAAAAAGAATTTTGCTGTCTCTGTGAAATGGGAAGCAGAGGGGGACAAATGCTGGTATTTTTTTCAAAGTCAGCGCATAATTTTAATATTGCACATTTATGTCACTCTACAGATGTCACCAGAGAACACCTCGGGGTCTGAGCTCTGTCTCTGTTATTCAGCCAAGCACAAGGAGGTGCTTCACTCACATTTTGCTTTTCAGAGGTAGATGTCACACAGCTCCCAAATACTCTAATCCATGAACTCTCTTAGAGCTGAAACAGAGGATGCTGAGAGCCCCAGAGCCAGTGGGGTCAGTCTGCACCCCAGATGGGGGATTCAGAGTCAAAATGCCTCTTTAAATTCCTAATAAACACACATAAAGCCTGGCCTCAGTGCTGGGTCCTGAGAGGAGCATCAGTGAAAAGAGCAAATGCAAACCACAGGAGAATCTAAAACAGCAAGTTTGCCTAAAAGGAAGGGAAGCAAATGATTGTACAAAAAGGGCTGGGACATSAATAAAGTATTTTTTATTTTAAAATAAACCCAAATGTGTTTTTAATTTAACTAATGCTTCTTCTAGAAGTGGATTTTTGTAACTAATTGTATCAGTGTGGAAAAATGCATAGCCTGAGCAATCTCTGYAACTGAAACAGTTTGTCTCCTGAAAATGATAAAAACAGGACAGAAGCTTCACCTCAAACCAGCACATAGCAACCACTAGTTGATGGCACAACTGTAGGAGGCTATCCAATGCATGAAATTTCTCTGAAAAATCCATTTCCCTTAAATGTCTTATTTTAAACAAGTAATTAAGCACAGTTTAGGCCCTTATGAGACAAATATTTCTAGTSACAGTAATAGAGGCAGAAAGAAAACATCTCACAGGAAAGTGGCAGAGATTTGATACCTGATTTTTCTTCTCCCACTTCAATGTTTAGGAYGTACTGTAGCATTGTACTAAGGCCTCAGATTTTTAGATTCTACAATCAAACCATTTCTTAAGCAGGGGCTAAATGCATTAATACATAAAAATAAATTGAACTTGTCTAAATATGACCTCAGGAAAGTGTTTCTGTAGCKATGAAACTTGCAGCAGTGACTAGTGCCCTGCTTTCCTGAGATTGTAACAGAGGTGTCAACTGCATCCCAGCCACTCTAAAATCATTTATCCAGAACAAAWCCAATTGTTTCTTTCTGCAGAACCCCTCCAAGCTCAGCCTTTCCTCTTGGCTCATATTGCTGAAGTTGAAACCCAGATCACCACATTTCATATGTGCAACCCCTCAGTCTCATTGTGACAAATCCTGCCCATCTTCAATTAAGTTACTCTCATACAACTAAATTAATCTTCTGGGCTTCACCACCAAACGATTGCTGTCTTTTGCAGCCTGTCACAAATGCCTGATCCAAAGGGTTTTACATTGAATGCACTTTTTAGTTTATAGTACAGGATAGCCCCTGGTCTGAACATGGGCTCTTGAGTCATTTCAATCTCTCTTTAAGGCAGCTGTCACCATCTATTTATCCAGCTTTCCTGCAAATTGTCTCTCACTTTCCACTGCCTMCTACGTGTGGGATGGATTCACTGAAACTCCTGGTCAAATCATCTTTTGATGGCACCTTTCTACTGCTGCCCATCAAGCTTGGGAATTGCCAGCTTTGGGATGGGTCCCTGGGAGCCAGGCTTTGTGCTTCCAGGGCAAATGGGGCTGGTTTGGGGCAGTCCTCAGCACCTGCTGCCCAAGAGAGAATTACTGCTCCACCTGCATCCACCTGGTTTTACTCTGGAGGGTGAACGCATTTTGATTGTCTTCCACCACTCATTTCAAATCTCAACTTTCAAATTTCAAATCTCAACTTTCAATGTTCAAATCTCAGCTTTCAATGTTCAAAATCTCAACTTTCAATGTTCAAACTCAACTTCCAATGTTCAAAATCTCAACTTTCAACGTTCAAATCTCAACTTTCAACGCTCAAATCTCGGCTTTCAACGCTCAAATCTCGGCTTTCAACGTTCAAAATCTCAACTTTCAATGTTCAGATCTCAACTTTCAAATCTCAGCTTTCAACGCTCAAATCTCAGCTTTCAACGCTCAAATCTCGGCTTTCAACGCTCAAATCTCAACTTTCAACGTTCAAAATCTCAACTTTCAATGTTCAGATCTCAACTTTCAAATCTCAGCTTTCAACGTTTAAATCTCAGCTTTCAACGCTCAAATCTCAACTTTCAACATTCAAAATCTCAACTTTCAATGCTCAAATCTCAGCTTTCAACATTCAAAATCTCAACTTTCAACTTTCAAAACTCAATTTTTAATGTTCAAATCTCAACTTTCAACTTTCAAAATCTCAACTTTGAAATTTCAAATCTCAACTTGCAAAAGCTCAACTTCCAAGTCGCAACTTCCAAATCTCAACATCTCACCTTTCAATTTTCAAAATCTCAACTTTCAAAGCTCAATGTTCAACTTTCAAAGCTCAACTTTCAAACCACAGTAATTTCCCACAGTAGGTTGCAAAGCACCAAAAGGAAGAATCTCAAGGTTTTCTTGTGCTATGCAGTATAATTAACAATCCAGAATGTTCTTCTAAACTATAATACATAATCATGTAATTTATTTCTTATTTTCTTACTATAATAGGTAATCACATCATGCTTTTCAAATTTCCTTAAATGCACTGATTTGGATGTGYAAGTTAGAAARGTTGCTTTACAAATTGATATTRAGTAATTTGAATGAAAGAGAGCAAATAAATAAATAAATATAAATTAATGTATCCTAGCACTCCCTGCACTTTACAGTCATTTCAAAACATCAGGAAAGGGTTCTGGGCTTCATGCCAGCTGCAACTACTGACATAAAACCCCAGAAAGTGATGTGCACACCTTCAGCTTTTGAAGCATTTATTCACTGCTGKCAGTGGAACTGCAAAGAAACCAAACCCCAAACAACAAATTACTCAATTTRCCCCCTGCTTCACATAATCACACAGGCAATTTTGGAAGTTTTGCTTTATGATCACCTTTCAGGTGGAAATTATTCCTGTGTTGGGCCACTTGACAGGAAGAACTTTATTTATCTGTCAAATATTTCACCAGACAAAGAAAATAACCATTCTGAGCACAGGGTAAATAGCTTCAGCTAGGTGAAGGAAAAATCCCTGCTGTTCTGGGATGGAGCAACCCTCATCAAAGATTTATTGGTGATTTTCCATCAGGTAGGTGGGTATTGTAAAGCTGAGTTACATCTGCACACTTAGCGAGATTTCCCCACGCGTATCCATTATTTTCTTTTTTTTCTGGAGTGGGCACCTGTGTGACCCTGGGGTGGGAGGTGAAGGGCACAGGGCATCTCCAGGGCACAGAGGGCACTGAGGGGCATTTACTGGCTGCAGGTTATCCCTCATGCTGCTGGATTTATCACTGATTCTGCTGCAACAAGACTCTGTTGTGGCAAAGTTTTCAGCTGCTTCTGATGGTGACTGTCTGAACTGAATGCTGTGAGGGTTTGAGGAGCACAGTGAGATGAACAAAACCAACCCTTTCTTAACAAAAATAATTGAAAATAAATGAAAATAATGAAAAATAAATGAAAATAAAAAAGGAAAAAATGAAAATAATGAAAAATAAATGAAAATAAAAAAGGAAAAAATGAAAATAATGAAAAAAAGGAAAATTGAAAAGAATTGAAAAGAAATGAAAATAATGCAAAAAAAGAAAAACAATGAAAAATGAGAATAATGAAAAAAAATTTAAAAAMGAAAAAAATGAAAATAATTGAAAATAAATGAAAATATTTTCATTAATAAATATAGAAATAAATGAAAATAAATGTAAAAAAGGAAAAAAAGGAAAAAAGAAAAAATGAAAAAAATGAAAAAATGAAAATAAGTGAAAATAATAAGTGAAAATTATAAGTAAGTGAAAATAATAAGTGAAAATAATAAGTGAAAATAAATACCTGCTTCTGAGGCAGATGAATAGGAACCTGCTTTATCACAAAACCTGCAATGTTTTACCACAAAACTTTGGCAAAGTACTTGCAGACTAAAACTTCTGCTTAGAATTCCAGTCATGCAGACCTTGTAAGAACAGACAGATTGTTCCTTGGGCATGGGGCTGAATTCCATTTCACAAACATTCAGGGAWATGTGGTTTAACTCTGCCTCACTGTGACTTTGCCTGATGCTGACCTGCAGCTATCTCACTTGTGGATAGTTACTATGAACACAAACCCCAGCATTTCCTTGGCTTGAAAGTAAGGAATCCATTCCCCAAAACCAACCTGAAATGAAGATATGTATCAGCTACATCTCTCCAGGTTATCCCCACAGCTTCTTGCCCTTGCCAACCAAACTCTTTAGAAATTTAAAGTGCAGCASCTCTCCTCCTGGCTTGGGCAGGAACACAGCTCTTCACCAAAATCTCTCTTAGAGGTGAAAGATAGACCCATATACTATAGCTGAATACTATATATTTTATAGTATTTTAAATATCTTTTCAGAGTATTTTAAATGCTGTGAAGTATTGGGTTCAAATATTGGGTTAGGTTAAAAATTGCTAATCAGGTCTGAGCCCACTGTGAATGGAGGACCACACTCTATTTGTTCTCTTCCTCCCCCCACAAAAAAAGGACAAGATAGTTGTCCAGGTTATTAGAAACTAAGTTATTAGAATCTAAGTTATTGGAATCAGTATACAAAAGAAATAGAATGGCTGATGAGTGGCATGTATCATCAGTCTTTTAAAATTATTTTCAATTTTCTTACACCATTTGACTCTAAAAAATTATCCAGTTTTACTTCTAGCCACCATCAAGTTTCTGTGCTGTCTTGTGTGATTTATTAACTCTTACTTCAATAAATAAAATGTCCAAAATTCTAGAATTCCTACATGGCATCTTTTGCAATTTTTTAACCTTTTTAGTAAAACATTCCATCTACTTTTAGCCAACAAACTTTAATCCCCGACATATTTGTTCATTTAATATTTTTCTTTTCCTATTAGCATCACTTACCCTACTTTAAAATATTTTAATTAAATTTAATCCCCATCTGTAAAGTCYCATATAATACAACAAAGTTCTGCCCTGAGGACATAAATTAAGTGAATAACAGGGAGTCAAAGGAAAGCTTTTAGTCGTGTTTGTCTGAAGATCTGGGCCCAGGCCTTGAGGTGATTTCAGCAAGAGATGGGTGCCTTGTCAGCTGCTCATGGGGGAGATGCTGCCTGGTGCCACCTCCCCTCCATGAGAGAGCATCTCCAGTGCCTTCAGTCTTGGCTGAAATGTGAGAGGAAATCTCCTGCTGCCACCTCAGCTTTGACCCAGTGGCCTCATTCAGAATTCCTGACTCTGAGGTTTACATTCTGCTCTGGAAAAGGGATGCTGATAATAAATTCAAACTGCCTGAACCCCTGAGACTTCCACAATGCAAAGAGTTCCACTCTGGAGACCTGTGGGGATCACCAGCTGGTTCAGAGGGATTACTGGCACACAAGGCTGTCTGCAAGCTTAGTGCCAGTGCTTGGTAGAATGGCTGACTCATTCACACTAATTAAAARGTGACACAGATCCACAGAATCTGGGTCAAATTAAATAATTGCTATCTGAAGGCTCTCCATCGACAGGCACGAGCCTGCAGCGTTGTGGTGATGCCCTGAGCAGGCTGCCCTGGAGCAGGGGCTGGGCAGAGCTCCAGAATAAAGCAGGGATTGATCCCAAGCATCTCCTCCATGGATCCACCTTGGGCAGCACCAGAGCCCAGCCAGGGCTGCACCCAAGATGAACCAAAATGGCCCCAAAATGCACGAGCGCTCCCGGGGTCTCTCCCTGGCATCAGTTCTGCTCCATTTGCATCTTGCACTTCATTGTCCCATTGCAGCTTTAGCCCCTGCAGTCCCACCCTGCTTGTTTTTCTCTCTGCAGCCCACGGGGTTTGTGCTCTGGGGCTGAGATTGGGATCATTTGTCCTTGGTGCCCAGCTGGAGCAGGAATTGTTTTGTCTCCCTGCTCTGGGCACAGAGCTCAGCATCCCTGAATATGGAGCTCAGACCCACACACTAAAGCCTGTCTCTTATACACATCTGAATGTGGAAAATAGAAAAGCTAAACCTGAGGTATGAATGGTTTGTGAAATGGGTGCCTCTGTCAGGAGCAGAAGCCAGGCTTTGGTCTGAGCTTTGGACAGAASTTTAGGCCAGGCTTGGCATGACYGACAGATCCATGATTGAACCCTGGAGCTGGAAACAAAGATCCTGCTGGGGAATCACTGCCTATCCCAGAGATCAAAAACTGATCACAAGCATCTTCTGGCAGCCCTTGCTCACCGCTCCTACTGAGCTCTAAATTCAGCAAAAGCTTTGCTATTTCTCAGAAACAAAATCCTCCCACTATGATAAAATGATAAGTCATCTATATACTGAGATATTTTAAGAATATCTCTGATTTCAGCTAGCACAGCAATAAATAGGCCTGCCCTTATTAATTTGGATTTGAATTCCTAAAGGTCACTTATCTTCACTGATAAGCCATGTACTATATCAGGATCTATGCTCCTAGAAATACATCTCCCTGGACAAACGATCATCATTCCCTCACCTAAATTTCATGACCACAAAATTGACAAAGTTCCTGTTCACAAATAGCTATTTCAGGTAAAAGTAATTCTATCCATAGGTAAAATGGATTATAAATAAAAAGTTGAACAAGACACCTTGTTAATACCATGATGTATTTTCTGTAAATAAACCACTTTGCAATTAAATATCCTTATTTCCTTGAAACTTTCTTCTCTAAAAGGTATGGAGAAAAAATTATAATCATTAGGGTTTCATCACTTGGTCCAGCTCTGTCCTGTCACAAAACATTCCTGCTGGGCCATTTCTCTTGGATGCAAAGGGCTGAGAACTCTGTGAGTGCACCCTGAGAAATGCACTCCCCACATCCTCAGCAGAGGCTTTACTTTGTTAACTCAGCTGATTCAACACAAACATAGGTAAAAGCACTTTCTAAGCACTCCCTGGTCTCAGAAAAGTGTTTCATTTTATTAACTGGACTGTTGGTCTTAAAAAAATATATATTGTATAGTGTCCAGGCAGCAAAAAGTTTGGGAGTTCTGAATAACAGTTTTGAGAATTGGTTAGCTGCCTGTGTGTCCTTGTGTCCTACAGCTGACCGTGGGCTGGTTCACTAAGAAACACAGCTSAGCTGTTGGAGCTTGCATCAATGCTGCAATATTTCTGTCCAATTTATAGCTGTTGATCCTGCAATCAAATTCCAATGATTATGGACCCTTTGGAAAAGACARGCATCATTTACAAACACAAAAGAAATTGTGCTGTCATTTTTTCATTCTTGACTAAATTTCTTCTATTCTGCATCTTTGTATATGCTCCTCTTTCTGCTCACAAGACCTGCCTGAATATTTAAATTACATTATAATGAATTTGTACATTATACTGAATTTTTAAATAAGCATTGTGGTTTAACCTCAGCCAGCTACCAAGTACCATGCAGCCACGTGCACASAGCTGCTCRTCCCTTCAGTGGGATGGGGAYAGGAATCACCAGTTATGGGGATTTTGAAGGAATTTTGAATGAGTTAGAGATYGGATTTCTGGGTTGGTTTTGATGATGTGTTTTATTGGTTTTATTTTTTACGTAGCTAGGATGGGTGAATTTCAGTTCTATTTTTATTGTATAGTTTAGAAGGTTATAAGACTTCTAGTTCCAAGACCTTTTAAGGATTTATTGATTACTAAAACACCGTTAATAAGGATAGTTATGGATTTGATTCAATCTTTAAATKTTTTCTTTTATGGATTTATGCTACAGTGTAAGTTTTCTTAGTTAATCATGTGATGATAGATAAACTTACAGTACTGTATTCTAAACTTCTTGTTTACCTTTGTAATTACTTTTATTTTCATATCTAAAATGCTAAAACTCTAAACTTTGCTCTATTTAATGTGTTTTTGTTTTAAATTATAAACTCACATTCTTAAGTTTGCAAGTTTTTTCCAAGGTCTCAAATCAAATCCTGTGTTTAATTCTAAGCTTTGGTTTACAGGCCCAAGGTTCTGAGAGTTCCCTGCATTTCAGATTCCAACAGAGGGGAATCAGAAGAAAAACTCATCAGTTGAGATGAGGACCATTTATCAAATGATGTAAAGGATAATAAGATTATGTTATGATTATAGTTGTTATTATTGATGCAATGAAAAAGTGAGAGAGYAAGGGGTAAAACACRCCTTTTTAGGGATAAAGAAAGGGGYGAAAGGGGTAAAATGCAAGAGGAACAAGTGATGAACAATGCCACTGACACTGCCCAGCCTGTCCCCAAYCAGMGACTTTGCCCCTGGCCAAYTTCCCCCTCTTTCCATACTGGATGTGCCCTTCCATGGGTGGAAATCCCTTTGGCCACCTTGGGTCACCTGTCCCAGCCCCTCGTGCACCTGCCCCTGGCAGGGCCTGGGACACTGKAAAGTCCTGGATTTAGGGTGAGCCCTGCTCAGCAGCAGCCAAACATCAGTGTGGGACCAACGTGCCAGCAGTTATTCCCAAAATGGATCCAAACCACAGCTCTGCACCAGCTGCTGGGGAGAAAAGTAACTTTATGCCAACCAAACCCAGGAAAATAAGGTGAATATATTCTAAGAAGCTAAAAAGAACAACTCTGCAACACATAAAAAAATATATATATGAATGTGCTGATTTTCAGTTGTCATCACTTGCCTGTACGTGACTATCAAAACAAGCCCCCCTCCCCCGGGTCATCTGTACAAAAAAATGACTTCTAAGMAAGATGGACAAAATCTGAAGCTGGGCAAAAATCTATCCTCTCTGTCTCATTGCTTTTTTCCCACTAAGAATCCTTAAATACTTAGATTTCCCCAYGATGCRCTCRATTTTGGTATTAAAGCCATGAAAAGGGYCCACTTCTTCGTGGAAAATGAATTTTTTGAGTGAGTTTTGCATCTGTCCATGCTGAACACCATATATCTYAAGAATAAAATACAGTGCATTGGAAGGGGTTTTGCTGTTAATATTTATGATCARTCCAGCCTTCTTTTTCCATTTATCAATGATTTGTTAGAGGATGACAATTTCTCCAGATATATACATTATTAAACATCACAAGGGATGCTCAGGCCCAAGCCAGAATTGATTTCAAGTAGCTCCCTGAGTATTTTGCCACTGTTGGGATGTCATTCATCATCAAAATTGCATGAAATTGTGCTGTTCCATGGGATGACAACAATTTAAATTAGAAGAAAATGAAAATTAATAGCAGAGTGATTTCTGATAGACATTCATGTTTGGATTAATAATTCCTAATAAAAAATGTATGAAACTTCATTATCTGCCAAGAAGCTGAAGTTAATTGCAAACTCTGTCACTGGTTCCCATTTTGTGCAGACAGTTTCTCCCCATGGGCCTCATCCTTAGGGATTTRGGTCAGGATCTTCATATTGTATCACCAGTTTATCTGTAAATATCAGCTTGGGAATCAGCACTCTTAATCCTTCCAATTTGGGATGACTTTAATTGCACTGTTCTTCTTATACTAATTTCTGGCAATTAACAAAGCCTAATATATATACAATACATATAATATATATATATATATATAACATAAGTATAATATATATATTATATGCATATATAATATATATTATATATTTTATATAAATGTATGTATTATATATAAATGTATGTATATGTTATACAGAAATGTGTATATATAAAATATAAAAATGTGTATATATGTTATATATAAATGTATATATATAAAATATAAAAATGTGTATATATGTTATATATAAATGTATACATATAAAATATAAAAGTGTATATATATGTTATATATAAATGTATATATATAAAATATAAAAATGTATATATATACACTCATTTTTACCCCTTGACTCCGTGCTGTGGAAATGGGAATACCATTCACACAGAGTGTATGCAACACACAGACATCTACTTGAAATATTCAACAAGTGCCACAGCTTTATGCAATTAACCAAGAAACAGAATTAYCATTGCTTTCACTCTCACATGATTAAAAGATCAACCTTTAGATACGCAACTGAAAAATAAAATGAGAAACATTTTATCTAGKAGGCTTGGTTTTTGGTCTGTCTTATAATGGAAGAATGATTTTGCATTTGTCTCATTTCTTCTCAGAATGAACTCAGAAACCTGCTGCTCTCTTTAAAGTGACTTTCACCTGTGCTAACAACATTTGTGGGTCTACTTAGGGCTGAACACTGCATGTCAGGTCTAAAATATCCAACTACTTGAAAATTAAATTGTTAATACTCTAAAATCCCTTGGCAAGTATCTGAACCATACATTTGTTCTGTTTTCTTCCAGGTRTTGTTGGCCAAAACCCAGATGGCTGTTGACACTTGGTGGAACACAAAAGGATTTATACTCTATTTATTCCATATATTTATAGCTCTGTCAGGGAAGCATATCACTGCCATGGGAGCCAAACCATGTGTACTCTTCCATTGTCTCATTAATGACACTTCCCTAATTGACTCATGATTTCTGAGCACTCACGTTGGGAGTGAGAGATGTCTACAAATCAAGGCACATACTCTCACTTGATTTTGACTTGTGACTTTGACTCATTTTCAGCCCATATTACAGAAACTCCCACACCCCATTTGAACTATCAAGATGTCACTTTTRCCTTTAGATTTAAAGTAATTCCAAATCTACTTCTGTATCAATAATTGTTTTCCAAAAGTGATAATCTTTACTCAAGTATAAGAAACTGARTTTTTAATTATAAAAAGCAGAAAGTTTTATGGAAAAGAGAATGCAAGTTTCAGTCACAGAGTTCCTCCAAACCATCTCCTACAGGTGCATTCTTCCTCAAGTAATTTAGGTATCAAGCAACACTGAAAAAATTCAAGTCCCTGAAAGATCTGGGCCCTCCTGAGAACACTCACAGATCCCATTCCCTGAGTCCTTCTGTAACACAGAGAAKACTTGCAGTGGTTTCTGAAATTTACACTTAAAATGTTCAAGGTACAAACTACCTCAACATGTTCTCTGCTATTTTTGTGGGAGCCCCTTATTGCAGAAGAACTCTTAAACACAAGGAAGAAAATAGTGTGTACTGACCTGCAACTTGGAAAATGGGAAAATTCATTGCGTTCAATAAAATACGAGATTATCATGTTAAAAAAAATATGAATAAMGAAAACCAAGTATTAAAATAGCTCTTTAAGCTGGTCACTGCATGGTCAGAGCTTTGAATGAATTATTTGTCCAGATTCCTGCTGAAGAACCAATTTCCACTTGCTCTTCACAGGAGATTTGTGGTTCTGCCCACAACTACAAACCACAGGAACCATGAAGGAGCTGATATAAACAGACAGGCCACCTAAATCCCTCCAGTACCAGGAAATGCATTTCAGCACCTGGTGTTGCACCCACATAGCTTAAAACATTAATTTTTTTAATTAATGTTTTAAATTATGTGTGTGCAACATACCTTTTTAATTACCTATAATTTAAAAAAATATAATATAGATATAAATGATATGTGTGCAACATACCTTTTTAATTAACTATAATTTAAATAAATTATAATATGGATAAAATTACAAATAATAAAACTATAAAAATAAACAAAATAAATTTATAAATATAAGTATATTTATAAAAGTTATACTAGAAATAAAATTAAATTGAAATAAAATTAAAGTATAAATATAAATAAAATTAAAGCAAAAATTAAAATAAAAATAAAATTAAATTGAAATAAAGTTAAATAGGAATAAAATGAATGAATTGAATTTTGAGGAAATGCACTAAATGGGTTCAAACAAGGCATGTAAAACTGTGCAAATAATAAAACTATAATATAAATAAAATAAATTATAATTGAGTTAAAATTACAAATAATAAAACTATAAATATAAACAAAATAAATTTATAAATATAAGTATATTTATAAAAGTTATACTAGAAATAAAATTAAATTGAAATAAAAGTATAAATATAAATAAAATTAAAGCAAAAATTAAAATAAAAATAAAATTAAATAGAAATAAAGTTAAATAGGAATAAAATGAATGAATTGAATTTTGAGGAAATACACTAAATGAGTTCAAGCAACGCATGTAAAACTGTGCAAATAACAAAACTATAATATAAATAAAATAAATTATAGATAAAATTACAAATAATAAAACTATAAATATAAACAAAATAAATTTATAAATATATTTATAAAAGTTATACTAGAAATAAAATTAAATTGAAATAAAATAAAAGTATAAATATAAATAAAATTAAAGCAAAAATTAAAATAGAAATAAAGTTAAATAGGAATAAAATGAATGAATTGAATTTTGAGAAAATACACTAAATGGGTCAAACAAGGCATGTAAAACTGTGCAGGAYTGAAAGCTATTCCAAGAGTGGCAGGGTTAAAAGGACACACTGCCATGCCTAAACCCCAGCCTGGGGAAAACAAGCCTAATTTTGATGGATGCAAACCTCATTCCATGCACCTAAGTCACGAWAACTAAAACACAAGAGACTTTTACCAGCAGAGAAGACAGAGCTCTTGTCCCCCAGGGCGCTGCCTCTGGTCTCACAGGAACGTGCTCCTGACAGGAGGAACCCCTCGTAAGGCAGAGCTCCTGCCCAGTGCCCACTCCATCCTGCCGACCTTTAGGTAGAAAGATAACATCAAAATTAACTAATGAGAACCTTTGCCTTTAAACAGCTCATCTTTAAACCACTACCTCGTAATTTAACATAGCCCATAAGCACAACTGTAAGAAGAGCTTGTAGCAGATGGGAGGGATTTCACAATTACAGATMTCCCCAGGCAGCTGCTTTTGTAGAGAGAGACATGAGAAAACTGTTTGTTATATGGATGTCTCCATAGCATTAACAAAAGGGACTTCTGTCCCTAAATAATCTGAAAAAAGACTATTTTAAAAGTAGGAAACTGAAAGTTTTAGGTTGTGATTCTTTATGTTATCAGTGAGAAAGGAAAAGATGTAAGGAGAAGAGACYTGTCCTAAAAGTTTTGTTCTAATTCTTATTACWCTTTTTTTTTWRTTYSTWMCWATKAWTWWTTTRTTTST
>NDFG01000245.1:24719-90186 GCA_002167245.1 Sporophila hypoxantha
GACAGAGAAATATTCCCTGTGCCCTGGATTTCCACACTGTARACACCTGCAATCTATTAAAGCATRAAAAMAAAAGAAATTTAAATAACTAAAATCCTTTAAATACTTTCTTTTTATATACTTAATTTAAATACTTTCTTTTTATAGCTCTATCCTTAGATAACCTTGCCAGAAGACATGAGTAATGTTTGCATGAATTGCCATGGAATTTGCACTCCTTCTTTCATTCATTCTTTCATTCATTCATTCCAGTGGAGTCTCTCCCCAGTCTGGCCTGTACCAGTAAAATAGCACAGGGAGTTCAGAGAGATCTGCCTTATGATGGTCACTTTATTCCACTCAATGCCAATTTTCCCTCTCAGGGACACATTTCTGTATATATGTCACAGCCAAAAGTCCTGGCTGCTCGTCGTCGCACCAAAATCAGACAGCTCTAGTGGCCTCCATCACTTCTTTGTCTTGGTTTATTTAACGTGTTCTGCTCAGGTATTTCAGGCCATTAAAAGCTCTGGGAAGCAAGGTGCCCCACAAAAGCCTTCAGGGAAAGCACTGCTCTTTGCTACCATCTCTAGAGATACCTGGGCACAGACAGCCAGAGAACCAGAAGGATATTTTGAGAGCAGGCTTTTTTCTTTTGCATTAGCCACAGGGTAAAACCAGCAGCTTTAAGGCCCTGAGGAAAGCCAGGGGAAAAGAGCACCAAGACAGCACACAAGAATTTATATAGTGAGGCTGGATATCTTTAGAGAGAGGCATGAAAACACTCCTAAAGGAAGTTTGATTAATCTTTGCTTTTACCCTCTGTTTGTTCTAGCAAAATATTATATATAACTTTGTTTGTTTGGGTTTTACCATTACAACTTGCTRCCAGCTATTGATTGTTCCACTTGCTCATTTTATCTTCTTGTTAAGATACTTGTAGGGAATTGGAATCAGAATCATGCCTATCTGAGTATTTGTACAGAATTTAGCAGAAGTGGTACTGTAGCTGTGCTAGAATTTTACACTAATGTACTTTAGATGCAACACATTTTCTGTAAAATACATGCTTAAGTTCAAAAAAGAAAATAGACAATACTGGGTACATAGAGGGAGGGTGGAGAGCTGAAAGAAATCTCTTTCCTGACAAGATTTGAAGGGCACCTGGTTCAGCACAGWTGAAATTTAAATGCAATTCTAAAAGAGCTACGGTTCCATAAAACAATTCCAAAAGAAAATGGGCTCTGTATCTGTCAAAACTATTTCAAGCATATCTAATCTATGCATTAGATTTCACTTTCATTCCTTTTCACTATTTATTGCTCTCCTTTGCAGTGTGTTATTAATTTATAAATGTGTGGGATACCAATGTTTGTATCTACMAACACAATTTAAAAAATTCATGAGGTTAAATGCTTTCTATTTAAGCACTGAAGACATAAAGCCATCACAGCCAATATCTACACACTTTCTAAAGCTTGGTCTCTTAACCCAAGACATCCAGAAAGAGGAAGGTCAAATTCAAATAATGAGCCCCATGAGGTTATAGACAGAGTTTATGAGCTAACACATTGATTTTACACCTTGTTCTAGCAAGGATATAAAGTTTGCAGGCACACCAATTTCTGACATTTGTATTATTTAGAACAGCTAACATTACACTTCTCTCTTTGCTCAGAGTCAACTTGTGGAGTTTTAACTTTTTGTTAGGCTTGYGACTAAATYTGTGAGATGATATTTRGTGTTTGGAGTCAGATGTTTATTGGTTTTTATCTATATTACAGTGTTATAAACTGTGAGCTCTACWGCACTTCTCTATAACAGACTAAAAATGGAGCTGCATCTCTCTCTCTAGAAACCTTTTTAAGGATGAACTGTCTAACTAAGAACTGACACCTAAATTATTTTTATTTTTAACTCAATAACTAACTACCTGTAACTCACAACGTAGACTTTTTTATCTCATCATACAATGCCACCCAAACCCATAAAGAAGTCAGCAAGAAAGACAAGCTTCTGCCCTAAAATGTCTATTTTGTTCTATTAATATTGCTCTCTTCTACAACTCTAAGTTTCCCACCATGTGATATRACACACTTCTATTCAAAACTTCTATTCCAACTTCTCACTCATTCCATTTTGGAAGCTTTCTCCATGGCCTCAGGTCAAATGCYGGGTTCTCCTGGGGGCCAGGGCCTGCCAGCCCAAAAAAATCTCAAATTCCCAGTAACCAGGGCTGCAACATGAGTTGAATCTCAGCAGGACTGATCACCTCAGGTTGTATGTCATACTCAGATTTAATTGGCAGTGCTCAGCAGGTCAAACAAGCTGGCTGCAGAGAGGGAGCCCTGGGTGTCCCTGCCAAAAAAGCCACCCAAATCTGCCTGTGCTTCTGTGAAACACCTGGGGCAACCCAAGACTTCCTTTTTGCTTTGCTCCAGTTATTTCTATGCAGCTTTGAAACAACTCCTACACTTCTAGCTTCCCAGAATAGCTGGGATTTCATCAAATGTCAATAAAATCAGGTGCTTTTTCATTATTTCTTTCTGATTTACATTTGTACTTCTACAAATATAAACARGTGTGTGTCTGTGTATACATACATACACTGACTTTTTCCCTTTGTAATGCTGGAAAGACACACATTTTGAAATTCATATATTCCTAAGGAACATCAGACCTACTTTAACAAGCCTTTTGTTCCCTGTTTTTCAGCTGCCAGCTCTTTCTGTTCAAAATATCTAACATTTGCTGTTATTTGGAAGAACTGAGATTTTAAATAACACAGCTTAAAATGGGCTAACTGAACTGGAGTCTGCAGAACCAGACCATTCCTGATTCTATTGCTCTTAAAAATGTTAAAATATATTTCTGTCTTGCAAATGTGCACACATATGTTAAATATTTGTCCTCACAGAGGCTTTTTGGTTCCTAATCTTCAGATAAGCAGGTGTCACATACTGTGCCCTGCGTCCCCTCAGCAAACAAAACCARTTTTGGGAGGCTGTGCACCTCGAGATTTGCCATTCTGAAATTAAAAATGCAGTTAGCAAAGGTGGGTAAAGAAGTTCTTTGTGCTGCAGAGAACTTTTAGCTTCTGACTCATGAAATATATAACATCTAAATGCATTTTTACCACTATCTACACTAGTTAAGATTCCATACCTTTCTACACTGAACTGATTTGAAAATTATATTGAAGCTCAGCATTAGGTATCATATAAAATAGTGTTATAAAATGTTTCAATTACTATTAGAATTATTCTTATTTAATAAATAAGAATATTAATACAAATAAAGATAAAAACAATAAAAATTTTAAATGTCTTAATAAAATTATTTACTTCTCCTCATGGGATATTTCTAAAGGCCTTGTGGAAATGAYAACTTCCACCTAAGTCTTTTAAATTATTGGGGGAAAATTTGGAGTGCCTTAAATACAAACAAAGCAGGACCAGATTTCTGACTTCAACAGATAAAAAGCCTACCAAAAGATATAAGTACTGATGTATGTCGTGGGAAAGGATTCTTGTGTCATTTCTAAAAGCCCATTATGGCATTTACTGAATTAATAATGACTTCATTGTTTAAATACACAGCTAGGCGACTATTTTAATGTGTCACTTTTTAAAACTGTCAGTAGCGTGTGGATGTGCACAACAACCTATTTGTTCATCACCAATAATCTAAATTAAAACTAGAGCAGCCTTGGAAGGGTTGGAGAAGTGAGGAAGCCTGTGCCTTGGTGCATGGAGTTCTCAGTAAATTTGGGTGAATTTGAGGGAATTTGAGGGAATTTGGGTGAATTTGAGCGAATTTGAGCGAATTGAGAGAATTTGAGGGAATTGAGGGAATTTGAGCAAATTTGAGCGAATTTTCTGGTGAGTGCAGGCCGTGCAGGGGGTGTCCTGCAGGGGACGAAGGCTCTCAGGCTCCCTGCACTGCAGCTGTCTGGTTTACCAGGGAGGATGCAGCAGATGGAGCGAGGCCTGTGCGCGCTGAGGGTTCGAGCGAGGGCACCACGAGCTGCACGTGAGCCCTGGCAGCCCTGGAGCCATCCCTGTGCTCCAGAGAAAGCTGAATTTCCCTGCACAGCCACGCTGTGACCCAGTGAAACAGCTGCTAAAAGCACCTTGAAAGCAGTCCCTGACCATTTGGAGCTGTCTCCCACGCTCTTAGCTGGGCAGGCCTGAAGATTGGGTCACAGGCCGAAGCAGAGGGCACAACCAAAAGCCCACCCTCCCCACATGAGAGCACCTTTCCAGCAGCAGAGCCCTTCCAGACAGGGTGGATGTGAGGAATRTMGAAAGAATTCCAGATGGGACCTCTGAGTTGCTTTAGYTGAMGCAATTTATTTTTATRTTCTACACAGGCAGGAAGGGWGAGTTCAGCTCACAGCTTCACTGCATGGCTCAGGTGCTCAAAACARCCTCAGTTACAAGACCTTTTAAGGATTTATTAACWAATAAACAGTACTAACAAGGATATTTATGRTTTTAACCCAYTCTTTAAATTTTTTGTCTTATAGACTCATGCTACAGTGTAAGCTTTTTAAACTAATTACATTATGGCACACAAACCTGCAGTGCTGTACTCTAAAACTCTAAACTTTCCTTTACTTAGCTMAARGTGTCTCTGCTTCAAARMATAAATCCACATTCTCKCTTCCAGCARCTGGGTTTGYGAGCCTTTMCCAAGGTCTCAGATCAAATCCTGGGMTTAATTCTAAGCTTTGGCTCACAGGCCCAAAGTCCTGYGYGTTCRCTGCATTTCAGYTTCCAGCAGTGGATGGCTCAGGGCTGAAGTGTCTGCCCTCAGCTCCCCACTGCTCTGACACCCTAAGGGCTGCTGAGGTACAGCAAAGTGGCAAAACTTCCCTAAAACCTCCCAAAGTACCASCAAAACACATGAAAAAAACCAAAAATTCAATGAGAGGAAGAGTGAAGACATGAGTTAAGGCAAACCYCAGCAATGACCCCAACCAAAAAAGTATTTAAAAGTAGTTGTTAATGCTTCATAAAGGAAAATAAATCTAAAAGATATTTTTAGCTATCTTTGTTCTGCTCAGATACAASTTTGTTCTCCACTGAATCAAAACCTGAAAGTTTCCCTCCCCAGCAGCAGATCTAGGGAATCATGTGGAAGTTTCCCTCTCCTGTTTCCCCTTCCATCCCACCCTGTCTTGCCCTTACAGAGTTTCACAAACCCACAGGTGGAAAAGCAGCAGGTGGAAAATCTGCTTTCCCTCCTGGGGCTTTCCTTTCAGCTCATCTCACCTTCGGCCAAAGAAATTCCCATCCAGCAGGTGGGATGTCACACCTCTGTCCTTGTCACTGCCACTGTGCCACCCCAAAAAGCCAACTTTGTCCCCTGCAGGGCCTTTGTACATCTCCATCCCAACATTTCTGCGTATTGCAGACTCTACACGTGTTCTAACAGCTTTGGAGACCTTCTGGCAGATMTTTGTAGGCAAGTTTGGCTTTGAAGCGAGATAAGTGTGGCTTCCCAAGCCCAGGGAAAAACTGGGAGAAGAAACACAACGTTTCAGCAGAGGGAAACAGACCCAGGTCTGAGGGCAAACACCAATGGTTGGTACTGACAGGGAGGTTTGGTGGGCCATGGGAACTGAAAAGCTCAAACTCATCATTTTTAGACTWCAAACAGTGGAAAGGTTTAGCAAGGAGGCTGACAGGCAGAAAGGGAGRCATGCACATGAGAACTGTAATTTATTAAAGAAACCCCCAGGTCACAGCATGCCTCTGCATGATTCTTCATGACTCAACATCASTATTCTGAGAACGTGAATGTGGGAGTTCTCCTTGCACTATTAGATATTGAAAGTGTGGAAAAAGTTGTCTTCTACAATACTTGGCTTTCRTTAAAAACAAATTTCAAAGCCATGTGGTTCACTTAAGCTCTGAAAGTAGACAAAACACAGAAAATYTTTCCTGAAATTTCCTAAAATATTTTCTAAAATTTCGCCAGAGCAAGTTAGCTGAAGGTTATTTTCACTCCATTTTCCCCCTAAACATCTGTCCCAAGGGAGTACTCCCCATCCTATGGCCACATATGTGAGAATCAGTTGAGAATACACAGCAGGGCAAGGGGTCTTCTGTAATAAAGCTCTCTAGGAGAAGAAGAGGAATTTTGGAACTTGAAACCMGAAAGATGTTTTTCCCCACTACTATTTTCTACTGATTTTAATCTGCTCATTTAATAAAATTTAGAGATTACATAACTGTAATTTAATTAATTCACAAATTTTTTTTTCCTAGAAGTTTTTAGGAAATGCCTTGTTTTTTGTTTTGTGGTTGTTTGGGTTTTTTTTTACCATAGAAAAAGAATGCCATTTTCATTTCTATAACAAATGTGTTTTCCAAGCCCTGCTCATGTCCAAGTCTTTTATTAATAGAACTTGACATCTTTACAACTGACATAAAGGGCTCTTCAGGTCCTGGTGTGAAATAACAAGGTAATGAAAAATTCTCCCCTGAAGAATATGAAGGTCTTTAGTGTACCTGGGTATACCTRAATACACATACATTTATGTGTGTGTGCCCCTGGGCATAGGAGATTATATATTTACACTTGTAAAGGATAATGCATATTCTCCACAATAAAGGYAGGGTGCTGGCAAGCCTAAATAAAATGATAATAATCCATTGGTGGGAAAGAAAATGAGAAATTATTTCCAAATAACTGTTCTGAACTAGATATAGTTCAGATATAGATACATGGTAACAGATATAGATATGTAGAGATAGATAGATATGGATAGATATATAGATAGATATATATAGATATATAGATAGATATATATAGATATATAGATAAAGATATATAGATAGATATATATAGATATATGGATAGACATAGATATAGATAGATATATAGATATATAGATATATAGATATAGATAGATGATATAGATATATATAGATATATATATAGATAGATATAAATAGATAGATTAGATAGATAGATAGATTAGATAGATAGATAGATAGATAGATAGATAGATAGATAGATAGATAGATAGATAGATAGAAAGAAAGAAATTAGTGCTGCTGGGTTTGTGAAATTATGGAGCCTCTCATAAATTAAAAGAAACTTTCTCTTCAGTGAAGATTATATAGGTCTCAGACTTTTCTCAGCTAATTTACATGTTTTTCTACTTGGAGATCTTACTGGGCAGAATATTTCACTCKACAGTCCTTGATAATTTCTCACTGCACTGTCAGTTCAGTGTGGATTTCAGCGCTGACCCCATTCCCAGTTCAGGGGATTCTCCTGGGTTCTGCTCTGTCCTTTTGCAGTCACAGTGACTGGGGACACACTGACTGGTGCCATACAAGTGTCCTAACCAAAAATTCAGGACASTTGTATTCCATGTTCTTTAAATCAATTCTCAATCAACTAAATCCATCCTAAACCCCACAGAGTGCCCAGTCTTTTTGAAGGTTAGGTGCTCGGTGTGTGCATTTGTGCATGCAACATTCCAGCCAGAAGCCATTATAGTAAAACCTGCTAGGGTGGAGAATGATGAACCATCTCCAGTTCAAATGTTATCCACATAAATTCATACGTGCCATATTAATGGTACATTCTCTTTTCCTATATTTGAAATGTTTCTCRAGACTTCATGACCRAAAACTGTCTTTCTAAATTTAGCTGAAAGAACTGCACAAATAAATGATAATGTATGTGTCACAATATAAAACACAGGCATCCTTTTAAGTGCAAATTTTTGGGAGGTGTGCATTCAAACAATGAAACAAATATGCAAATACATAACCATTCTCTTACAGATTCTGCCTGCCTATCAGAACAGGGTATGACATTTCTCTGTGGAGCACAAGTCCTGGCTGCAATTAGAGGAGACTGGCTGGCACAGGGCAGTGGCAAGCAGGGCTGACAGCTCGTGCTGACCCCTAGGAATTGCTCTGCTGCTGAACAGCCATCCAGGAACAGGTCCTAAAATGCTCTGGAGAGCTGCAAATCATTTACTTCCCCTTGCAATCTGGCTTTGTGGTGAAAGCCAAGCTTCTTACGCTGAGATAATTCATAGTTTTGCAAAGGTACCTTAAATCCACCATTCAGATTCTAAAAAGCCACCTCRTGAAAGCCACCTTAAAGGGATTTTCTGCAGTGTGTAAGTCATGCCATAGCACTGGAAATAAGACATAGCCCCAAAAAAGGTGTCTCAGAGGATACAGCTTCTGCAGGGTCCCTGTCCTGTGGGGGTCACTCACATGTGTCTGTGGAGAAAAGGGGGCAGAAATGGAATGTATTCTGGCACTTATGTTCCTCCTCCAAATCTCATCAAGCCAGCAAGGAGCTCAGATTCTGACTGAGGGGTTGCAATCTCTTTTGAAYACATAGGCTATTTGCAGGTCCTTCTATATTTTTTTTTTCCAAAATTTGAAATAGATAACWAAACCCCTTGAGAAAAGTGCCTGGAACTGATTTTGAGCAGATAAATTATATTTGTTAGACACCAAATGTTGATGRCTTAGAATATTACCAAGAACCCAAGTTTGAATCTGAAACATGCCAGAGGTACAGATGTTTTCAGGCTCACTTCCAGAAATGCAGGATCATCCAGCACCTGGCAGCAAAATCCTCCCAGAGTATTATGCTCTCCCAAAACATTGGTAAAAATTCATATTGTTCTCAAATGCCTGGGGGGAAAATAATCACATGAGAAGACAGAGCTACTCACTCAAATCAGATCATAAGAACTCCAAACTGAGACACTCAGAAYACCTGAATCACCAGCAGAAGAATTATATTTTTTTTTTACCAACCTTCATCAGTGGTTTGTGCGTTCAGACCTGAGAACTGGCCCCAAATGCTCTGAGCACTAAGAATGCAATCAGGGTGCATAAATTCTTGTCAGATTAAGTTAATGCTCTTCTGAAAAAGAAGGCATAATTTTGGATCATCATGGGAGGTAAAGACTGGCAAAACATCCTAGCTGSAAAGATCTGCGTGTGGTCAGGAGTTGTGCAGAGTTTGAACTGTTTATTTTTGTGTCAGGGCATCCTCTCAAGAGCCCAGCTGGCTGAAGCACAGTGGGAAATTGCAAACTTTGGGCAGAAAAGCCAAAGACATTGATACAGATAAGAAACACGTTTATATCAGACTTTGAACTCCAGAACTTGAATTTAAGTCCCTCGTGGTCACGTAAGGCATCCCAGGTTCAAGCTYTGAGTTCTAAAGGCTCCATGTCAAGCTAACACTTGAATTTCAAGCACGTTTTCAAATATTTGAATATCTGATTTAGACCAYTCTCCAGCTAGAAACATCAGAACTAACTTCCTAGCATCTCTGGTTTTGGTTATGGAGCATTAGCTGTGCTCCCAGCTTGGGGCAGAGGGCATGGACACTTCTCCCTGTGAAAATTCACTMTGGGATTCACAAAACAAGCTTTCATTTGCCTGTCTGCCCTGCAAGGCTCTTCCCAACAGATGTTCTCTATCTGTGGAATCAGGCTCCACAGAAGGAAAGAAAACCAAAGCCAGCTGCACTCACACACCTTTTTATGGCAGGGTGAGTCGCCAGAATGTTCACTGGGAAAAATGCTTAAAAATAAAACCTTGGATACTAACATAACTGGTCATGGAAACACACACCTGGAATGCATTGAATTTAACCCAATAGAAGTGTGCCAACCACTAAAATGCAATTTCACCAAAAATCCTATTGTTTATGCTCCTTGCTCTACAGGCAGACAAGACACAATATATATTAAGCCACACATACAGTTGGAAAAATACGAAAATATTTTTCATTTTACTTTCATTTTCCCTTCTGTCTCCAACAAAGCTTGCCAACGTTGTGTTTCACTTACTTATATTCATAATTATTTCTGTGAGCAGCCTCACTGCRTTTGTGCTGCTTGTAGAACAAGTGATGCTGCCTCAAAGCACCAGAATAAAGCAAGCTGAGCTGGCAGTGCTTACACCAGTGGGTCTGTCCCTTCTCATCCCAGCCCTCCCAGTGAGCCTAATGCTGACACAAACACGCCTGCCCAATTCGTCTGTGATGCAAGCCTCTGCAGATAAACAGATAAATAACAGATAAATATATTTCAAAGTGAGGCCATCTCCATCTTTTTGGGGACAGTGGCTAGGGCTGGATGCCTTGGAGGAGCAGGCTGGGTCTCCTGGCAGTGCTGCCGTGGACAGGCTTTCAAACCTCCTGCTTTCATTCTCTGTCAACACATGAAGAACCCAGACGACTTAATTCAGGTACATTTCCACTATATTTAATATTTCCATTATARTTTTTATATTTAATTTATTGTTGTCCCAGGAAAAATGGCATCTCTCACACATACAWATACACACACACAAAAAGACAAATAATGATTTCKAAAAGGTTATGTCTGCTTCATCTTCTGTTTGGAACACAGTTAGAAGTAAATTCATGGCTTTAACCTCTTTATCCCTCCCTAAACATCTTCCTTATCTAACATATTTTGTTACTGAAGCTGGGTAGTGAATGTGAACACTACAGTCATSAGCAAACACTGGCTATCAAATGACAAGAAGTCTGGTCTGGAACACTGCATGGTCTTCAGAAAAACAGTACAAATGTTTTCAGGGAAAATATTGACTGAATTCTGATGGATAATGCCATCTATTTGAAGCAAGTGGTAAGAGAAGCAAGTTTAGAATAAACTGGTGGGTTTTTTTCACCTCAAAGCATTTAGCAAGTTACTTCTTTCAGCTATGCCCTGTGTCCCTTTCCTCAAAATTACCCTTTAGGTAAAATTTAAAATTTTTAAATTTGCCCTTTAGGAAAACCTAATTTTTTTTTAGCAAAGGACAAATCCATTCTGTGACATGGCATTCAMAAAAACAATGAAATTTTAAATATTCCAAGGCCACATTGCCCAAAGAGAGTTTAAAAAAGAAGAGAACAACTTGGGTGATGAAGACTACCCTGAATAAGAGAAGTCAARAGAAAACAAAGGGCCTTAAACTTGGCTGAGACCAATTTGAGATCTGTTCTGCATCAGTTGCAGACAAAACTACTCACTAGGACTGCACAGAAAATCTCTTAAACCGGAGCTCTTGTGCCAGCAAGGACTGGGACTGSCTCTCCAAACCTTTGTGGTGCAAGTGGGCTGCAACCAAACTGAGATTCAAAGGAAATGTTAAAATTAAGGGGGTGAACTGAAGAAAAAAAACACCAACCCCCTCAAAAAGTCTCTAGTGTTTAACTCCACCATCCATAAAATGGCAGAATTCCATAACTGAAACGTTTTTCCAGCCATGGTGAAGTCATGATGATGTCTAACCATGATGAAGCAGACAAAATGTAGGTTGATTTTGAATCACTTTAATTTTGGATCATTTGGATTTTTTGATTTTGGATCACTTTGATTTTTGGTCATTTTGATTTTGGATCACTTTGAGTTTAGATCACTTTGATTTTTGGTCATTTTGATTTTGGACCATTTTGATTATTGGCCATTTTGATTTTTGATCACTTTGATTTTGGATCACTTTGATTTTTGATTTTGGATCGCTTTGATTTTGGATCGCTTTGATTTTTAATTTCAGATAATTTTGATTTTTGGTCGTTTTGATCATTGGTCTTTTTGATTTTGGATCATTTTCATTTTTGATTTGGGATGATTTTATTTTGATAATTATTTTAATTTCCAAATAGCCTGGCACACTTCTCACAGCTTTCAAAAGTGAGCAGCATGAAGGTTTCACAGTTTACCAAGCTCTGGATTTCAGAAGACAAATGAGATATATTTCAATGTCTTTAAAAGTCATCCTGAGAAGGAGACAAATAGCTTGGTAAAAAGTTAAAGTCACAGCAAATTCCCTTGTAGTAAGYAATGTACTTTGTGGAAATAAGAAATAAATAATTGTTTGAAAAAAAAAGGGGAAAAAAAAAAAAGGAGAATCATGTCAGCAGGTTGAAACTGGGCCAGCTGGAGCTGAGTGCTGCTGGAGGCTCCCAAACATGATAATGATAAAAGCACATAATGATTCCAGAGGGAYTGGGAGCTGCCCCAGGTAACCATGCCTCTGCTGAGCCAGGAGCATTTAGACCTCTCAGGTAAATAGGCCACAGCTATTGCAAGCTGAGGAAATGAGGATAAGACAAGGTAACAGCAGACTGATAACCACCTTAACAATTTGCAAATGAAGAGCAATGCTTGCACTCCTGTGAAGATTCTCAAGGACACAGAAAGAAATTTGCAACCTGTAACAAAATTCTGCTTCTGTTTGTTTTGTAGCTGGTACCGTACTGCAGGACTGCCAGCAACCTGGTATTTCTCCTTCCTTTGTCATAAAAAAAATACAACCATACAACCATCAGCTTTTTATTTTTTTTCTTTTTCTGCCCCCTAGAATTAGGCCTCCATTAAGCAGTCTCTTACTGCAAACACTGAAAATATGCTTAGGGYTTCCTGAGGATGGCAAACAAGCAGAAGAGATATTCCAGTTACAGCAAGGCAGGTGGGTCACCTATTRCTCTACAGGCCAGTACATCTTGTCAGCTTCTCCTCTCAAAATCTCACCCCAGGGGTCATCTGCTACTCTCTAATTTCTCTTGCCTAGTCCCATGTGTTGCCCTTCTCAAAGTCTGAGTTTACTGCTTCCCTTTTTTGCTATTTTAGCATGGCCTGATCTCTGGGRTCTGAGCGAGCAGGGCACTTTTGTGCACAGCAAGATGGCAAGATGCAGGCAAGTAATTGGAAAACAAAATCCAGCAGGAAAAATAGTGAGGCACTGACATAAAAGCGAGGAAAAAGCAGGGTCTACTTAAAGCATGAGGAGTTTTGTTCTCCTGGTAAGATGCAATAAACTTCAGTTGGAAATCAAGCATCACTTTATTGACCTCAGCTAGTTTGGAAATGTTCTATATCCACAAGGACAATTCTAGACTAATTTGGATGAGGTGTTATTTTAATATTCAATATTCAGTAAATAATATTCAATATTATTCAATATACCAGGAGAACACTGCCATAGCCAAAACTGCTCCAGCCATCAGCAGTAAGGGCACAGCCACCTCTCTTTTATTCAGCTCCAGCCCAGGTGATTGATGGAACTGAATTTTCCCCCAGGACACACTCTGGGCTCCCAGAGCAAGGAGCACAAACACCTGACACACCAGCAGCTCTGAGACRCAAAGGAAGCAGTTTCAGAGAGGGAAATAACCCAGAAAAGCCTCCAGATCTCCTGTGCAATATTCTCATCTATTTTAAGCRATAAACAGCAGGAGAAACCAGGAAGGGGAGGGGAGAGGGGGGACAGTGTTCCTGGGAAGCGAGAAATATTTTCTGAATATTKCTGATAGTAATGCCTTTTAAAGAGAAAATATGTGTGTGCTGTGATCATAACAACTTTGGGGGACAAACCCCTCTATTTGCTTCACAAATAGAATAAAAACCCTCAGTTTATAGATATGCTGTTCCAGATGRATGCTTGTGCATCTCCTTTGATTTATGTGCATTTTTCTATCAACAGATTACTGGTCAGCTTATTCCCAGCCAACACAGGCAAACCCAGCAGATTATTTATGCTTTAACCTAGTTACAGGAGAGCCTTGTTTGGGAGCAAGTGCTTCCTTAGAGGTCCAGAGCTATTTAAGCCTTGCTTAGTGCCAGACTAAACAGGTAATTTATTTTTCCTTAAACCATCAGATATTGGGTTTGATACATCAGCATGGAGCATGTTTGAACTGATAGCACAATTTCAGGAGAAGCATGAATCTCTTCCACAAAACAGGATGGCAACATAAATAAAGAAAATGAGAGTTGGACACTTTTTAATACTAAAATAAAACCCTAATGTTTCCAGATATTGCAATTGTGCCAGCAGAACTTAGAGCATCATCTGAGGGCAGACAATTCCAGGGCAGTTATTGCTCTGCTGAATGGGAAGAAAGACCATGAACATGGATTTATTACATSCCAAACATGCACTGATATTACTGAGTAGGGCCTCAATTCTTGAGTTCAAAAAATTCATGTGAACAAGTTCTCCAGCAGCCTAAAAGAATACTGTGTGTTCTTTCAGCCACACAGGCTTCTTCCCATTCCCTCAGGTTCTTGTCCAATTAATTTTATACATACTTTTTTTTTTCCAACCAAGTCACTCCAGATGTTCTGTCCTGTTCATTTTTGGCATATGTGACATGTCCAGACCTTCTACTGACCCAAACAAATTTTGGAATGCAATMGGTAGCAAGACAAGCTGATCACAGCAAAATTTGTCCATTTTAAAGACTCTAGAGGCAGGAAGAATAAAAGTTTGTTCTTGGAAAAGACTTACCATGTAGAACAATAAGGGCAAAGCATGATTAAAAACAATCTCCCAAATGCATAAACAGGGTAACACTCATTTACTGCCCTCATTGGAKATGAGAAACAAAGTTAATAAAAGTTAAATGAAAAAGGAAACAGCCAAAATGCCTGTTGCCAAACACCTGTGCACAGCAATTAAATAGCCAACTTGCCTCTCCTTATAAAACCTTGGAGAAGTAGAATGCATTCAGAAATTCTGCTCAAATCTGAGTTTCTAACTTCATGGGCATGGATATTAACAGAATTGTTCTTTGCCTGCCCTCTCTGCCTKCAAATCTTTCCAAGGGCTCAGTGCAGATACTGGGTTGGTGCAATTAAAGGAACTGCTTCCCTTTAGTGCCTGCCCTGGAGCAGAGCTCCAGAATAAAGCAGGGATTGATCCCAAGCATCTCCTCCATGGATCCACCTTGGGCAGCACCAGAGCCCAGCCAGGGCTGCACCCAAGATGAACCAAAATGGCCCCAAAATGCACGAGCGCTCCCGGGGTCTCTCCCTGGCATCAGTTCTGCTCCATTTGCATCTTGCACTTCATTGTCCCATTCCCAGCTTGAGCCTGCAGTCCCACCCTGCTTGTTTTTCTCTCTGCAGCCCACGGGGTTTGTGCTCTGGGGCTGAGATTTGGATCATTTGTCCTTGGTGCCCAGCTGGAGCAGGAATTGTTTTGTCTCCCTGCTCTGTGCACAGAGCTCAGCATCCCTGAARATGGAGCTCAGACCCACKCACCAAAGCAGCACAGAATGTGAAAAATAGAAAAGCTAAACCTGAGGCATCCCTTAGTGTCCAGGGAGACCTCTGTCCTGCACTGCACCACTGCTCACTGGGGATGCACATCTGATTATTACATGGAGCTCATATTCATTCAACCTTGAGATCTCTTTGCAACTGTAACACTGACTTCTAAATCCATGTCTTAATATCTCTTCTTTAAGGTTTTCATTCCATATTGCTGTTGGGCTTTGGTGTTTTTTTTTTGGTTCTTTTTCTATTTTTTTTTTTTGGGGAGGTGGTGTTTGTTTTTGGTTTTCTTAGCGGTGGAGGGGGGATATTCCTGCATCCCAGTTCTGGTGTTCAGACTGAACTGCTAGCCACTGCCAAAGAATGCAGAGGAGAATATTAAATATCACTTAGAGAAAATGGCTATGCCTTTGAGAGCAAAGGAGACCTGAGCAAAGGTGGTTTCCTCCATACAAGGGCTGGGTGCTTTTCATTGTGCTCATGGAAAAGCAGGAGATGCTCCTGACACCTGCTGCTACAGGATAAAGGTAAGCAAAGGCAGAAGCTTGAAAAGCTCAGATGAACTTCTCAGCTGTGTGGTAAATAGGTATGATTCGTGCTGATGAAATMGAAACAGTAATTAATTTTGATACAGTAATTAATATTTGGAAATAATAAAACAGTTAAAAAGTTGAAATGCCAAAAAAAAAGAAAGCGAGAGGAAGGGCTCCACCCCCCTTCCTGGCAGATGTTCAAGGACAGGAGGAAAAGCAAGAGGTAACAGTTACTAAAAATTAACAGAAAGAAGGGAAAATCTGGTTGGGTCCCAGGAAAATGCCAAATTATCCCTTATTTTAACCAAATTATATTGTCAACATATATATTTTCTAAACTATCCAATTAAAATTGCTGCTATCTCAAATATTGTTTGGTTTTTTTATGATGGGATAATGGGGCAAACATAACAGCTGGTTAAATTAGACAAGGTAACCACAGTGTGCAGGACTGAGGTAATTCTGATACTYCAGATAATTCCACCTTCTGCTGCATTGCAATGCAATGCTTGCCACATCTGAAAAATCAGAATAACAGGGTTACTGGCATGCCTGACTTCAGACACACTTGCTAAATCCTCATCAGCCGTATAATTATTATTATCAGTGCCCCGGTGAACAGAACATTTGTTATGACTGTAAATAAGTGTACACTGTTGTGTTTGCATTCTGGCTGCYTTAGTAGCTACCTGAAATTTGGTGCACACAGCAGAAAAAAATAGAAATGTCTGGGAACAGAAGCTATGTGCACAGAAGGCCTGAGCTCCAAAGTGTGCTGCCTCACTTCTTGCATTCTGCTGTGTGGTTTCAATTTCCTCATACAGAATTTTATACCAAAAGTAAACACAAGAGGCCGTGGAATAATGCTAGAGGAAAAACAAGGCGAGCCAAAGGGGAATTCAGGCTCCTCAGGCTGGCCTTTACAGCACTTCTTTTAATATCTCAGGGAAAAAAATAGTGGAGGCCATTAGGGATTCAGCTGTGTTCCAWCACAAACTCAACTCTGGCACACAAATACAGAGAGAAAAAGGAGAGTTAGAAAATAAAAATCCAAGAAATATCATTTTTCTCCTTTTGCTTCTGTAAAAATATTTAAGAAAATAAGGTTTCCATTACAGCCGTATACTAATTTTGATGTGTGCACAATGGACAAGCGGTAGTAAAATCTTAATTCTGATTGCATTTTATTACAATTTTGCAGGAGTATGGTGGGAGCCTCTTTCTCCTATTTTTTCCTCAACATCTGCTTGGGACTTTTCTACCTATGCAAAGGAAGGAAGAGCTTCTGATCACGCACAGAAAGATCAGAAGCTGCATGGAGCTGCCTGGCCAGCCAGAGCTCCTTTGTGCATTCTGGCACTTTTTCCAGCAGCAGTTCCCTGCAGCAGTCTGGCTACACCTCATTCATTAATCAACCATTTATGTTGTGGTTTGCAGGCAGGCAAGGTCTAAGCCTGAGTCAGGTAGGAAAAAATAAAATCTCCTGGTGGAGATTGAAGTGATCTAAAATGTTCCTTCTGGGTTTTGATCAAGTATATACTGTTCAATATTCTGACATCTAGGCAGAAAGGCAGCCTTTCATATCAGGGAGATCATCATATTTTTCTCAGTCAAGTTTCGTATTGCTGTGTAAGAACAAAAAACAATTTTCCAAAGAAATTTCATTTAGCATTATTTCACTCTAGCATCAAGGACAACTATCCTATTATTCTATTGCTCCTACTGTAATTGGTGGTATGCTGTTTTCTTTTAACAGTAAGGTTTGTCTCTTACTCAGGCATTTAGAAATTAATTCATCTCCATGAACATGTTTTAGTTGCCTCTAACATTACCTACCCCAGAGGTCTACACTCACATTGAAAATTGTCACTCCAGGAAAATATCTATCATCATGTCTTTGCTTCACCAACTACCAAGGATGCAGTTTTAAATCATATAAATTCTGTCCTTAGCTACAGACTCCAGAAAAGTACTCTAAAAGCCATTTGATTTTTTTTTTATATAAAATTGTGTTTTACAAAGATAGAGGAGCTACCACCTTACATTTCAAATTGAATAAATCTCAATCACTTAAACACACTTGAGGAATGCATTGCTGTAAAACATGGGTATTTTTAAGCAGTGAAAGGATGCCTTATTTTTTACTTATTTATGCCTTATTACTCAGTTAGCAGACAGGATTATTTCTAAGAGCAGAGRACACAGTGCACATGAAGCAGGGAACACATTCCTTCATCTGCAGCACAAGTTTAAGATGCCAACCTGTAGCCACACTTCAAAATCTCCCAAATGTCTTTTAAATGAAATATTAATATGCTTACCCTGACCCAGCTGGGAAGCCATGTCTCACCCAGAGGATGCTGTTCCCTGTATTTAAAGAGTGGYTTTCTGCAGAGCAATTGCTGAGGGTGGCAGGGATGCACACAACAGTTTTCTGTTGCCTAGAGTTTTGTTGGATTTTCACATTCTCGTTTCCCAGGTTAGCACCTCTCAGGTTTGGTCTCTCTTTTTGGGGAAGTTCAAAAGGAAAGTTCAGGGAGAACTGTTCCATCCCTTACAAGAATGATGTTAGGGAAAACAGGCAGCTGCCAATTCCCAAGAATGTTCTAGGTATGAACTGGAAGTGGTCTCAGACTTGGGGTGGTGAAAGAAACCAAAAGAACCTACCAGTACAAAACCCCAAACCAACCCTAGCAGCCCCCAAGTTAAATTGCACCAAGATTTCACCTCCAAATGCACCAAAACTGCACCAAAACTGAGCTCTCCAGAAATCAGCAGCAAATCTGACAGCATGACTCACATACTGACCCATACTCAGTTTGTGTATAGTATTCACTAACTATGCTTCACAAAGCTGATAAAGAATTTGCTGACTGACTTTTATTAGAAATTTTTTATTAGAAAAGTTACTATCAGAACCTAAAGGTGACAGAGTCACCAGTTTAAGCGTACAGTCAGGAGAATGACTGACTGATAGATGCAAGAAAAGACCTAACTCACTCCCACTGTTCCCTGCATCAGTGAGAAATCAGCATCCAAATGGCTGCTAAGCAAATGAAAATTAAAAAAAAAAGCCCTACTACAAAACCATGCCCCTCTCATGTGCTGTCCCATTAATTCTGACTGCCAGAGGGGAAAACCTCCAAGAGGTTTGGGAGGGTAGGTACAGTGTGAGAAGAGAGAAAGTCAATCCTCACCCAGAGCAGGCAGCAGCCCCTGTGCTCCAGCAGCCAGGGAGTTGMGCTGCTCAGGAACCTCACCCTGGGAATATATAATTCCCATCTACAACAGAAGGGAATGTCACAGTCTGGAATTTCACAATTGCTCAGCTGGAGGAGTGGACTGCACTTTCTTGTGGGAAGGGTGAAAGGGGGAAGCAGGACATCTCTGGTCTAGAGTTAAATGGGCTTTTAAACAAGGCTAAGGAGGTGAGAAACTGGACAGACYTATTTGACAGGACCAGATCTAGAAGTCAGACTTCAAACACTGCACCCACATTTGTGCAATCCCTTTGACACATTCAGGTGTCACACCTGAATTCCACACTGACAACTGGGTTACACACAAGTGCAGCACCTTCCAACTCGACTTCTGTCACAGACATATTTTATGAAAAATCCTTTTGCCAGGAGTTTTTCTCCTGAGAAGCTGAGAAGCCTCAGCAAGGAAATGTGAACAATAATTATCTGCTGCTGTGGAATGCAACAGGTGCATCTGTGATTGGTCTCATGTGGTTGTTTTTAATTAATGGACAATCACAGTCAGCTGTCTCAGACTCTCTGGTCAGTCACAAGATTTTATCATCATTCCTTTCTAGGAATGATAGAAATGTGTCCTTTCTCTTTCTTTAGTATAGTTTTAGTATAGAATTTTCTTTTAATATGATATATATCATAAAATAATAAATCAGCCTTCAGAAACATGGAGTCAAGGTTCTCATCTCTTCCCTCATCCTGGGACCCCTGTGAACAGCACCACAGACTTCCAAATGCAAAATGCAGCACACAACCTTTCAGCAGCCACGGGATAAAAAKCAGCCTCAAGTGCTCTACACTGTTTGAAATTAAAGATAAAATTCTCTTTGCKGGGGCCAATAGAAATCCCAAGTAGCTCTGTACACTTCTTTTGTTTTGATGGAATTCAGGACCTAGGGTTTCCATTACAGCTGTTATACTAATTTTGATGTGCCCACAAGGGACAAGTAATAGTAAAATTTGAATTCTGATTGTATTTGAATTCTGATAGTATTTTAATTCCAGCCTGAGAGGCTGTGACAATGAYAGTGCAAAGTGAGCGACAATGTGGTCTGGTGTACACAAAAATAAAAAAGGGAGAACAGAATCCCAGGGGAGCCTGCAGTTGGTGCTGGGGGCTGAACTTTTGAGACCTTCATGCTGTGACTGGCAGGGCAGGACTGTGCACATATTAAAACTGGCAAAGCTTGGTAGAGCTGCGTTGGCCCYCTCTGCATGTGTGAAAGCCATCAGAAATATCATTAAAAATGAATTGCTTCATATCCCAAGAAGCCCCTGCAATACAGTAATATCTGACTGACTGATGCAGCAGCAAAAGCACACAGACRGCCTGAGGAGATCAGGCTGGCAATGGCATCTGCATGATTACACCATCCATTTCTTCCATTTAGTTCTCCTCTGCGTTTATTGCAGTTGTTTCTCATTGCTAAATAAATGGAAATATATTCCATCATTTTAAATTAAATTTGGTGAATTTTAGGAGTCGTGAATCTCGAAGACAAATTGCAGCAGCTGGAGCTACAGACTAAGAAAAATTACGTTAATGGTCTTGAATTATSCTGTAAAAGAACCTCAGAGATGTCACCCTCTGAGAATAGCTCCTGTGGAAACCATAAAAAAAATGGGAGGAAGAAGGAAACACTGTCACAAGRGCTGTTATTTTGAGGAACTGAAATCAAGTCTTAGTGGTCCTTCCCCAGTACAAAAGTGTGAATTTAAACTTTTGTCACTGCCCTGATCTGAACCCTAAACAACACACCCTAACTTATGGCTGCAATGCCCTTGTGTGCATTMCTAACCATGTCTGTGGAGAGCACAGATAGCAGGATTAGCTTTAATTTCAAATAAAAAAGGAATTACTGTGAACATACGAGAGCCAGTTTTAGCAAATTTAATTTTCTCATTTGTTCTACTGGTATGGAGACCAAGTAGAACTTTTCCTCTCCATAACACGTAAAGATAAGCAAGGTTTTTCTTTCTCAATAAAGTACTCAAATATCAGATCATGTAGTTTTAAAAAATTAGTTAAAATAATGGCTATACTTCTTCTGGAAATCCAGAGTAGCAGCAACCTGACCAAACAAATACTACAGGCTAAGGAAAATTTGGGGCTTTTTTCCTAATTGGTCAGTAAAGTAAAATAAACATTCTAGCTAATGCAATCTAAACTTCACCTAGACCTAAACACTGRAGAGATGAGAAACTTCTCTGTAGGAAGGTGTCTTTTTTTGCCATCTGAAATGTCTAGAGCGTTTCACAGCTTTTCTAAAACCTGCTCCTGGCCAAGGTGTTCCAGGTGCTGCTGGTTTGGCAGGCAGACAAACCCCACTGCTGAGAAGCAGCAGGCAGGAGGCCAGGGCCTGTCTGCAGAGAGAGCCCCAGCAGGCTGCAGGACATGGGCATTCCAAACTGCAGAGCCTGCAGGCTTTGTGGGCATCAAAGCCCTTCCTGGGACCCTTTTGTCCTGGCAATCTATGCTTTATATAATTTAATAGATGAGAATATATAATATTAGATATATAARATTATTTCTTTTTATATATCAGTCTGTATTATACGTAAAATTAAAAATATAAGATATAAGGTATAAGAAAATACAAGGTATAAGAAGATATTTAAGAAGATGATATATAAAAAGATATTTAAGAAGATATAAAAAAGATATATAAAAGATATAAAAAAGATATATAAAAAGATATAAAAAAGATATATAAAAAGATATATAAGATAGATATATAAAAAGATATATAAGATAGATATATAAAAAGAAAGATGATATATAAAAAGAAAGGTATATAAAAATATATAAGAATATATATATATGATATATAAGAAGATAGAGATGATATATAAGAAGATAGATGATATATAAGAAGATATTTATATACTATATAATATGATTCTTGGTATAATTTAATTTTTATAATCTATAATCCTATCATCTCTAATATAAACATTCTGCACTTARTCTTTTTGTGGAAAAACATCAAATTAAACTGGGTCTTAATAGCTTAGACCCAGCTTAAGCTATTAAATTTAATAGCTTAAGTTTAATAAGTCTTAGAATGACCCTAAGACTTTCCCCAGTGGCCTTGCTGCCTGCTGCACGTCCCAGATCTGCTCAGCACCTCCCCAAGCCATGCTCTACAAACCATCCTGGGCACGCCAAGCCTCACACCTGCCCCCAGTTCAAGGGCTCTGACATGGAGACTGGCTTGCATGTGCACAAATAGCCCCTCTCTTGTTCATCATGAGTTAGGAAATAGTGAACAACTGGAAGCAACAGCAAACTTGGGTATCTATTAGTGCTGCTTGCACAAAATGTGCAATGATAAAATGAAATAGAGTTCAAATACTACAGAAAATTGACATAGAGGTTTAGAATCTTTCCAAACTCTGATTTGTTTTGGTGCCTCAGGTTCAGCTTTTCTATTTTCACATTCTGTGCTGCTTTAGTGTGTGGGTCTGAGCTCCATGTTCAGGGATGCTGAGCTCTGTGCACAGAGCAGGGAGACAAAACAATTCCTGCTCCAGCTGGGCACCAAGGACAAATGATCCAAATCTCAGCCCCAGAGCACAAACCCCGTGGGCTGCAGAGAGAAAAACAAGCAGGGTGGGACTGCAGGGGCTCAAGCTGSAATGGGACAATGAAGTGCAAGATGCAAATGGAGCAGAACTGATGCCAGGGAGAGACCCCGGGAGCGCTCGTGCATTTTGGGGCCATTTTGGTTCATCTTGGGTGCAGCCCTGGCTGGGCTCTGGTGCTGCCCAAGGTGGATCCATGGAGGAGATGCTTGGGATCAATCCCTGCTTTATTCTGSAGCTCTGCCCAGCCCCTGCTCCAGGGCAGCCTGCACAAGGTGTTGGTTTGATGAGCATTATAAATTTTTTAGATGTTCATAAAATCACTTTTGTTTTTCTGGTAGAAAATGTGGCAGAATGCTTAAATGGAGCTCCATGTTCAGTGATGAGATATAAAAATAATCAAACCATATGTATCTATGACAAGAAAAAAATACAGTGATTATATAAAAATGTAGATTACACACAAATAACTTATTAAAATTTTGAATATCAATAAATGTGTTTCATCAGTTCTCATAGTTCTGAGGTGGGACAGAACACTCCAATTTTCAGTATAGCAGCATGTATTTCAGTATAGCAGCAGTTGCTTTTCCTGCTGTTTTCCTTCCCTTGCTGCTGCCAYAGACATAATTCTCTGGGTGCATTTACCATTCCCTCAGACTGCAGCTGCATTTGTCTACTAAATTCACACCTTTCTGTTATCAAATTCACACCTTTCAGTCCAACTTCTTCACCATTTTCTCTGAATCTGCAAACACTCACGTTTATGATACTAAATTTCAATTTTATTTAATCTAKAGCAGCCAACTCACCCTGCAGACAGACATCATGAAAGCATAAGGAAACAAAAAAAAATTATTTCTCTGCAACAGGGGAGAAAATATATATAATTTAACAGAAACRGAATCAGATACTTTGCCTAGCAAGATAATTTTAAATGCAAATTTTTCACTGGGTGCTCCATTATTTTTATTTTTATATACCATAGTTTTTGGGGATTTTTTTTTTTTTATTATTTCCTCAGAACCAAGCATAAATTTTCCAGGTTAATTTTTTCAAAACTTAATCTTTATGCATTCCTATGTTTTTCCTACTATTTAGAATGCAATYGCCCACAGTGAAGAGATCCTTCCTCCTCCAAATAAACTGAGTTCATTATTTACACTCTCAAGCCCCAGCCATTAATTCTCTGAGTGAATGAAGCAGGGTTTAGGGCAACAAATAGTCAGCATATGTTTTGTGCCAATTTTTTTTCCCTAAAAAGTAGTAGACCTACATTTGTGTAATTTCTCATCTGCTCTTGGGTGGCTTCAGCACTACCATCTGGGGAGAAGCAAGCTGTTTTATCAACAAACACTGAGCTATATTATCAGGGAGATTAAAAAAAAAAAAGAAAAAGGAACAAATTTCAATGAAGGGTTTTATGAATAGGCTGTCTGAATTAACCATTATACAAGCARGTCCTTTTTCCTGGAAAAACACATGTAAAAATGCTTGTTTATCATTCTAAACAATGTTCTAGTTCTCTCTCACCAAAAGTTTGATTCTGAAGGATAAGAAACAAATGATTGTTTATTTTCATCTTTAATAATGCTTGTTTATTCTACAACATGAGTTCTAGGTTTTACACATCATCCTGAAAAAATTATTTGATGGAGGAATTAATTCTTGAAGGATTGATTGCTTTTTGAAATGCTCATTGGGTTTTTTCTGTTAGCTTTTAATMAAAGATTTTTGTTTATAAAATTAACAATTTTAGGACTTTTTTTCTTTTTAGTTCTATGTATCTCAAAAATTTGATCCATGACATATGCACTAAAAAAAACAAATCAACATACTATGGCCAAAACCAAAAATCCCCAAAACCTTTTCCAAACAAATGAGTACAAAGTTTCATTTGAAATTGATAGTGAAAATTTCAGCACTGAAGAAGAAAACAGAGAGTTTTTATCAAGAGCTTAGGTGAATCTAAAACCCCTTTCAAGCACTCTAAATAGGAGGGGAAAAGAAGGAACTAGAAAGAGTTTGCCAGTTGCAAAAGGAAGTTGGGGAAAATGAGGGTTGGTTGCTGTGTGGAGGAGCCATCATGGTTACAAATGACACAGGACACAGTTAGTTATCTCCAGATGAAAACTGAGTTAGTTATCTCCAGAAAACTGAGCTTCCAGATACATCTGCACATTTTGCAAAGCAGGACAGCTGACAGTGAAGGAGCAGCAGARCAGAAACTCCATGAGAAATCCACAGGTCTGGATGAGATTCACGTGGGGGTGATGAAATGAAAAATGGSAAAGAGGGATGAAAATTCACTCTGGGTTTACCAAAGGTCACATTCCAATCAGACACGGCCTCAGGGAATGGAAACCTGCTAGAAACTCAAAAAGCCATGGACAGAAATGACCCTGAGGTGGAGATTCCCAGGCTGCCCTTCAGAGATGGTTACAAAGGATGGGTTCAGAATGTGAGCAGAMAGATCTGTTCTCAAGGGAACAGCAGGGCAGGCTGGAAATGGGAGAGCAGCCCAGCAGAGGTGGGCAGATCTCACCAGTGCAGCAGGTGACCCATTCCTTTGGGCTCTGACATGAATGGCAATTCATTGTAGAACACCCACCTGCTAAAAATGTCAGGATTTGTGTGAGTCCCCYGGAACAGATAGCATTTAGGGACATTTTCCACTGATTTCTTTGTCCTTCAGGCAGAGAATGTTACTTTGATTTTGTGGCTATTTCTTCCAGTAAAGTTCTTTATTGCTCACCCCATCCCAAATTAGTGCTGAAGGTTGATATCCCAGTGCATCACTTCCCATCCAGTAATTCTGGACACCACATAAAGACCATTCATCCATCTCACTGAGCCTTTCTTTAAAAATTATTTTGGTAGAACACATGACATACACATCAGTTTAAAACCAGTTCAATTTCTTTTAAACATAACAGCTTGGTTTTGACAGGTGAGATMTTACAGGTTTGATTTTTAACAGGTGAATTTGATAGGAGCTCCCTGCCAGTGAGCAGTCACCAACAGCTGACTATTCTGGTGTGCAGTGCATAGCCCCTTGGTACAGAGCATCTTTTGCTAAATAAACACTTACAAACCATGCACTTGATGGTTTTTAAGCATTTTTCCTCCTGAACACGCTGTGATGCTAAATGCAGCCCTGTGAACGTGGGAGCTAGTGCTGCCAGCCAGGTCCAGCTGGGGTTCCTGCAGGGAACCCTGCATCTGGATCCTCCAGGGAGCWCAGCAGCTGGCCAGGAGCTCACCAGCCCAAAAACAGAGCACCTTCTGCTCTGCTCCAGGAGCTGCCATCGCTCACTGAGCACTCTGGTGGTGCCCACACAGCCCTGACAAGCACAGCCTTGTCACAGACACATTTTATGGAAAATCCTTTTGCCAGGATTTTTCTCCTGAGAAGCTGAGAGGCCTCAGAAAGGAAATGTYAACAATAATTATCTGCTGCTYTGGAATGCAACAGGTGCATCTGTGACTGGTCTCATGTGGTTGTTTGTAATAATGACCAATCACAGTCCAGCTGTGTCAGGACTCTGGTCAGGTCAACAAATATTTTTATTATTATCTCTTTCCTTCCTAGCTTATTGGATGTCTCCTCTTTCTTTAGTAAGGTTTTAGTATATAAATGCAATAAAATAAATAATGTAATATTATTATAGTGTAATTTATTATAGTGTTATATTATTATAGTGTAATATTATTATAGTGTAATATTATTAAGTGTAATATTAAATTCAATTATATTATATATTATATTTAATAATATACTATACTATAAGTATACTATAATATAAATAATACTATAAATCATAAGATAATAAATCAAGCGTTCTGAAACAATGGAGTCAGCGTTCTGAAAATGGGGACCTGCAAACACCACCACAATGCCTGAGCTCCCTCCTCAAGGTGCAGAGAGAGCAGGAGCTGCACTTGCAACGATTGCCCTCAAGAGCCAGCAGAGATGGGAAAGGCTCACTGACACACAGGGGCCCAGCTRTGCTGTGGGAAACACAAATTGTCTGCTTGAGTATCTGCAAGTAAGGGCTAAGTGGAATTAAAGAGCTTAGTGACTCCAGCTCCACCAAGAGAATTGAGAATTTCAGTGTCACCCAGGCCAGAAGCTGGGGGACATCACTTAACAAGTGACTTAGATTCTGGAAATAGTTTCACCCTCTTGTTGGTTTTCCCAGCTTTTACAGAGATGGGGTAACTGAGAGGTGTTTTAAAAGATTGTATTCCATTACCAGTCTCAATGAAGGGTGAGATATAAGAGATTTAAATCTCAGCTCCATTCCACCAGAAGCCACCCAATTTCCTGGTTACCACACCCTGCAAATGTTTTTCAGCCTATCAGCTTTTGCCACACAATGCTGCTGTTACTCCTAACACCAACCACTATTACTGTACCCCACCTGGTCCTGCTACAGTGCATCTTTCACAGTTGTAATTCTCTAAAATATCTGGTCTTTTTGCAAGGCCATATTCTTGTTTCAGGTCCAGTCTGTGTCTCAGCAATGCCCTCTCTGCTCCATGGCCTCCCTGGGGCAGCACCCCTTATCTCAGAGTTGGCACACAGATGGACAAGGCTGTGTGAGCTGCCTGCCAGGCCCTGAGAATCCTTTACAAACCCTTCTCTCACACCTGTGACTGCAGATGAGGCACCATTTCTTGGAGACAAAGCAGGTGGTGCATGATAATATTATAATGATATTATATTATTAATATTATAATGTTACAACAATATTATCCTGCAAAAATGCCCAGTGAGCTCTGCCTAGCTGGCCATCCTCCCTGCTYGTCTGGGTTCCTCACAGGAACCAGGTTTCTGCCAGGTTCCTAATGGGGACAGACACCTGCAGGAGGTGTTCAGATGAGGTGGGATCATTTCCTCTCTGAAGTGCCCATTTCCCTCCATTAAATACAAAAGGAATGGAGCAGRGAACTGAGGTTATGCCTGTTCCTTTGAGACTGGCAAAATTTAGAGCTATGAACATCCACCCCAAACAATGGTCCTTGTCCTAAGGTAAAGAATGAACTGAAATCCTGAGGGTTGCAAACAAGGGAAGGGATAGGGCCAAGCAGAGAAACAAAAATGAGGGCTGGTTACATGAAATGTTACAGTCATGATGGACTGTTTTAAAACAGCACACATGGAAGAAGATCAGATCCTCCTCACTTCATCCTACTCTACAGAAACTTTCAGTAAACTTGGAAGAATTTTTTTCTAAAAAAAAAATTCTAAATTCTAAACTAACTTTTCTAGAATTTTTTCTAAATTTTTTTCTAAATTTCCTAGAAATTTTTTCTATATTTTCTTTTTCCAAAGATTTTCCCCCAAAATCCTTTCTTCCTCTTCCACAGAGAACAGTGAATATAAATCACTTAGGAACTAGTTCCAGTGATGCTGGTGATTTGTAAGCTCCTCTAAATTTCTTAAGATGCTTATAACCCTAGATCAGCAAATTTTGAAGCACTTATTGCAAGAGGGGTCAATAGACCTCCAGGAAATGGGGAGCCATCAGGATCTTTGTACAGAAATGATCAGCAGGGTTGGTCCTTTACCCTGCCTAAGCCAAGGCTGCAGAGCAGAGCCATGAGCATCCACACTGAGACCTCACAAGTATCATTTCCTCCATCAAACCCCAGGGGGAAACCCCACAGAAACTGCTCAGACCACTCAAAACCAAGTCACACATCAAATGTTAGCCAGGAATTATATAACTGGACAAAATAGGGAAAAAATATCACTGTGTATTGCATGATTTTAGGAATGAAAAACTGGAATAACTGAAGTCCTGGTAATTTATTCTGTTCTGAGAACAAGTTCAGCAAAGGCAAAAAAGAGAGAGAAATAAACAAGCCATAAACTGTGCATGCCTTCTGTAACAGAGGGGAGTTGTAATTGRTTTTTTTTGTTGTTCATTTAGCAGCAAACCTTCCTAAAGCTCTTTAACTTATCACTGGTGAAATCTCTGTCTTTTGGTAACTTAGAGTTACAAGAGAGAACACTCAGCCATGCACCTAATTAAGGAGAGGGACTCTTAAGACAAATGACTTATGTTGATAACAACAGAACTCAATATTATCTAGYGGTCCTAGTGTTTTAGGAAAGATAGATATATCCTATTTTTTCTCAGAATAGAAACYTGTCTAAAAGTTATACAGTTTTATTGCAAAGAACACAGGTGTAAATTGCATTTCTGCTGCTTATCATTGTGTTTCATTGAAACACAAGGATTAAAAAAATAAAAGCAGCACATCATTCAGTGGACTCCTGCAGGATTTGAGGACACAGCATGAACATCCTCAAGGTCCTGGCTGAGAGCAGATGTAAGCCAGAGCTTACCTGCACACCCTTTTCCCAGCCCTGATAATTTAATCTCAGAGTACAAATCATTCCACTGTATCCCACAAGTACATCCCTGCTAAAGAAAAAAGAGTTTTGAGCTCGCAGTGCAGCTGACATTTTTTGCAGAAAATGGCCTGGAACCTATTTCCATGATTATATAATGTCATGCAGATCACATCAAGAAGTTAATGAAATGGGGGATGAGAGCTGAGATTTGCTGTTTCACATATAAGATGACAGAATTAATGCAGCACCCTGGGATATTCTGAGGCAAGCAGACATTAGAAACCCAGGTATCAACAGGCACTTTGTAATTACAGGCAAGGAAAACCCAACCCAAATCATGCAACAGGTTTAAAAAACACCTTTTAGCAGACTTCAGGTAGAGAAGTACTAAGAAAATGAGATTTTTTTTTCCTTGCCAGCAAGCTTTATGTATGTCTCATAAAAGTGCTGTACATCTGTTTTAAAGAATGACCTTGGGATGCCCCTTCTCCTTATTCTTACATCTTTAAAAAGAGATCAGGGGCACATCCAAGAGAGCATGATCAATATTTATTCAAGAAYCTCATAGAATTAAATAGTTTTGGCAGCAGACGTGCTCCAGGAGAGACATGCCCAAAATCTGCTCAGCACCTACAGCACAGCAGTCCAGCTGTGCACCCAGGGTGTTGATCAGCACTTTGTCCCTTTGCTGGCAGCTCACCCTCCTCACATTCCTGGGGAGAACACACAGTGACACTGGTGGGTGATGCTACTGAAGAAGGAAATTAAAGGACAGTTGGAGTAAAAATCAGAGTGAAAGGCTGTGATGGTGGCCACAAGGGTTCTTGGGGTGAAGGAAGAGATGTGATCCTTGACTCATGGTCAGAAGGCTTGATTTATTATGTTATGATATAAATATATATATTACATTAGAACTATACTAAAAAGAAAAGAAAAGGAGAGTTTCTAGAAGTTGCTAACTCCCTAAGAATAGAATAGAAAGAATGAATAACAAACCAGCTCTCAGACTGTGTCCGAGAGATCTCAGTTCTGGATTGGCCATTAACTATAAACATGCAAGCTGGGCCAGTCCAGACAGACCTGTTGCATTCCACAGCAGCAATCTATTTGCATTTGTTTCTGAGGCCACAGCTTCTCAGAAGGAAAAATCCTAAAGAAAGGATTTTAGTGAAAYGGATGTCTACGACAAAAGGCAAGGACTCAAAGATGAAATACCAAATGACAACACCCAATAAAACACACACTGTATTTTTACTGCASGAGTCCCTTGACAATCAGCTGCTTTCATTGTTCTCTCAGCTTTCCCTGTCTGTCCTTAAACTGCCTTGTAACTCTGCCAGAGAACACCCAGAGATGAGGRTATTTATGAAAGCCAGCACTCACATTTGTATTAAATGCTCCTACACCTCCACTATTTCAGAGCACTGAMTTGATCAGCAGCTGGTCCACAGTCTAAGCCATAAGCTTGGATTTTCTTTTCATCTCTACCTGTTTACATCCACTCTTTTTATTTGTTTGAGGCTGGGGTGAGCACAGCAGCATCTGTGGCTTCACCCAGCATTTATCAACCCTTGGGCCAGTCAGCAGGAGCTGTTATCCCCAGAGGCTGTTATCCCCTGTAGAGATTTCTATTCATTGATAAGTGATAAGTGCCARTGTTGTTGTTGGAAATGAGGGGATGGGATCATTTTTAAGTTAAGAATCATTACTTGTTTAGGTAAGCATCAGTCTTAGAGGCTGTGAGATTTTAGAGAAGTATTTGGTTATAGTTTAAGAGTAGTTGTTTCTTTGTCACATCATAATATATCATTTTCTAAATTAATTGTTACAAAATTTATTTTGTTTTCTAACTTATTTCTTTTACTTATTTTGATTGTACTGTGGATACTTRTATTTAATAYGTTTTTAACTTACATACACATACATGTTTTTATTATAATTTCTAAACTATTTCTTTATTTTATATAATTATATTCTTAGATTGTAATGTTTTTACTATTTTATTTGTATAGTTTCTTATTTACTTAATTTTCACTTATTTATATATATTATAAATATATATAATATTTTATATAAATACATAAAACATTTTATATAAATATATTTATAAATATATTAATATTTTACTTATAACTATAGAAATATAAGTTTATTATTTTTTAATTTACTGTTTGCGTACTGTATTTTTACACAATTTAAGTGTCTTCTAAGGCTACTGATTATACTTTTTAGTGTCTGTAGAAGTTTCTTTTTTTCTGATTCCCACAGATAAGATCCCCTCAATTATCTCTTCCTACCCAGAATTATGGGATGGGGGGAGAAAATGAAGGTATTTCACCAAAAATGCTGCATTTAACGTGCAGGTTCTGGGAGGAGCCTACCACTGTATAAAACAAAGATCTCTCATTCCTGTTTCTCAAAGCTCCCACTTATTCCAGCATTCCTACAGTGCTAGAGCACTGAAARATCAATGCCTTCCCTTTTTGTGCTCAAGGTGCCAATACAGAGATGTTGTTTCAGGTATTTGGTTTGTCCTGAAGTACAGGATTCATTCTACCTGACAAAGCACTCAAAACAGGTGTTCCTGGGCAGCTTGAAAGAAWAAGATATCCAGGTTGTGAGACAGGGCTACTGCAGCCTTTAAAAAAGAAAWTTGTGGTGTTTATTGACTGATTTATAGTCCTTTTATAAGTGATGATCACAAGCTGGCAGGAAATTTGAGTAATAGGGAAAGAAAATTCCTGGCTCTGCCAGCACATCTAAGATAAGGCACATCAGCAGAGTTCCTATTCAAGCTGKAGACATAAATAAAGCTGTGGTGAAAACTCAGAATAATCCTGATTAAATACTGTCCTGAGGGAACATGACCAGAGCAAGTATCACACTGGAATGAAACTGATCAACTGCATCATGTAAGACAGGAAAAAAAAAAAAAAAAAGAAAAAAGAAAAAAAAAAAAAAAAAAAAAAAAAAAGACAAAAAAACCACACAAAAAACCCCACACAAAAAAAAAAAAAAAAAAAAAAAAAAAAAAACCCAAAAAAACCACTACTGAGGCTTGCAAGGTCCTCAGAAGAGGATCTGAGGCTCAAGGAATTAATCTGAACACATATCAACCAAAACAGGCTACCAGAAAATAAAATAGCAAACSACATAATGAAAAGAAAAGGAGAATCTCTTTGTATAGGGCTCAGAAAGGGATTTGTCTCTTCTGGTTGACTCTGGAAGGGTACTGCCTAAAATTCTGGGAAGCAACTCACAGACATCCTAATCCATTAGAGAAAATGCAATCCAAAGGAGGATGAAAAGTGTTAAAAGTGCAGGAGTCACAAYTTGTGAGTAAAGACTGAGAAAACTGTGATGGTTGGAGCAAGGGAAGAGAAAACCAAAGTACAAGGCACAATTGCAATTTTAAAAATATGAACGACTGCTAGAAAAAAAAGGCTAAAAAACTGTTTTCTAGATATAATTAAGAAGAAAAATCAAGGACTTAAATTGCAGCAAGCGATATTAGATTTAACTTACATTTTCTGTGTAAAAACATTTCATACCAGAAAGATATAAAACATAYATGAATTGTTATGAGGACTTGTAACATTTCTTGGATGGCTTTATTATTGGAAGGTTTTAAGAAGACGTTACACAAACATCTGTAAAACAAACACATTTATGTTGTTGCCCTGAGAGAGCAGGAATCTACACACAAACCCTTGGTCCAGTCCAACTTTACATAMAGATAAATAAATGTAAATTACTGATTCAGTTATTACTATATTATTGGTACTTTTTCAGACTATCACAAAGAACTATCAGAGGACGAAAATCCCATTTCAAGGATGACTCAGAGCTTCCCTACTTCTCATTCTGCATCTTCTGGGACAGAAGATGAGGCCACATTGTCATGTTTCGTTTGTTTCAAGTAGCCTTGAGGACAAGGCAGAAATGCAAACCATTCAAATAAAATAATAAAAATGCCCTTCTCCCCATTTTGAGGCATCATGTCATGCTAAAACGTCTTTTGTTAGRTCACCCAAGGTGAACAAAAGAAGAAAAAACAAAAACTGGAAGGAAAGGAGATGCAGAAAAAAAAATGCAGTCCACATATCCTGCCTGACAGTAGGTCACAGCTCAGTGTCTACAGCAAGTCTGAARTCACTGCCACTCTTTAAAATAAATGTCAAATTGGCATGCCTGGTTACCAACAGATCCTACAGATCATTTTTTTAGAGAAAGAGAGTAAAAGCAAGCTGACATCATATTTTATGATCTATTTTGAGCCTTTTGTGTAACCTGAGCATAAAAATGGCCCCTAGACAAAAATTTCACATGTAGACCTAGAACTATTCATACTTTTTCCTAAAATAAACCAAGGGCATGTGTCTCTGGTAGTAAATTTTCTGCTTGAGTGAGTTCTCATGACAATGAGAAATGCTGCAGAATATAATGGTCGTGTCAAGGGTGCAGCAAGAGCAGTCATATGGGGGAAGAAAACCTCAGTGAAAGCTGCCTCTGCTTCATTCCCTTCAGGACTTTTTAACTTGAAATTATTTGTTTATAATTATATTTTATATAAATATAATKTATTTWTATATAATGTATAAATATATRATTTGTTTATATTTWTATATATAWAAATATATATAATTATATATATAATATGTAATTATACATATAATTATGTACAATAATTGTACTTACAATATATTGCGTAAATATAATATATAAACAATATATTAGATAATATATATTATATATATAATTTAGTTTAGTTTTTTCATTTTGTTATTTCCCTCCATGAGGGCACTGGTGTGTTGGATCAMGGGAAATAGAAGGCCACACATAATTGCACTGCTTTCAGAGAACTGTGGCCTTCTGTGGATACACACACATTAAATGGCATTAATGTTGAGAACACTGTGCCACAAATGAAACGRCCTCACAATTTCTAGAAATGACTGGTGGACTTTAKCACTTGGTATTTTTAGTTTAGTAAYGGGAAGTATGTCAAGAAAAGACTATTTATCAGCAATATACACTTCTGAAATTCCTAGATACACAGGAAAACAGTAGTGATGAACAGTGAGCACATTTAASCAACAGCAAAAGCTTTTTAAAGCCATTCTTTTCTCTCATGAAAATGGGTTCAAGATGGGACATCTCTGTACCATGTGATAAACATACTTAAAATTAATATTAAAAACCAAATCTCCTGAATATATATCTCCAAAGCTGTGAAACATACATTTGCTTAGAAATACTTGTCTTTCTCTTACTTACTCTCACAAAACAGCAAGTTACAAATGAACAGAGGATAMTCTTGCTTCATGTGAAGTAATAAAMAYTTTCAGCACTGTAGTATCTCATTCTCTGCAAGAACTTTTAAAGTCACTTTTATGCTTGGCTCGACACTGATTAAAAAACTGATTAAAAATCAGTTTAAATATTTTCTCCCAGCACAAAAATAGACTCCTCTTTGCTGTCTCACAGAGGATGTGCTGAGCAGGGGCAGAGTGGGATTTCTGTGGCTGGATGGCACAGACAGCTCCATGTGCTCCCTACCCCAGCTGAGAGGAGCCAGGGCATGAGCCAGCCCCAGCAGGAAAACAACACAGCCACGTCCCCTGCTCTCAGCTGAATTCATACATTACCTCTTGTGGGTTTCCCTGGGTCTGGATTGAAGGCACCTGAGGCAGTAGCTCATGTTCAGACTCAGGTGTTCATTATTTCTTATCACTAAAACAGTCTCACTGCTGTGAGTTCTGCAACTTTTCATTAGAAGGCACAAAAGGGCCAACAGTCTCTTGTTACAAGGTCTTTTAAGACTAAACTATCCAATTAAGAGCTGACACCTGGATTATTTTCCCTTTTAACCCAATAACTGATTCCAAAGAGCTGCAATATGGACTTTTCTGCCCAATTACAAAATGCCCCCAAACCCACGGAGAAGAAGGAAGAAGAAGCATGAAGAAGCGGCCCAGGATGACACCCTGTGCCCTCCATCTTGCTTCCATCCACAACACACTAAAAATCCCCAAACCTCAATTTCTCACCCACTGATACACCTACACTACTTTCTATAATCTATTTCACACTTTTGTGGATTCCAGCCTAGAAGTCTGGGAAACTTTCCCCACGGATGAGGGTCAGAGTCAGAGCTGCCCTGGGGGTCAGGGCACCCCAGAGCAGACAGAGATGTGGAAACCCAGTGCTCTGGGTTTTCACATCTCTCAACAGGCCTTGAAGCTGAAAGAACCCTTCTGGAGTTTTGGTTTCTGAATTTCATTTGTGTTTGTCAACTCAAGCTAGAAAAGCAAATTGTCGCCATTGCGTTTAGCTGAACGGTGAAAGCGAAATAATGTAAGAATGTAATAAATACTGAGAAAACTCAAACTGGTAGCTAACACAATTGTTTGCAATCAAAACCAAAGGAATAGCAGGGTTCTGCACCAGTTTGTTTTGTTGGAAAGCATTCTCCTAACTGTGTTTCTATAGCATCACTGCTATTCCAGTGAGACACACAAAGTCATGTCTTTATCACCTGTGTAAGACAATACAGATGTTGAGTGGACCAAATTTGGCTCCACTSTGTCTTCTGCTGGTTGAAGATTGTTTTCTCAGGCTGGGATTTCAATGGAACCAGTGGAAGCAGAGGAATAAATTCCATTTTAATAAGCCCAAGTGTGTAAATCCCCCAACTGCCTCTTTAAAGTGTAAAATGACAAAAGCCCATGAAAAATTGGCTGATTTTTCAGACACAGCAACTCTATCTCTCACATTTTAGCAGAATTAACAGAGCCTATAGAATGCTCTTTTGCTTGTCCTATGGCCTGGAAAGCTCTCTCAAGCACCATATCAAGTTTTCTAGTTCTGTGTAAAAACCAGCTAATTCCAGTAACACTGCACCCTGACATATGTATTTATTCCATAGGGATAGAAATACTMCTCAACTCCTGCAGTGCCTCCAAAMGAGATGGATCTGAGGCCCAATTGTCCTCAAGAGGAGAGAAAACAAGTCCTATTTCTACAACAATTCAGAAAAAAATAAAAAAACTATTCTTCTAATTGAGAAGATGAACATAATCCTTTCAGGAAAAATAAAACATTTTTTCAACAGTAAGCAATCAGATGGTTCTGAAATACAATAAAAAAATCAGGGAACTATCTAGAAAARTATCTAGCAAGTGTTGCAATCCATTGCCCTCATTGTATTAAATGTCTCCAATTTACTGTCTGGCTGGTGACTAATTGAGGATTAACAGTAATTTGTCCCCAGCATCTTACTCCTGATAGTGTATATTACTTAATTTTAAATGCTTTTAATTTAATTTTTGAGCAATTTTAATGCTCAAATCTTTATGCCTAAAATTTAATTTGAATTTTTTTTGAGCAATACAACGGGAGAGTTATTCTAGTGTATCCCTTTGTAACAACAGACAATAAGAAGCTAGCCCTTAACCCAAAGAAGTACCAATGGCAAAAAAATAAACTGGACATGAAAACAAGGGGACAAAAAAGAGATCAAGTAGAATTAACACTGTAAAGCTGATATCACCACCTCATGTTAACCACTACCACCTCACTTTTTCAATAGGGAGGGTGGACAGTGTTAACCTGGGGAGACTTAAAGAAAGCAAGGCTAGAGGAGGTTTGAAGAAATGGAACGAGGAAATAGGAAAGGGAAAAATAAAATTTAAAAACTAAAAGGGAAAATAAAAAGTCAGTTTTGAGAGGAAATAAGGGAAAATAATTTGTGAGAAGATTTGGACATATATGACTTTGTTGGACTACTCTGAACTACCAACTTCAGTTCTACATAAAGAAGAAAAGCCCTTCAGATACTTTCCTGTGTCCTGCAAACCCAGCTGCTGCAGTGGGGGTAGAGTGATCATTAAAAATCAGCAAAATATCACACCCAGCTCAGTAATATCTGTCCTTCCAGAAAAGAGTGGCTGACCAGTGGGCTTGGGGATGGGCTTTCCCTGTATTGGTTAACAAGCCTAAAAATGATAGAAAARTTCCCACATCCTGTAAAAATAACTAAATGGGTGAAAAACCTAGCTTGCAATGATATGCTGGGATAAAGATGGATATAATTTATGTGTACTCCTGTAGGAAAGACTTCACTTTCCAGGGTTCTGTGCTTTTGGACTGTTTTTGCAGCACTCTGCCTCCACTGTCTGCAAACACTCAATTATACCCTGCAGCCATTTCCAGAGAGCTGAGCAAGGCCAGCATCCCTTGGCACAAACCTGAAATCACACAAAATGCTTTTGGCATTTGTTACTTGCAATTACTTGTTGTTTGAGCACAAATAAAAYCTCAGCCCAGCATGAACAGCAGGAATATGTGGATTGTTGTTMTGTCCAAAGCAGAGAGCAAATACAGAAATCTCATCACTTAAGGGGTTAACTGRAATGGAGACCATTTCTCTACAGAGGGTATTTCTCAAGGGATYGGAGTAGAAAATAATGAATCAGATATATTCTAATCCAAAGAGTAAATTGTCTTGAATGTAAGCATGAAATGTGTAGCCATGACCTTCCCTCCTTATGTACAAGGCATAGTGAATATCATAAATATTAAACATGTGTTTCTTACAGAGTGCAAATCAGCTCCCAATGAATTCTAAACAACTTGATGCCTCTTTTATAAGCATTCCCCATACAATGATCATTTTCTCTAACATACTCTAATTARTCATAGAATAAAGCAGGTCAATAGTTCTTGGTCCATAACTTGGCTGTGAGTTTTACAGTGAATTTTCACTGGCTTAAAATCAGTCTGTTTGCTACAGAAAGAGCATAAAACCTTTCTGCTGTGCTCTTGCCAGACTGGCAGTACAAGTGTTTATAGACACAAATATGACCATATAAATAAGGCACTTTCTCCCTGTTACCAGAGCACATATTGACAACCCTGGTGTCAAACACACCATCTAATATCTAATGAATTAATCTAATCTAATGGAACATACCCTGTGGTTTTCCAGAAGACACTTGGCCACTGCTCTGTRAGCACACATTTGCTAGCAAACCAGCTAATGACAGAAACATGGAGTTTTTCTAAACTTATAAGCCAAATTAATTTCCCTTGGTTTTTTTCCCCCCTTTTTTCTTCCTTTTGCATATTCATCCAGCTGCTCTAAATAATCATTAGGACATTTTAATTAATGACTCTGCTCCTCCAGAATCTCTGCTTRGAGGTRTCACATGAGACAGACCATGATACTCACACAACTTTCATCTGGAACCATCGGATTGAAGCAATAAAAGAAAGAATATCTCACATTTTATCAAACAAAGCACAACAGCCAAACCACCAAAGCTTCACTSCCATCCATGAAGGAGGCACAAACCAAACCTCTTCTACTGCAGACCATGTTTTGTGTGTTTGGGAGCTCTTAAATACAAAAAAGGCTTCCCTTCTTTTTTACTTTTTAACCTACACTAGGCCACATTTCCAAGTTTTTCACTCAAGTCCATGAAAAGGGAACCTACTCTAAAAAAAAATCTTGTTGGTATCCTACAAATCATGAGACTGCAGGGCATGGGATTAACAARATTTTCAATACAGCAAGAGTATCAATATGGCAGATTTAGGCACTGTCAATCCAGACTCCATGCAAGTGAATAAATTCTCTTTTTAGGTTACATAATGCAGGATAAGATGTGACTGTGTTCACAGGGGTCTTAGATGAGGGAAGAGACGAGGATCTGACTCCATGTTCCAGAAGGGTTGATTTATTATTTTATGATGTATATTACATTAAAAGTACACTAAAAGAAGAGAAGAAAAGGTTTCACCTCAGAAGGCTAAGCTAAGCTAAGAATGTAAAGGAAAGAATGATAACAAAAGGCAGCTGTCTCAGACTCTATCCGAGACAGCTGGACCCTAATTGGCCATTAATTATAAATATCCAAGATGGGCCAATCAAAAATCCACCTGATGCATTCCACAGCAGCAGATAATCAATGTTTACATGTTGTCCCTGAGGCCTCTCAGCTTCTCAGGAGGCAAAAATCCTAAGGGAAGGATTTTACATGAAAAGATGTCTGRGACAAATGAGATTTGAAGAAGGTACAGTTACCCTCAGAAATCTTAATTCAAAACTGTCAGAGGGGRTTTCTTTTAAGGATTTACAAAAAATAAAGGAAATAGTGCTTAAAAGAGCACATCACTGAAAGCTAGTGGATATATTTCTGTGCTTATAAATGATAAAAGACTGCTGAAATGAGATGATTTAATTATTGTTAAATTTGATAGACTTAAAATTGTTTATTTCTCATATCATTAAGTTCAGTTTTATATTTCTCATTGAGGGCATTAAACATTCATCATTCTTTGGTTGATTTAATTTACACTCAAATATTTTCAAATCTCATTAATCCCCACCATGGTTCAGATTGAACTGGGCAGGGTTACCCTGGAATGTGGGGAACAGTTACAGGCTTGATGGAAAGGAAAAAAAAGGAAAGGYAAAAATGGGAGGAGTTGTCTAAATGCCTTGGGTGGACTGAAGAGAAGCAAGAGTGGTCCAACACCCAGGAAAATCAGCCTGATACCTTCAAAAGATTCCAGTTTCTGTTAGCTGGTGCACTGAAATCTGAGGTGCACACTTTATAATTTATCAAGACTTCTGAAGAAAAGAAACAAGAACGGAGGAACACAGAAAGGAATATGTGCAAGTGCACTCCAGAAAAAGATTTCTTGATGATGTCAACCAGAGAATTTTGCACATTTCAGACTCAGGCACAGTGGAATGATGGCTGCATGGGCTTGGTTTTATATTTTTACATGTTAGAACAACACCAGAGACTGAGACCTTAAAAGAGCCATGGCACAGTGAAACAGAACAAAGTTCAGGAATCCACWGACACGAGGAGGCAGTTTCTGCTGTGTGCCTTTATAATCCAGGCGCAATTCTTTAGCAAGAGATTTTGTGTTTCACTATAAAAAAAATTGAAGCAGCACTCAAACATAATCTTGGAAACAAAAGAGTATCATCATAACTCTATGATTGAATTTCCAGAATTAAAATCTGTCCTATGATCTGAGAAATTCTGGACCTGTATCAGAACCACATTGCAAGAAGAGTTTTAATGTTTTAGATAATACACAGTCATGATAAATAGCTGTAGAACAAGACTACAAAGATTAATTTGGCTCATTACTCAAGAGGAGAGAGGTCAGTATTTGCTTGGGGTTATCCTGCTGTTTGGTCTGGAATACTGRAATATTCTTCTAAGGTTTCTAACAAAAAGAACAAAAGATTTGCTTTGTGAATTGAAATAGACCCAGCTACAACCTTGTAARATGACATTTTGCTTTGCACACTATAAGAATTTTGATTTTGCTTTGCAAAAATGACAGAAGTCGTGCAAATTGACCATCAGTCTGGCAAAATTAGTGTCAGTTCATCTAAAGAGCTAAACTGAGCAATGCTTCACTGCTCTAAGCATCAAATGKTATCAGCTTTTTTTAACACAAGAGGCTTCAAAAGGAAGAATTGTCTTCAGACATCTTCCTACAGCTTATGGCATAATTAATCAAGGGYGGTGGGGTGCAGAAATTGCTATTAATTCTTCTATCAATATTGTGTTTAGCCCAGACCAAAGAGGCAACAAAGCTGATGGGACCACGCTGCCCATGATCTAATGGCTGTCAKATGAAAGAAGACAGTTGCATCTGTATGCCCACAAAACCACAAAAAAAAAGGAAAAAAAGAAATCAAAGTGGCAGTGAAGGACTTCAACTATGCATATATTGTGAGACAGAACAAACAGCACATGACACTGCAGGACAAAGGAATAAAAACACCCAAAAAACCCCTTTTCATCCATTTAAGTAAATTGCATACCCAAATCTTCACTTCTAGTGGAAATACATAAAAGCTATTCAGATATTCAGAAATTACTTCAAAAAAGTAGAAATATRTGCATTGTGGACTAATAATGATTACATGTAGCTGGAAGCTGYAAATTGTATAAACAACTTCCTTCTGATATTTAGTATTTTGCYGACCAATAGAAGGGTTGTCCTAAACCATACACAATAACCAGGAACCCTCACTGCTTGTATCCCTGGTTTTGCACATCTCTCCTTCTGGTTATATCAGAATATGACCTTGAAAGAATTCCCCTTTCTTTGGTAAAATTTAAGTACTCCTCACTGGTCTTAGTGTTTGCAAGCTAATGTTGAGATGGCAATAGAAGATGTATAAATATTGARTGTATTAAAGTTATTGTCCCTCCCATCCTCAGTCTCCATGCTAAAGCAAATATCTGAGTCTGCTTTGAGTGCCACAGTGCAAGCAGCACAATGCATCAACAAATACAAATATTTTTGGCTGGTTTCAGTACTTGCAGAACATAGTCATTAATTGCTTTCCTTAGATGAGCTTAGCAAATGCACTCTATTTAAAATCATTAAAGACCTTTATGACAAATAAAGAGCATGACCTATGATGAGGAAAAACAAAGATAAAGGAGGCATTTCAATTGTTAWGGAGAAATAATGGAATATTTCTTCATTAGCATGATTTGCAGAACTACACCTTGTCAGTCTGACTCAGCCAAAATACAAATACAAATACAAAATCTTGTACTCCTGTAACGCTCTGCAGGCAAGAAATAAAAGTCCAAGGTGCATTTCAGGAAAGCTTTGCAGCCTCCTAGAACACCAACCTGTATCAAACAATTTTATGAAGGGTAAACTGTCTGCACATTCTCTGTTGGCCTTTCTTCCAACAGTCTCACTACAGCTTGCTAGATTCACCATAAACAGATAAACACTGAATGCAAAGCACTTCTGACTTATGGAGCYAGGCAGAATTCAAGGAGCAGACATCTGACCTATTTTTTGGGAAGCTMTGCTGCAGAGCCTTTTAAAAATATGCTTTCTTCTGTCCCCATTCCTTTGAAAAAATTGCAGTTTGAGTATACATTCAAAAAAAAATCTTCATTTTTTTTGTCAATGAACCAAAGTGTCAGAGCACTTCCAAAGCTGTGCATTATGGCWTGCACTGGCTGTACTCACAACACTGTGCTTCACATTTCAGTAGCAGGAAACCTAAGATAGATCACCCAGGACCCATTYACTTTAAATTGCTTGCAGGGGTAACTAGAAAGTGTGGCAGCTCCCTTTTCAATATTTTAAAATAACATTATAATCAATTTCTGTGAAGGAGCAACAAAAGAATCAAGGAACGAATGAAATTTTTGGTAATATTTTAAAAAACTGCAAGAAGTCTTCTAGACAGAAAGTTAAAATTCTTCAGTCCCTCTAAGGCTTCCATAGGGTATGGAAAACATATTTGTTCACAACAGGTAAGAAGTAAAAAATTGCTCTTCATTGTCATTTTAAATTAAGTTCTGAGGATCTGCAAATTAATATCAGAGTACATCTCTGTGATATGCCAGTATAAAATTAAGCATAGACTTGCTGTAGCACATCTGTGGTCACCAATTGTTGTGGTGTTGTGAGGGGTCCCCAGGACGAGGTGAGAGATGAGAATTTGACTCCAAGTTCTCAGAAGGCTGATTTATTATTTTATCATATTATATTAAAGAATGCTATACTAACACTATACTAAAAGAAAGAGAAAGGAGACATCAGAAGGCTGGAAAGGAATGAATAATAAAAACCCATGACTGACCAGAGTCCTGACACAGCTGGACTAGGATTGGTCATTAAGTTAAAACCATTCACATGGAACCAACCAAAGATGCACCTGTTAGTAAGCACCTCCAAACCACATTCCAAGCAATCAGATAATTCTTCTTTACATTTCTTTTCTGAGGCTTCCCAGCTTCTCAGGAGAAAAATCCTGGCAAAGGGATTTTTCGTAAAATATCATGGTGACACACACCAATTTCCAACTCTCAAAATGGAAAGGAAAACACACCCAATTATTCATGGAAAATCTTTTTTCTAACTTAGATACCCACCCTGGTACAAAAGAATTGACTGATTAAACTCCTGCCTGAAGCTCAGCTTGACACTCATCATGTAGGACCAGAGGCTTTTTTAGCTGTTACTCTTAAATAGCAGCAGGACTTTTCATGTCAGTCTTTAACTGCACAATTTATCTACATTTCAACTCTGATATATTCTGCATCTTACCTCAAACTGYCTGTGAAGCTGATGAGTGGCTTTGAGATGTGTGCTATTAAAAATGACGTCTCTTCCACGGCTGAGAAGAAAACACAAGTTTTCAACAAGGAGTGACTAGACAAGTGTTGTCTTGCATTTTTTGCCCATTTAAATAGTCACCATTTCATGCTGGTTCTACTGCTTCAAGGAAGTCATTCTTTTGAAATGTMCTTTGGTCAGACACTTTACCCTGCACAACGTGTTTGATGGACAAAATAATAYCTGGTCAATGACTGTGGCCAGGACAGGAAATGTGGCAGGGCTCATAAAATAATATGCCAGATCATCCTCATCTGTTGGAACCCTGGATGCTGAGAATTTCAGACTTTCTGTGCTGGCAGGCACTGACCCCCAAGAGAACACTGCATTTGACCTGAGGCTGTGGAGAAGCTTCCAAAATGGAATGACAGAACTGGGGTTGTGGCTGTGGAGTTTGAATAGAGGTGTGTAATGTCATGTAGCAGAAAACTTAAGAGTTTAAAGTTTTAGGATATAGTAATATATGTGAAACAAGATAAAGGTTTTAGGGTGGAGGCTGATCCTTCTTCACCTTCTTCTCCATGGGTTTGGGTGGTTTTGTGTAATTGGATAYAAGAGTCCACATTGCAGGACACAAATGGTTAGTTATTAGGTTAAAAGTAAAAAAAAAAAAAAATTAGGTGCRATTTCTTAATTAGATAGTTTAGCCTTAACAGACATTGTAGAAAAAAAATAGTTAATAATTTTGCAATTAGTTAGTAAAATACTGCAGAACTCACATCTRGTAAGACTGATATAGATAAGAAATAAAGATCTGAGTGTAAACACAAAATATCGCCTTGAATACTTTCAATTCCAACTTTAACAGAAAGAGAAAAGAAACCAACACTCATCCTCATTTCTTCTTCCATTCAGAGGTGTGAGCAACAGGCAAGATTTCACTGATTTYGTTTGAGTCTGCAGTAAAACAAAAGATATTTCCTCTTAGCTACTCCTAAGTTAGTACCAGCTCAGGGTCACTGAAGCCAGAAAAAAGCCCCACTGAGGACTGTGGTCCCAATGGTTAATAGATATCATGAAGTTCCACACTCATCTCCTGGTTTCTAKAACTGCATCACAGACTATCAGCTTGGCAGAATTTATTAAATTGTCCCAGCATCCTGCTGGACAGGTATTTTGTGGATGTTACCACACAGATGAAAAACCCACATTCTTTTAGCCCTGGTCTATCTTGCATAAAGGTCACTTTAAAACATGCCCTCTTCAAATATACACACATCCAGAAAGGTTAAAATCACCCAAGCAAGGGTTGAAGTGAGGACAATGATTTCCAGAAAAACTGACTGTCCAAAGCATGAGCTCATTTACTTTCAGTCACCTCATTACACTCAGCTGATGAGCTACAAGGAATTCTTTTTTTTTTCTTTTGCTTACTGCAAATGTATACACCCACTCAATCAGCATAAAATTCTTTCCAACAGATCATGGAGATCTACTAAGCCTGAAGCTCACATCTACCATCACCTAAGATCTGTATTTGCTTGGAAACCCAACACTGTCTGTACAGAGAACTTGAAAAATATTAACTTCAGCAATATTAAACAGACTCTAATTTACCCAACAGCTTTTCAGTAATAGCCTTATTACTGAAAACTAGCTTACAGAACACTGCTAATGACTCAGATAAGCAACTCTTCTTACTTATCTRGCTTTTTAAATTTTATCCATGTCTGTATAACTCAATTTAGGAAATTCTCAACAGTATTTCACAATATGGAGTTATGCAATCAATTCCTCCAGTCCAAAATATTTTTKTGAAAATGCTTTAGGTGAGATTGAGACATAATTGCCACCTGTGAGACAGATAAGATTGAGACAAATTGTCACCTAATTCCCACCCTTAGAGTCCAAGGAGGAATATTGGCCATTTCATGCCCTAGGCTATGTTCCAATACATGCATGCACACGTGTAAAGTAATTGATCAGAAAATCAATTAACATTTTCCCCCTTTCCTTCAGTATCACTTTTTGCTACTCAAAAAAAGCTTGGTATTAAAGCCTAAGAAATGGGGAGTGCTGAATGATTTGTGACATGTGTGTGCACCTACCATTGTGTACCCAAGCAGCACGCATTTTTCTTAGACTAACTGAACAGCTTTTTGCACTTCACAACTTTATTTTCCAATGGAATGGATGACATGAATAAACAACAGCTAAGATTTATCTCTCTTTAGAGTGAAAAATGAGGGGGGTTCCAGTGGTGGAAGCATTTTAATTCATTCACTTCTTCTGTAAAATGATTCCTTCTTACAGCTGAAGGGTGTAACATATCTACATTTGTAATATATCTTRGGATATACCACAGGAGAGGGACAGMACAACTGCAGAACACTATCAATACCATTTTCTACTTTCCAATTAAAAAAAAAAAGCCATTTTAATTACAAAGGATAGACAGAAAGCAACAAATATGGTTCATAAAGGGAGACTTCAGTGTTACATAACTGATAAACATTTCTTTTCCTTAAAAACAAGGATGAAAAGATTGAAAATTCATGAAAAAGATTTCCAATTCTAGCAATATGCTAAGAGCTGTAGTTACAGAAATAAACCTTGAACTTACTGACCTTGTGGGAAACACAAGCTTTGTCAGGTTTTAGGAAGGCTGTGTTTAGGGAATCACAGAACCTATTATGCTGGAGCAGACCTCAGAGATCTGTGACCAAAGAGCACCTTGTCACCCAGAGCATGGCACTGAGTGCCACCTCCAGCCTCTCCTGCCACACCTGCAGGGACAGTGACTCCCTGGGCAGCCATTCCCATGCTCCATCACCTCTTCTGCAGGAAATGCTTCCTCATGTCCAACCTGAACCTCTCCTGGCCCATCTTAACACCGTGTCTTGTGCTATTGTTGGCTGACACTCGGCTGGTACAACCTCCCTTCAGGGAGCTGCCCAGAGCACCAAGGGCAGCTGTGAGCCTCCTCTTCTCCCCAGCTCCCTCAGTCCTGCTGTGTCAGAGTTCTAGACACCCAGAATTTGAAACTTTCTATACAGACAAACTCTAACTCCCAGGAGAGCACTGCTTTTGACCTAAAGCTGTAGAACCAGCTTCCACAATTAACTGATAATGTGGTATTTTTGAGGTCCCCCATTGAGGGGAGGAAGGATGAATCTGACTTCTTCTTAGAAGCCAATTTATTATTTTATGATCTATATTATATAAAGATCTAAACTATACTATATTATATAAACTATACTATCTAAACTATACTATATTATATAAAGATCTAAGCTACACTAAACTATAATAGACAATACTGAAAGGATACAGACAGAAGGTTTAACAAGATACTAATGAAGAACTCGTGACTCTCCCCTCAGAGTCTGACACAGCTTGGCACTGACTGGTCTTTAAATTAAAACAATTCACATGAGACCAATGAAACCACCACCTGTTGGATAAACAATCTCCAAACCACATTCCAGAGCAGCAAGACACAGGAGAAGCAAATCAGATAATTATTGTTTTCATTTTTCTCTGAGGCTTCTCAGCTTCCCAAGAGCAAAGTTCCCTGGGCAAAGAGATTTTTCAGAAAATATGACAGTGATATTATAACACTAAAGCTATGAGTGCGTTGTTAGTTAGAAGTGTGTAATATCACCAAGTYGAAAACTTAAAGTTTAGAGTTTTAGACTATAATAACAAATATAAAGCAAACTAGAAAATTTAAGACAAAAGCAAGTTTTTCTTCTTTACCTTATTCTTTAAAGGTGAAAGTGTATAATATCACAAAGTAGAAAACTTAAAGTTTAGAATTTTAAAATATAATAATATAAATATAAAACAAAACAGAAATGTTCTTTAGCTTATTTTTTAAAAGTTAAAAGTGCATAATATCACAAGGCAGAAAACTTAAAGTTTAGAGTTTTAAAATAGAATAATTATTATAACTAATATAATATAAATATAAATTATAAATAATATAAAACAAAACTTTTAAGACCTCCTCATAAGCCATGCACTCCAGGTCCTTCCTGAGCTTTGTTGCCATGCCTAGACCTGCTCCAGCACCTCCACATTCCTGAATTAAGGGCCCCAGAACTGGACACAGGACTCAAGGTACAGGGGAAGAATCCTGATCCTGCTTGGCCACACAATTTCTGGTAGATGCCAAGATGCCACTGGCCTGCTTGGCCACTTGGGACTGACTCATGTTCACTCACTGTTGTCCAGCACCCCAAAARCCTTTTCTGCTGGGCCTTCCTGCCCTCCAGCAGACCAGCACTGACCCAACGTGGGCATGTCGTCTGTGAGTTTTGCACCCACCTGATCATTAAAGGAGATCAGGCTGTTCAGGCAGGACCTGCCCCTCCTAAATCCCTGCTGGTCTCTTGGCTGTCCTGTAAGTGCCATGCAATCACTCACTCCATCTGCTCTGACTATTCAGCTACCAAACAGACAAAGAATTTCAATTTTTAAAAGTTTAAATGTGATAGAAATGTTAGGCAATAGAGCTAATGCCAGATTTCTGAAACTAATTCAGGGGAAAGGTTATTCTGTCATTTAGCATAGCAGAAGTTGCTCTTGCCTGCTTTGCCTACACATGGCAGCAAAATGGATTTCACAGAGCTGTTGTTTAGAAGTACAGTATAGRTCCAAACAACATTTTTAGTAAAATGAATTCACACTTTTGCCTGAATGAGCCATGGGAACCATATGTATTTTTGTTACAGCCAGCCTCCACTTTAAGTGAGTCATTCACAAAAACAAAAAAGAAAACAACAAAAAAAAGGCACTTTCACTATAAATATGAAAGCTGACMACTTTTTTCATGTGCTGGGATGACCGCAGTTGCCCCACCATCGATGAGTAATTGAAATTCTGCCTGCACCACTCAGTTAAACCTTTCAAATGGAAAGACAAAGTAAGTGACAAAAGGACAGTGATACAACACTGCTGAAGACTCTCAGTGTATGATCATCATCCCAGCCAGGTCTCAATGGCAGATTTTAGCAGTCCAGATACAGAATTCAATGCAGCATGACCTTATATCTCTGCTTGTCCAGAGAATCCCTAGAGAAGATTATATTATAATAGACAATAGAATCAACTTTGTAGTGAGAATCCTCTTCCACTGCTGTGGGCCCTACTGGATCAAGCCAGTGTAAGTCCCTGTGTCCCRAAACCTGATGCCTTGTGCAGGCTGCCCTGGAGCAGGGGCTGGGCAGAGCTCCAGAATAAAGCAGGGATTGATCCCAAGCATCTCCTCCATGGATCCCCCTTGGGCAGCACCAGAGCCCAGCCAGGGCTGCACCCAAGATGAACCAAAATGGCCCCAAAATGCACAGCGGCTCCGCGGGTCTTTTTTTCCTTTTTCCCTGGCATCAGTTCTGCTCCATTTGCATCTTGCACTTCATTGTCCCATTCCAGCTTTAGCCCCTGCAGTCCCACCCTGCTTGTTTTTCTCTCTGCAGCCCAGCGGTGTTTGTGCTCTGGGGCTGAGATTTGGATCATTTGTCCTTGGTGCCCAGCTGGAGCAGGAATTGTTTTGTCTCCCTGCTCTGTGCACAGAGCTCAGCCATCCCTGAATATGGAGCCCAGACCCACCCACTAAAGCAGCACAGAATGTGAAAAATAGAAAAGCTGAACCCTGACGCATCAAGCTGACCAAGTGAACAAGCCATCTTTGGCATGTAAATCATGCTTTTCCTGCAGTAAAAATGGCACAAATGGAAGCTGACTGGCTGACAGCTGCTATAGAATTAGAAAATACACAGGAGTCAACTTTTGGCATTTTCAATCTCATAAAATAAACTTCTGCAGAATGCCCAATTATTTGGGGGAAAGGAAGCACCATGTGAGAAGGCTTTTGCATCATCAATCCAATTCTGTGCAGGCTGCTTCCAAAGCCACAGTAAATCTGTATGAGCACAACTCCTCAGAAAGCACATGGTCTTATCATCATGACTAAAAATGGAACASCAGAACCAGGCTGTGGAGCCTGTGGTACAATGTCACGTTGTCTGAATGAGCCACACTGCCACTGCTTTAGCAGAATATTGRATTTGTGGGGTGCCCCAATGAAGGAAGGAGTGATGAATCTGACTTCATGTRCTCAGAAGGCTAATTTATTATTTTATGATACTATATTATATTAAAGAATACTAAACTAAACTATGCTAAAGAATACAGAAAGGATACAGACAGAAGGCTAAAAAGATAATAATGAAAACTCATGACTCTTTCCAGTGCCCCGACACAGCTTGGCCCTGATTGGCCAAAGAGTCAAAACAATTCACATGAAACCAATGAAACAATCACCTGTTGGATAAACAATCTCCAAACACATTCCAAGGGAGCAAAACACAGGAGAAGAAAATGAGAAAAGAATTTGTTTTGCTTTTTCTCTGAGGCTTCTCATCTTCCCAGGAGAAKAATCCTGGGAGAAGGGATTTTTCAGAGAATGGGAATGGCACAGCAGAAATGCTTTTTCCTAAGCATTTTATATGGTTTGAGTCTTGTCTTTCTGGGCTACCCAGCTTTTGGTTCAGTCATTAGTGGCTAGGTCTAAAACAACAAGTGACTTTCTTGTTCTAGTGCTCTATTTTTCAAGGCATTTCCAACTCATCCTTCACATTCTTCCTTCCTTCATGCCAGCCTTGTTTGCTGACATTGAAGCCTGTAGAACCCTAAACTATTTTTTTGTGGTTCTTTTATCCATACCCTTAAAACTGGGGGCCTGGATACGTTGCTCACCCTCTTGGACTTAAATTTTATATAATTAGCATGCATMTATCAGCTGCTGACATTCTCTCAAAAGCTCAGAGGATGTCAGATGGAAAGAATCACCACCTGGAAGAGGTTAAACTCTTAGTTTAGACTAAGATTCCAATTTAGACCTCAAATATAGGTGGGATTGACTTGGAGTCTGAAGCCTGAATGGACAAGGAAGACAAGGTCTGACCAGTCCTACTTCACTCATTTTACAAATCAGTAACTGTGACAGACAAGCCCCTTCTAAACACAGTTCTTTGCCCCTCTAAGCTGTTTGCAGTGCCTCAGAAGCAGAATTGGTTGTTCAGTATTTTTGCATATCAGCCTTACAACAAAAAAATCAAATAAAATAGAWTTTTTTTTWAATTATTTTTCAATAAATTGTATGTGTAGAGTTGAAYCAGTGCAATCAACAATGTGCCTGTTTCTGAGTTATGCCTTAGACTAAGCCAAATCTCTATCATAACAAATGTGTAATATCAGAAACCTCATTAAAGTTTTAAAAAACCCAAACCACACAACAACCAAATTGTCTAGCTACATTATACTCAAAGAAAATTGTCAATACATTAAGCAATCCTTTTTCCCCTAGAAGAAAAAAAAATACGTTCAAATAGACCAATATTATTTCTTTCTTTTAATCAAATAGGATCAGATTTTCTATCKCCCAGKTTTCAGAATAGCATGGCCATATRGYAAAAATAATCACTGAATTAATTTTAATTACCAGTCATGTGTTTCTTGCTTGGYTAAAAGAACAACTATAAATTAATTTGGCTTTTTTTATTGAAGAATAAAGACAAACTCAGATTTTTTCAGCAGGCATTGCTATAAAATCTTGTTTATTATTTCCTGAAAATTCCACGACGGATCATAAGTTCTAGCTGCAGCTGAAACCCAAAACAACACAGCAATATATTATTTTTACTTTTTCTCACAGCAGCAAAATTTTGAAAACTGTTGCAGAGTACTTTAGAAAACCCCACACAGTGATCAGTGATCAATCCACCTGCATGTGGATTATTATTACTTTGTTCAGGTAAAAACGACCCTGCTAAATGAATTTATTCTTTAGRCCTTGAGATGGGGAGAGCCTGAAATCTGTGCTCTGGCAGTTGCTCACATACTGCAAAGTCCACAAGGGAAAAGCTTCCTAAAAAACTCTTTGCCTTCTTCCAGGAAGGACTCAACAGAAATGGGGCCAAACACACAACCAATTCCCCAAACGCAGCTCTGCAACGCTACGAGTCCACAAATAACCACACAGAGTTTTGAAAGAACTTGGAAAACTTTTTCCATCACAATGTTTGAAAGCACAAAAAAAAAAACCAAAAGGAAAGGAACAACTAACCTGTCACAGCATAGGTTGCAGCTGYGATGGCCATGATACCCAGAGTGTCAGCAGACAACTCCAGAAGGCTTCAGCCCACGCAGAAAAACACCATGGCACTTCAGGAGGCTGCAAGTGGCTGCTTCTTTTGTCCCTCAAGACCAGGCTTTTGTGCCCTCCTGTGGATGCCCTGCCCCTGTGTGCCCTCTGTGTGATTGCCCAGCACCCCTGGGCACTCCAGGGCTGTTACTTTTAATATTATTCACCTGCTTCTCACAGCTGGAGCCAATTAGGGATCAGCCACAGCCCCACTCCCAACCACCCAAATCTGTGCCTGCAGTTTCCATCTCAACAGCTCCTGAGCAATAAAACCTGGCCCAGAGGGGATGAAGTGACTTGGTTTTCATGGCAGGATTACACAAACTGCAGGAGGACAGAAACTCCAGTCCTTCAGACCTTGAGATGCTGGCTCTAGGAAAGGGAATTCCAGGGGAATCTTGCCATTGATGCCCTGCCCCTGTGTGCCCTCCCTGTGATTGCCAGCACCCTGGGCACTCCATGGCTCCTCACCTGCAAATGCATTCACCTGTCCTGCACCACCTGCAGCATACCACAAAGCTGTGCCTACAGAAACCTGCCACTGAGCTCTTCTTACTTATTATTCTTATTAGGGCATACCTCATAAGAATTTCTTCACAGATACAAAAGAACAGTGAAACCATTTCTTGAAGTCTTAATTGCAAATACTTTGCAATTTGAAAACCTAGATTTTTTAATATTGGTACAATCGGCAGTAGAGGAATAGTGAGTTATTTCTTGATATTATACTATTGATGCAATATTGGTTAATATAATTTCATTACATTAAATTATATAATTTAAATTTTATTATATTATTAAATTATATAATTTAAATTCTATTATATTATTAAATTATGTAATTTAAATTTTATTATATATTTGTTAAATTATATTATTAAATTTTACTATTAATTTCTATTTATATAATATTGCTTAATATTACTAATAAATTTAATAATATTAATTTTATTATCTATTTGCTGAATCATATAATTTAATTATATTATTAAATGCTATTTAGATAAAATTCCAAATATTGCTAATAAGATTAATAACATTATTATATGATAATATTGCAATGGCTAATAATATTAATCATGCTATTAATATAATATCATKARTTGATATTYSTAATAATATTATTTCTATAATATTMTTTACTATTATTAATCATTTAGTGTAATGGCAATTGCACTCTAATAATTATTTACACTTTTTTTTCCATAGAACTTCTGTAAAATTTACATGCCTCAAAATACCCCAAGCACACAAGCAGTTTTCAGGAAACATTCTTTGATGTAACCCCAGTCTGTAACTTGATTTTGATGTTTGTTGCAGTGGCTGGTGTGGGGCTGTGTTTTGTGTTTGTGCTGAACACAATAACATAATTGGTTATAACATAATACATATATATATTTTATATATATGTATATAATATATATATATCCCTTTTATATATATATATATATATTTATTTTTTATCTATCTACATATACTACATATATATATATATATATATATATATATATATAGTGTTTATACAATATAATTCTGGTTGATAATATGGAGATATTTCTGTTATTGCTTAGCAGGACTTGCACAGAGCCAAGGCAAGACAGTACACAGCCATGGCATGGATTTATCTGAGTACAGCAAGTGCTCAAAATCTGTTCGTTGCAATTATTTTGTGCAAGGAATATTTTGAAGGTTATCTTCCACTGGAGATAAGGACATTTTTATCTCACTGTAGAGAAGAGTAAGGTCAAGATTAGATCTCTGCTCRTRAAGTTCTAACCTGCACTGAACAGATGCAAAGTGATGCTGCACCTTTACAYCAGATTTTCCTTTGTCTTGAACATGCTCGTTTTATGATTTAGGTGGCTGACAGATTTCAATTTAAAAAATAAGGAATAGACATGACTAAATTAGACTGGAGAGCATTGCATAGTACACATAACCATTATTTTTTGCACAATGCAATCAAGATTTTTCTAGGAATTCACAGAGAATCTTTTCTAGAATGGGTAAATGCATCACCTTAGACTTCCCATACAGATTTGGGTGTTGAAATTTGAATTCTGGGCTTTTTCATTCATCTTAATGCATGTTAAGCACCTGATAGTTGATTCCAGCTCTTTATTATTTTAATATTGTCTATGTGGATGCATAGTGGACAGCCCAATAAAAACCTGTCTCAGAGCAAAAACTCTCATATCTTCTCATGTTTTTCATTGCTTATAGTGATTTTTCAAGAGTATTGTACAACTTATGCATAATAATGCAGTAAGAATATAATTATTTCGTTTAAAATATGCTGGGAACTTGAAATTGGTTTTATAAAAATCCATCTAGTGATGTCCTGCAGTTATAAACTCAAACCCCAACCACTATGGGAGGCACTTAAATCCTTAAACCAGCAAGGTTTTTATTGAAAGGGAATTTTCAAAAGGCAAAGTAATTCTGAATCTTAGTTCTTGCCACTAGTCATGAACCTACTTCTGAAAAATTGCAATTCCTTGCATCTGAAATCTAAAAAATTCTCTATAAATCAATACAGGTTTTGTATTTAAATGTTAGGTATGCAGAACTGAACAAGGAGAAAAATGAACACAATATAGGTTTTATATTTAAATGTTAGGTATGCAGAAGTGTCCAAGGGGAAAAATGCCCACTTGGGGTAGAAACTAACACTGTGACAGCCAGAATGTACAGTGCAGATGGCATTGTGCAACCTGCCTCTCCCAAAGGAGAAAATGACAAAGAAATTGAAAACCAGCAATTTAACTGAAGCCAATGAAATGCTGGAGTGGCTAGTGGCTGCTGACAAGTCCATCCAAAGAGAATTTCAGTAACTCACAGCCAGAGATCCCCTCTGAGCACAGAACCACRCAGGGTTTCCATGGTTTTCTCTTCTTTCTGGTTTGTTAATTTTTTAATACTCTTGAGTATTATACTGGCACCAAGTAAGCAGCAAATCTATTAATTTCAGATGATTACGGACCATGTCGTATCTTAGAATAAAATTGTCTAGACGATGATGAAAAAAAAATTATATTTATGTTTTCATGSATCCTTCAGGTTTAGAATTTGATCCTGCCTTGAGCATTTCCTTCCCCCATAGGAAATGCTTTTTCAATGGAGAGCTCCAGACTCAACACACACATCAGCAGATGTAAAAGYAGATCAAGTCTCCACAAGGACTCAACCTGCACAGCAGCCATCTGTCTCAGAAATACAGATATATTTTATAGAATATGTTTATAAAAATAAAAACAAATCTAGTTTTATTCTTATATATAAATTATATGTTATTTWTATATATATATATATATATATAAAAGTATAGATATATTTTCCAAACATTGTCCTCTCTGTTTCTCATTCAGTTGAGGATCAGATCCCCAGCTTCTCGTGGATCACTTTTAGTCTTTTTTCCATGTTTAAAATTGTTCCTTTTGAACTGCTTACATCTAAATTAGCAAGTGATGTGAACTAATAAAAACATATCTCCACAGAGAAGCAGTTGCTGTTGCAGGGCCAGTTTCCACACTYTACACATTTAAAAGGGTTTTACTTCAATAAGTTTTTGTCTGGTACCCTGGATGCATTATTACCTGCAGCTGGAATGCTTTAAATATTCCTGTGTGTTTCCTTCAATTTTGCTTCATTTCAGAAGTATATTTTTATATATTTTTAACTCAATATTTTTAACGTMAGGTTAAAGTTTAAACAGCAMTTTAAAGGTTTCYAATMATGATAGTTCTTTAAAATGTGATAGCATGATACTGGATATTTATATCCAGCTTTGTAAAATAACATCCTTTGAATCAGGATGTTAATAATCTAGTTCATGCACACTGAAATCACRCCACAACATGAATCAAAGCATTGGAATTAGGAAAAAATATGAGATTTCATTCGAAAGCATGCTTTTGATCCAAACTGAAATCCAACTAGAAAGGACTTCCCAGAGGAATACCCATTTTAAGAGTTGTCAGGAATTGTACATAAATGGAAATAAACTCACTTGGAGGCTGCATAGGTGATGTCAAGGGGCGAGCTTTTGGCAGGGAGCTCTTTCAGAGAGCAAGGTTAGAGAGGAGCAGTGAGATCACAGCCTTGGGGACATTCTCTGGTCATTTTTCAGCTTGTCCTCACAAATTATGATGTTGCTGAACTSGCCCCGTGCAAGTGACAACTGCTCTGTGCTGGCCTGAGGGAGGCTGTGTGACATTAATGGGACACTGCCAGCACTGAAATCATTGGCACTCCACTCACTGAAAGCTCTCTGGAAAGGACAAYGAGCTGCTCACAAACGCTCTGGCAAAGACAGGATAAACATAGCATGTGTCTTTTCTCATGGAAAACTCTTCCTYAGTTACTCACCATTTTCCAGCCACAAAAGATTTACACACAAGCTTTAGTGGAAAAAGCAAACTCTAGGCAAGGATGACCTTGGAGCAAATGAAATCCTGTTGAATGCKAAACCAGAACTGCCATATCAGAACAAGAACCTGATACACCCAGAGTGCCATTCCAAAAAAGGCTAATTGCAGTTTTGAGGGTAGCTTGGGCTCCCCATAAACTGAACAGTTCTGGGCAAGTCTGAGCAATGAATTTTAGCCTGGTCATAAAGTCTAAATGTAGCAAGTATGTGATCACAAGAAGGCAGCTCTGGMTTTCATTTTGTTTAACAAAAGTACCAATGTTAGTTTTATCCTGGAATGTAATCATGTCCCACAAACCTAAAGAGAAAGTTTAAGTCAATATTTGTAACAGATACCTCAGAAGAAGCTGAGACACTGCAGAAATTTCTTTCACCACTCAAGGCTCCTTTTCATCTTCATGAGSCCCAAATCTGATTTCCTGCAGAATGGTCAAAATCTTAACACTTCTTTTTTTGGTTCCTTCCTTTCCATTTAGGGATATTCCTTGATTCCTGGGAAATAGCACTCACTTCTTGTAGTATTTATAATAGAATTATATAGAATATATATATAGAATATATAGAATATATAGAATATATATATATAATATATATATTATATATATATATATAATATATATATATAATAGAATTATAATAGTATATAATAGAATAGGATTATTCTAACTGCAGTCCCTCATGTAAGTGCTATCAAATGTGAAATGCAATCATGCACCCACAGAATGCATGAAGCTTTTCAAAATGGTGCAAATCATTATTAAAAATTAATATAACGGTTAAATCCTTGAAAATAACACTTATGTTTCACAATCACTTTGTAAGATATTTTCTATCATGCATAGCACTTTTGAATTTCTTTCTTATCAATGACAGAAAAAGTTTTGCTTAGAGTTTTTGTATGTGTGACCTCCTGCACATATGCACACATGTAGCTGCAAGTGAATAAACAAACTGACTCCATTCCCTTAGGTTATCTGAAAAAAGTTCTTCATGCCATTTGTTCTTCATCTGATGTAGAATAGCTCCATTTAGCAGCCCCTTCCCAGTGTCAGTGCTCCCCCAATACTGGCATTTCTGCTGCTCACTGCTGTTATTCTCCAGTGCAACCTGTGACAGTGGTTCCTGGGGTAAAACAGAGTCCTACTAGAAACAAGTCCAAACCCAGCAGCCAAATTCAAATTTGTGCTGTCCAACAAAAAAGTTCTTGGTTCCATTTCCAGTGCCACCAATTTACCATCTTCCCACTCCTTACAGTGCAACAGCAGATTTATTTTCCACAATCCTACATTCTGTCACAGCCCTGTGCAGAATGAATGGTTCTTCTGGGTGCACTAGTCTCAACAGGTTAAATGTTTGGACTCCCTAGCTTTTAAAGAAAAGCATTATATGTACTTCCTCTTTAACRTCAAATTAGAAAAATTCCTAGGTTTTCCTGATGAATATTAGCACCATCCTTRATCTCTTTGTGCCCCCTTGGCTGTGAGCATATTCACCTCTCTGTATGTAGAGTGGCAATTTTTCTGAGCCCTGTTGGTTTTGCTGGGTTACTTTCTCCTCATTATCTTTCCTTTATATTTTTCTATTCCTTTTTCTATAACTCTGTATCTTTTTCCTCTTTTTTCCCCCGATTTGATGCATTTTGAGTTCTCCTCTTTTCTTTCAACCCCAAGTTAACAGACCTTTCCTCTCTGATTTCAGAAGCTTTTGGATTTTTTTTCTCTCCACTCTGTTCTAGTGCTCTCCTCTCTTTCTTGGCACTGCTTTTTTTCACATATCTTTCAGCACTTTAGGAAGATGGCAAACAGTCATGTCACTGAACTGGAGACCGAATAAACTTCAGCAATCTCTACACTTTTTGCTTAAATCAAACCATGTGCAGCAATGCATCCACTTCTCCGAAAGAAGCATTCAGAAATAAAGATCAATCCTGTCTGTTCTCATATTTATCTGACCTTAGCACCCACCACTTTACCTACTGCACTGTCACTCTTTAAATCTCCTTTCTCTTTCATTTTCTAGCACTTCATTCCCTTGTCTCAAAGGCTTAGGCAGCCACCTGACTGTTATGCAGAGATTGGAATTGTTTGTCCCTTTCCTACAACACCCAAATCCCTCACACTCAGAGAAAGCAACACTTCAAAACAGTAAAAGCAATTTCCTCAGAGTACCCTGAAGCCATGTAGGAACCATAAGATCTATTTTCACCCTAAACACGTGGTATTTTGCCTGAATTAGAGTTCATAATAGTTGTGTRTATTAATTCTCTTTGTGTTCTCTTGAGAGCCCTTAGGGACTAATCCAATATTTCCCCTTTTAACTAAAGACACAGATTTGCTTACTCCACCAGCTTCTACATTTACTGCCCCATTTCCTACATTTTAAATGTAGAAACTTATTGCCCCATTTCCTACATTTTAAATGTACAAAATGAGGCAATAAATGTAGAAGCTGCCTGAGTACCAAATGTATTTGAGTTTTAATTGTATATGAGTTTGAAATGTATTTAATACATTTTAAATGTCTAAAATGGCTCTGGCACTGCAGTACAACCTCAGGTGGCCATGCTCTGTCTTCATCAAATGATGAAGGCACTGCTGTGAGACAGAAACCAAYCCTAGTCCCCCAAGGATTGGAGCTYTCAGGGGAAAAGTGGGCTTTTCAGAAAGACAGAAGATGGATTTTAATAGGCATTTAACAAAAAAGACTGGTTCTTCTTTTGTGTTCTCAGAATTTAAAATYTGTTTCTCTCAGGGATCTTTGGCTGTGTATGCATATTATATTTTCTTAGAACCTGATCCAAACAGATATCTCAAACCCCAGGGATAAATAAAAGGAATTCTTATACCTCTTGACCATAGCAGATATTACTTACATACCTTTCAACRTTATGTGGTTATAATATGAGGTGTAGAAAATGCAGTACAGAAAAAAAATTAAATTACCAATTCAGGAAGCTCCATATGATGCGAAAATAATTTTTTAATAGCATTAGTAAGTGTATCTAACTTAAATATCCTGACAATACATTTTCAGTGAAAATAAATTCTAGCAGTCCAAGTAAATTGGTGGGACATCCTCTGAAGGAGAAAAAAATCAGAGTATAAAACAAAAAGGCAATCACTGCTTGTGCTAGGCAAACAGGTCAGAGCAGATAGGTTTTAGCAATAGCTCCTCATTTATAACCACTAGATTAAGGGCCAAGCATACAAATTATCCATTTACTATTCAGCGCTCTATTGCAATGCCTAGCACGAGAAAATCTTTTGCTAAAATTAGAATTTATTGTACTTCTATAAGTAATCAACTCAGCCACCATACCCKAGGCACATCTCTATGCTCCAGCCACTCCCTGGTTCAAGAGTTAATCTTCCTTTTCTTTTAAGATTATTTTCATTCTTGTAGCAAATAGCTGGTACCCTAAAATTCACACATATCCTTCAATTAGCAGAAGTGGACCCATTTTAAAGGAGACTTACTTAGTTAAGTTAAGTTAGATTTAAGTTAGATGAATCTGATTTAAGTTAGATAAATCTGATTTACACCAGGTCAGGCTTTTACTCTTGACAGCATTGTTTGATTTTTTAAATATTTTACMTAAAATATGCCAGCTAAATTTGTTCATAGGCTTCATTAACTAATGGTATTTCAGGCCTGAGGAGACAAAGGAGGCCAGGAAAGACTTTTTGTGCACCTAAGAGCTGGTGATATTCAATAGTYAGCCAGGTGGGATGGATGCATCATGACTGCTGTAAGACTCCAGCTGAGTCAGAAAAACAATGAGCAGGTTTCAATAGTGGGCAACAGCACAGCAAAGAATTGCATCTCTGTGTTATAACAAACATGGATTACTAAATTATTATTAAATGGTTAAAAGGACTGGAATAGTTACAGTTTTGKCAGCCTTTCTGGTCATGGTTCTACAGTTCTGAAAATGGATGCAACTTAAATCAAAAGGACAAAGGCTGATACAGCTGAATTTAACAGAATCATGATCCTGAAGAAAATGCACTGTTGGCAGGAAAGGAYAAGTTTTATTATCTATCTAAAATACACCTCTGCACACTGTGTTTTGTGCTACAGTTTTCAGGAGGTGTTTGTTAATYAAATTGTTCCATTGCCTACTTCCTTTTATGTGGTAAAGAAACTCCAGTGGTCTCTAGTGTCCTTGTACTGCAGTTCATAACCATAACACGGTTATATGGTTATAGAACGTGGTTACATGTCCACAATCCAGCATTTCTCCCATCAGCCTTTCCTCCATGTGCTGCAAAATCACTCTGTTCTTCCAGAAAAAACCACTCTGCTCTCCCAGAGCAGCTGTGCTGGGTGCTGAGGGCACGAGCAAGTGCAATGTCCCTTCCTGATGCAGAGCTGCCACAACCCACACCAGTGATCATCCATTTAGGATCATTTGTTTAATCACAGTTTGAGAAATCACCTTTCCAACCATTCAGAGGCAAGCCTGGAGTGCTGTGCTGTCCAGAGTGGCTTGCACAGCCATTTTTACATTTGAGGAATATTCCTGGGGGAATATTTAAGAAGCAAGGGAAATRCTAACTAGATCACAAGTTAAATTTCTGAAATTAGACATGTTTAGCCTTTTCCCAAAGGCCTTGATAGATCCAATAACAGCTATTGCTAAAACTTCAGATGCAGCTAGGGAGAGGAAGAAATTTATTTCCACAGCTTCACAAAAAATGCAGTTTAGAATGCCAAATAATCTTTGCTCACAGTKTTTCTTTTTCAAAGTAATCCCTTTGTTAAGTCTTTGCTGGTGTTAAGTACGGTCTGGATTTCCAACCATACTTTAGAAAAGTGGTTCTGAATCAAAATTGGCTGACCAGAACTGTACTAGAATTTCTTGTATTAGAAACAGAAAGAGCTAAAATCAGGAGGGGAAAAAAAATATCCCAACAAACACTAAGACCAAAAAAACCCCACCAGCTCAACTTCATGCTCAGTACTTTGTATTTCATAGGCATCATATAGTGAGAGCTTTGCATCCAGAACAGTTATTGAAAAGCAAATACACAAAAGCTAAAATGTCCTAAAATGCATAATGATGGAACCAGCAGTTAACAAGGCCACAACAAAGCTGCCTAAAGTCAAGTCAGAAATAATTACTGGTTGCAAAAAGTCTTGMTGGCAGCATTTAATGCTGGTCCCTTTAATGAAGAGCAGCATGCCTTCAGGGCAGTGTGTAATGCTTGAGAGCCAGGAGAATGCTTCTCTTGGCAGTTTTAGCAGCACACTCCCATGCTGTACTCCTTTCTATACTGTTGGTAAGCAACTTCAGTCAGGAAATCACATTGCAGACAATGTGCCTGTGGAAGCAGGAATTTGCTCCTGTTCACATCACCAGGCACAGTAACAATGGACTGGAGCTGGCCATGTGGTTCAGCTTCATGCTGCTGAGAGAGAGCTTTCCTGGTTTCAGCTACACCTCTGAAGGAACTCAGACACAAACCCCCAAAATATTATCAATTTGCACGGAGCAGCAACTTAGATGCAGCCAGGATTTGGCAGCAGTGTCTGGGAAACAGCAAAGCTAGAAGAAGGGACACACAAAGGAGACAAGGATTTGGCAGCACACTCCCATGCTGTACTCCTTTCTATACTGTTGGTAAGCAACTTGAGGAAATCACATTGCAGACCATGTGCCTATGGAAGCAGGAATTTGCTCCTGTCCACATCACCAGGCACAGTAACACTGTACTGGAGCTGGCCATGTGGTTCAGCTTCGTGCTGCTGAGAAAGAGAGCTTTCCTGGTTTCAGCTACAGCTCTGAAGGAACTCAGACACAAACCCCAAAATATTATCTGTTATGAATAGATGTTAATTCATGCTATAAAGGTATAACAAATATAATAAGGGGTTAATAGTCAGTCTCTTACAGAAAAGAGCTGGGAAAAGCCAACTTGTCAGCTTTTTCCACAGGGCAGCAAATACATACATGTGAAAAAGAACCTGTCTGAGGAATCAGACAAAAGAAATAGTCTCCTTCCACCGCTGAATAGGATGATGTCTCCAACATTTCCAGTAAAGACTGTAAAACCCTGATGTGTTCCAGTAAACTCCGATCCCATTAAAAGATAATTCCCGGAACAAGGACACCTCAGAAAAGAGACACCTGGACCCACCATTTCACCTATTCAAAAACCTGTATGGACTGAGGATGGGCCATCAAGAGACTCTGTCTAGGCTCAGACAGCGCCTTTGTGTACTCCTTCTGGATGTGTATTCCACCTTTGCATGTAAAAGGCACAAAAGAATATGTGGTCATCTTTGCCCTGGGCYGAATAAAATGTATAAAAACCTCGGATTTTGGGGTGGGAGGCATGTCCCCTTGGGAGGCTGTTTTTTACCAGCCGTCTCCTTGGAGGCATCCAGAGCTGTCCCAGGTTCAGAAGCTGTGTTTTGGCTGTGGTAAGGAATTTGTAATTTGACTGGTTTTTTTCCAAATTATTTTTGTATTAATAAACTGTTTTGTTTTTATTAGAATTGGCTACGGAAAATTTTAATCATAGATAACATTATCAATTTGCACGGAGCAGCAGCTTAGATGCAGCCAGGATTTGGCAGCAGTGTCTGGGAAACAGCAATGCTAGYAGAAGGGACACACAAAGGAGACAAGGATTTGGGTGAATCAGTTTGCAAGGAGGGGTTCTGTCATGTTAAACAGAGTTCCTGCTCAGCTCTGCTGGATGCCATCAATACCTGGAATGGTGTAGAACAGTGGCACTGCTGGTACTGATCCTGAGCCATGCAGCTGAGAAGAAAAGGGATGTGACCCATCAGAAGTGCACACTTTCTTGTCAGCCTTTTCCCCCTCTACGTTTGCTCTTGAGAAATGGGAGGCAGTCCTTGCAATTATTACTGCCCTTTTCTCACTGCACCTCTGTTTCACGTTTGGCCAATAGAAAAGATACAAATCTTCTCTGTGAACAGCTCTGTAGAAAACACTTTTCAAAATGAAATATCACTGATTGTATGTAAATTTCGGATTAAAAGATGCTTGCACTACACAATTGCACATCAAAGCAACCACTATTTGCAGAAATAGTAAAGTCTGATAACACTTAAACCAAACATTGTAAGGCACTAAATCCATTGGGGTTTTGCACATAGATACACTAAACTGGTTGAGCAAAATATTGATACAGGATCTGTATCATATTCTGATTCATGTAATACATGAAATGTATGTGTTTATTCTCTGCTTATRATTTATTATTGTTATTTATTATCATTAAATTATGATGATCATTAAATTTCTGCATTTACTCTTGATTCAAAGGCAGTATCTCAGTTTGGGCAGCAAGTCCATGGTACATCATACTGTGCTTTCAAACCTTTTGTAAAGAAGGAGGAGCATGAGTGGGAGACACAGAGAGGTGTGGGACCCCTGCTCAGAAACTTGCAGGATACTCCAATCTCAAGCTACCTGCTGCCTCCTAGGTGTCATTTACCCAGGGCTGGCTTTGCCAGCTTTTACTGAGATGGGCTAACTGGGAGGCATTTTAAAAGATTTTCTTCTATTATTAGTCTCAATGAACAGTAAAACAGAAGTGATGTAAAACTCAATGCCATTCCTTCAGAAACCAACCTATTTCTTAGRTACAATACCTTACAAATGTTTTTAGCCTATTAACTTTTACCACACTATTACTATTATATTGCCACACTATTATTATGCCACTATTATTTTTAACACCAATCACCTATATTTTTCTGCATGTAGTCCAGTTACAATGCATCTTTCACAACTCCAATTCTCTAAAATATCTGGTCTTTTTGCAAGGCTACTTTTTGAAACTTGTTGAAACTCATTTCTTGTTCAATCTCTCTCTCAACCATATCATCTTTATGACTTTCCTGAGGCAGCACACCTTACCTCAGAGTTTGCATACAGATGTACAGGGCTGTGTGAGCTTTCTGTCAAACTTTGAGAATTCTTTACAAATCCATTTCCCGCAACCCAGGGCACAATAATGACATTTGAAGAAAGGATTTTTCCTAATGCATCTTTCCTCTGTGCACGTGGGGTGTTCTGGTCTCACAGACAGCACACAGTAGCTGTCTGACTCAAAAGTGCATTTCACAGATGTTTTTATAGGCACTACACCCAGATCACACAACARCAGGTTCAAAATTCTTCCTTCTTCAGAAATCTGACAGCATTTTGTCACCTGAACAGGGACTATGCCTTCAGGGCAAAAAACAAGGGGAAGAAATGGCCAGTTTATGTCTATTCCTGGCTCTTTCCACCAGAGATGCCCTGCTCTGCACTTAGCAGGTGTGCCAGCACACTGAAATCCACATTTCCTCTCCCTGCCTAAGTGACACTGCCCTGGAGGCTGCTCATGCTGAATTCCAGTTGACTAACAAATGCTGTCTTGTTTTTGAAGGAGCTGCCTGCAGCTCTGCAGTTGTTTCTGGTTGCATTATGTTCTAGGGAAAGTCTCCCTCAGGAATTTTTACTAACTGCTGSTGGCACCAGGTTAAAAAGCCCAGTCTCAGAGCTTGGGGCGAAAAGAAAATAAAAAAAAAAAACAAAAAAAACCCAACAAAACAAACCAAAATAAGACTAATTTTTAAAAACAACACCTAAATAGTACTGGTATTAAATGTTCCTGTTCTTTAGTTTGTTCTTGTGCTTTTTCTCTGCTGAAGATCAAATGTTCAGATGTGACACCTTTCTGTCCAGCATCTGTTGCAATCTGGAAAAAGATTTATCCTTGACAACTTTTTATTAGACCACTAAAATCTCTCAGGGGTAAACCACCTTGTTTTCTTTAACCCCTTTAACCCCTTATTTCTTCCATCAACATGTCCCTAGCCAAAATGTTTCTCTTGCCCTAAAGAAATAAACGTGGACCCACAGAACCAGGGGGAGTAAAGATTCTTATGGCCCTCATTGTAATGTCTACAGCCATGGTGGAAAAGCTTGAAGTGGAGAAATAGATGGGAAAACTCACAGAAACTCTTCTTTCCTGAACATCCCTTACTCTGAGAGATTTTTCTTCCTCAAATCTTTCTTCTTCCACAAATAGTTTTCTGACTTTCCTTTGAGTGCATCCTCCAGTTAGTCATAGAAATAAATGAGATGAGATTTACTGATAAGAAAAAAGTATAATCTCAATTCTTTTGATATAAAACATTTCTGTTCTTGTTATTTTCAGCTGAATATCAAAATGTGTGAGTMTTACATTTATGTGTCAACTAAGGGGTTGGCATTTCAGTAAATAAATGCTATGAAAAAGAAGCAAAGCAACTAAAAAAATGAACCTTAAAGTGACTCAGCTGAATGATGAGCTAGATACAATTTATTCCAGCTGAAGTATGCAGAGAGTTTGGGAAGAAAATTAGTTRAGCATTTGGAGGCCAGAACATAAAAATATATGTGTTAAAAACTGAACTTTYATTTCCATTATTGCTGTTACTAWTAATATGCTATTTTTATTGTTGTTTTAAATAGAAAATACTGTATTTTACATATTTCCAAAGCATTCTTATTCTATTTTTTTAAAATCTAGTTTAGGACAAGCAAAAATGTCAAGACTAATTTTTACCAGCAAACAAGGTAAAATGCACTTGAAATTACCTTGCTTTTAAACAGCCTCGGGCTACTAAAAACAGAGAAAGTCTGGTTCATAAATACTCTAATAAAAGGTTAAAGTACAAGTAATTTCTGATTTTGGAACAGATACAGACAACAACACGTATGGATTAATGGCATATGGACTTAATGTATTGTTGGCACCTTACTCAAAGGCATTTTTGTTTAGCCAAACAAATTCTGATGAGCAGAACAATTATCACACCTGTGGGGAGTAATCTCCAAAAAATAAAAGAAAAAGAGAATAAACAGGAGATACTCCCATCCCTCCCAACAGTAGTCATATAAC
>NDFG01000245.1:91580-278206 GCA_002167245.1 Sporophila hypoxantha
TAAAGCTGGAATGGGACAATGAAGTGCAAGATGCAAATGGAGCAGAACTGATGCCAGGGAGAGACCCCGGGAGCGCTCGTGCATTTTGGGGCCATTTTGGTTCATCTTGGGTGCAGCCCTGGCTGGGCTCTGGTGCTGCCCAAGGTGTATCCATGGAGGAGATGCTTGGGATCCATCCCTGCTTTATTCTGGAGCTCTGTCCAGCCTCTGCTCTAGGGCAGCCTGCTCAAGGCATCAATACTTTTGACCTTCCATTGGTTAATAGTGACCATTAACATCTCCTTTAACAAAGTGTTTACAGACTTATTGCCTCTCATAAAGTCAGAGAAACAAAATCAAAAGGATTTTTTAAAGGAAATACAAAGCCTATAAAATGTCTCTTTGTATTTTGGGACATGGAATTCAYTGTGGCTTGTCACAACAACCACCTGTGTGCTCACAGGTTGGTGACCTGCAGGTCATTAAAATTGAAAGACCTCTGTCTGTTACAACTGTGGACTCTCTCACAATATAGGTGTTTGTTAAGGAGAAATGCATACCTGAGAGAGATGATAATGAGCTGTACTACCACAGACCCACTTTTTATCCATTAATTATTTAGTGTATCCACAAGAGGACTAAACATCTAGACCTATTAGGTACCCACTATGTGTATGAAAAGTATAACAGTTACTTGCCAGCTGCATACCTTACTCTGGAAAATCATCCTCATTATAAAATATTTATTTCTTTGTATAGACATAAATTAATAGAAACACAGCAAGGCTTGCAAAAGGACCTAGTGGAGAGAARACCAAAATACTAAACACAATGCTACAGCACAAGCAACAAAAACCTGCACAGAAGTTCCCAGTGCTGACATCAGTTAAACCTATTTATGCAGTAAGACCTAAAATGCCAGACTAYAGGGAAGTGCTTGGTTTCATAGTTTCCATGCAGACATTTTACACCTGTCACCCTGCTGCCTTTCTGGCAAACTCACCAGGTGCCCTGAGCCCCTGTGGGATGCTGCTGTGGGAAACACAGCCCCACCAGCAACAAAACAGCTCAGCACGGCTGAGGGAAATGAGAGCTGAGACATTGTCTGATGGCAGTCTTGGGTTACAATCAAGAGAAATAAAAACTATTCATGGAGACACGTCAGAGGTAAGCCAAGCAGGCTGATACAAACGAGTGCATTCTACAGTTACACAGCAGATAAAGATAGGCTTTGTAAACACCCTAAGTGCATTTATGATTTACTAACCCCTTTGCATTAGTTAATTGCTGTCTTTATTTTCCAAAGTAAACAGCTTTTTTCCTAATGAATCATGATTCAAGTGAACTAAAATTATGACTGAAATTAAACTGACAAGATATCTATTTTTAGACCTTCTGCTGGTCTTGATTTGAATTACAAGTTAGGCAGGCTTTTTTCTCTCAAGACCAAGATCTTTAATTTAAATTTGGTGTCATGAAAATCATGTATAATTTTGAAAAATCTTTAAGTTTGGATACACACAGGTCAGTTTTTCAATTGCTATATCATCCAAAACCAAAGTGGACATCCTCACAGACTTTAAGGACTCTGAAAGCAAACATGAACATTATTTAATCAGATTGGTGTGGGTCATGGAAACCTAGAAGATCTTTCCTTACCAGCCACAGTTCTTAAAAATGCATTCAGAACTGTAAGAATAACACTTATGTGTATTCCTATGTATCTTCTATCTGAAAATTAAGCAGTTTTCCATGGAATAATCTCCCAAGAAAGATGCATGCTAACTGCTAGCACCAGAGCTCCTGGGAGATTACACTTCACTTATTAAAAATTATCATTTATTTTAAGTGCAGACTGCAAAATACTTGGGGTTTCTGATCAAGTGGAGTAGAGAAATASCTCCAAATCTGTATTTGCAAAAGTAAAGTTCTCAGAGCTCCTAAACCATATTGGTGTGAAAAACAAGGAGAATCATTTGCCCTGTAATGAAAAATGGGAACCACCACCATAGTTTTCCTTTTCCAATCAAAAATGGATGGTTATGAAATAAATAAACACAGACAATAAATTTGCTCATCAGATTTTGTATCTCATTCTGCTTCAAATGTTTCTCCTTATGTCTTTTCTGTTGCATAAAAATGTATCAATTRAGCTAGCACTTCACTATGTGCCAGACAAAAACTACAAAAAGAAAATAAAAAGTAACATCAGTACCTCTCGTGCACATTTTTAATTTCTTTCTTAAGACATTGTAGATGTCTTAGGCAAACTCTGTGGAGTCTAACTGGCAACAGGGAAACCTTGTAAGGAATGCTTCATGGTTTATGGCCTGTAACAGGAATTCAGGTGTGGAAAAGACATATTTGTAGGCAGGAATAAAAGGAAATAAAGCATGGGATATCCTTCCATTTCAASTCAGAGTTCATATTCTGACAGCATATCCCCTTTACAAGCCATGAAATAGGGTTATTGCTGCTTTTGTGTGTGTCCATAGCAATTAGAAGTGTTAATCAGTGTGCTTGGTACACTCTAATTGTAAAAACAAAARAAAACAAAAAACCAAAACACCAGAACAAGACAAAATTGGGCTCTTCCCCAAGGAACATACACATACAAGATACAAGACTYAAAAATCTACCAGCAGAAGAAATTCAGGGAGGAGTTTCTCAGGGCCCCAAAAAATGGGGTTTATGTGTTGCTCATTAAGAAGACACTCCATGCTGAAGTCACCTAAAGAACATATGCCTGGCACATTCTATRCCTGCAATGCAGAATAACAGGAGAAAGAAAATACTGGTGCATCACATTGTATGTGAGTGCTTATACCTATAGCATGCTAAAAAAAGAATGCTTCAGGCAAGCTGTAAGCCCTACATGACAGATTGTGCAAAGTCACATGCCAGGTTTCCCTTTTTAGAAGTACAGAAATAAAKAGTAAAGAAAGAGGGGGAGAAAGCCACAAGGACTGGAGTCACTAGAGCCTTGCACAGCCTTACATCTCCTGCTTTAGGGGGTGATTATGAAAGCTCCTCGGGGCAAAATGAATCCATGATCCCATTAAAGCCATGGGAACTATCTCCTGGTTTGCATGGGCTGAGGTTTTACTGAGGGCATTGAGGGACCTGTGCACACTGGAGCATGAGTACACTAAACTGGAAATGAACCACAGAAAGTTCTGCAGAGCAATCATCAATAGTTAATGCTTTTTTCCATAGGTTTTGCAACTCCCATAATATATTATAGAGACAGAGACCAAAAAAAAAAAAAAAAAAAACATTGTCAAAGACCATAGCTTGACCAGAGGAAAAGGAAAATGCACACTGTGTTCAGTACTGTTAGTTCTGATATTAGTTCTGATATTATCTCATGGCTGTGATGCCTTGAGCAGGCTGCCCTGGAGCAGGGGCTGGGCAGAGCTCCAGAATAAAGCAGGGATTGATCCCAAGCATCTCCTCCATGGATCCACCTTGGGCAGCACCAGAGCCCAGCCAGGGCTGCACCCAAGATGAACCAAAATGGCCCCAAAATGCACGAGCGCTCCCGGGTCTCTCCCTGGCATCAGTTTCTGCTCCATTTGCATCTTGCACTTCATTGTCCCATCCCAGCTTTAGCCCCTGCAGTCCCACCTGCTTGTTTTTCTCTCTGCAGCCCACGGGGTTTGTGCTCTGGGGCTGAGATTTGGATCATTTGTCCTTGGTGCCCAGCTGGAGCAGGAATGTTTTTGTCTCCCTGCTCTGTGCACAGAGCTCACCATCCCTGAATATGGAGCTCAGACCCACACACTAAAGCAGCACAGAGTGTGAAAAATAGAAAAAGCTGAACCCTGAGGCATCATGGACTGAACTACCCTGTGCAGTCACAAAGAGCCCTGTGACAGGAGCAGGTAAGAAGTATTTAGGAACAGCTCAGTCCATAAAATCTAACATCTTGCTTGTTTAAGCAAGAGACACCTTCTGACTCACAAATCAGTATTAAAAAGTATAAAAAAAAATCATTCTTTTTAATATAAGATCTGAGCAAAGGCATTTTTCTGAGGAAGTATTAACTAATTACTGATCAAAATATCAAAATTGGCTTGTGGCAAGCTATATTTTGCCACTAGCATGATTTTAGCAATGGTTTATATGCAATTTTCAAATTAGACAAATATTCTGGATACTCATGTAGTTGGTTATACTACAAAACTATTGTTGGTTATACTATTATTGTTGGTTATACTATTATACTATAAAACTATAGGTAGTTATATTATTAAATTTGTGTCTATAAAGTGTTTCATAGGTATTTTAGGTATCTGGAAGGCTGCCACTCAATATCCCTGTATCCAATATTCTCATGCATCAATATGAGAATATATATGTACTCAATATCCCATGTATCCACTGAGGATAATTTAGGGCTTAAAATGTAGAACTGGCCACGGGATTAGCTTGTTCCTGAATTCCAGAAAATTAGATTATTCTTGAAATAGAATAATTTACTACTTAACTAACTCATATATAATATAATAAAATTCTCACTTCAAAGAAAATGTATGTGGGAAAGAAGGCAAGAGGTTTTTGCAAGCCACTGTGCTTTGATTTGGATGGAGATTTTGACCACATTCAAGTTTGAAAGCGTTAACATAAAAGCTGTTATTCTTAGAAACTGCATGCCTGCCCACTGAAATGACAGTTACTGGCACGTGGAACCCTTCATTGTTTTGTTCTGGCATTGGCTTGGCTTTCTTCTCTCTTTGTAGGGTGGCAGACTGTTCTGCCTTTGTGTGCAGTAAAAATGTGCCTTTGGAAGAGCTCSTTCTCTCCTGCCAGCCCATCACATCTGCCCACCTTGCTGACCGACCAACCAACACTGGCAATGGGTCTGAAATGGCTGGATCAGCTTTTTTTTAATGGGAAAAAGGCAAACACCAGTTTATGACAATATCAGGGTTTCATGGCTAACACACTGAAGAGCTGATTTATCATAAATTAGATGAACYTGGAATGAATTTACTTGGGGCTTAAAGCAGATTTGCTTATTTAAATTTGACTCCAAATTTACTCCACTTTCATACCATTGCACAATCATCAGGCCCTCTGAACACCAAAACAAAGCTTGTCYTGAAAAGTCAATAGTGTGAGCACTTTCTAACAGCCATTTCCAGCTAAATCAGAAGGACATAAGCTAGGCCTAAAAGTGTGTTACTGGAACCAAGCAATAGAGCATGATTTCATGCACAAATTTCAGAGGTATAGAAAAAAAAAGGGGATACAAAATCTCTTCAAATTGGCAAAATATGATTTCACCACACAGAATATATGGCATAAATAAATCAACAGGGTGTACTGTATTAATTCTGAATACATAGCATTTTTGAGTATTTAGCAGAACGACTGCTAAATGAGGAATTGAATTGCAACACTGCTTCTTGCCTGTTTGCCTCCTTCCTTTCCCCTCCACTGCTGGCAGAGTCAGGTAAAAGCTGTAACAAAGCAGCTGAACATGGCTTTACTAGAGCAACCCATGCTCACATTCCTGAATGCTTAAATGCACCCAACCCTTCCTTTTAATAAAAAAGGAGTTATAAACTAGAATTCAGTCKCTTCTGCTTGTAAAGCACCAATAGAGAGAAACCAGAACCCCAAATAATGTCTTTGGGTGACAGCATAACACAGAGTATTAGAGCTGCCACTGATTCCCTGGAGATTATTAAGGGACAGAAAGCCCTTCATATTACCACGGGGATTTGATGAGAAATAAGGGGAGCAAGAGGTGTCAGAAACACACACATTTTCAAACATGTCAAAGAGTTCAAARGCCAGCTTTTCCAGGTGTCACCAGCTCAGCATTCCACAGACCCTCTACATGCACCCTTCAGCATTCAGAGAGATTTCTGTACATCTCAAGGAATGCACAGGGGGTRAGAGCTAAATCTGCACTCAGCCACTGAATGCACAAGCAGAACAATCTCCACGTTTTTCCTCTTGGTGGAAGAGCAATCTCCAAGTTTTTCCTCTTGGTGAGCAGGCAGACAATGTGCCTGTAAAGCAGTCACAAGGGAGCTAACACTGTCCTGGGGTATTGCAGAAAAAACTCAGCTGGGGGGTTCCAGGCACAGCATGGCCCAAAAAAGATTTATTAATTGCTTAAACACTTAGGGTGAACCAGAAACTACAGAGCTTCAACAGGAATTACCAAAAAAAACCAAAAAAACCAAAACCAAACATATATATATTTTATATATCTATATCTATCTATATATCTATATCTATCTATCTATATATATATATAAAAATATGAAAGAAAGGATCAGGTAAGAATTTCATGCCAGTGTTTGTAAGAATTTCATATTCCACCTCAGGGCATGGATGAATATTCCACTCAGGTAGAGTAACTCCACAAATCTGGGTGAGCAAGGTAACAGCAAAAGCAGCAGTCAAACTGTATTGGACATGGATCCCCTTGGATTTAAAAGAACCTACAGCTGGAAACAAAGATATTTAGAAGCCATGTGCTGACACAAGGGAGCCACAGGAGGTTAGGGTTTGAAATCAGGGTTCTGCTCTCATCTCTGCTATCTATGTGCAGCCCTTGTGAAATACAGAGCTGTGTTTCATGTCAGGTACATACAGGCAACGTGTGTACTTGTGATTGTGATATGTGTGGAAACCAACCATGGGACACTTATAAAGACAAATTCACTAAATAACTGAGGAAAGTAAAGCATGGAAGAAGGKSTTTGAACCTATCCTTTYTTTGCAATTAACCTTTATAAGTCTTAAGTTGATTTAGGAGCATTTGAATTAAAGTTTTAAGATGTTGCTTTTTGACAGGAACTTTCTGCTTGTAGGTAAGCCTTAAAGAGTTTTGCAATAATTACKTTTGGAAGTATAATTTTAGAATATTGCTTGTAGTAAGGATCTTTGAAACTARAGCTTTAGAATATATAAAAGGAAACATGCTTATCTCAGGCCTTAACAAAAMAGTGGAAAGCAGCTTGAGAAAGGAAMATGAACATCAKCTCAAGGATTATTAGRTTRYACCAAGGGAAGCTGGACATCACTGTTAGGAGATTTATAGTCCTTGCAATRAAAAMTTGGACCCATATCTGGAAGCTGGACCRCACCACCTGGGATACTCCTTTTCTGGGGTACATCCTGAGAAGACTAAATCACAATASTGTATAGAATTGTGATGTAAAAATTGGGAATYGAAACTGCTGATGAGTAAAAGTTTGGAATAGAAACTGCTGAGAAAGCTGATGAGTACCCCTATAAATACCTGTAAGCCTCAAKTYTSYGTGTGCAGTTGGAGGGAAAACTTCCCCCAGTGTACCCACGCTGTATTGCTCACACTTTACCATATTAAATAAAAAAATTGATTGCTCCTTGAATATTSYCCCAGTCAAGCTTCTCARTGATAACATTTTGAACAGTTTGAAYTCTGTATCTTTCAGGTGTTTATGCTCCTGCTGCTTTACACTGTCCATGGTAAAACACAAACTGCTCTGTGATGGTTCAGCACACGCCGCCCTTGGCTTCTCTCCTCATTTTATTTATTTACTTTATTTTAACAGAGAGCACCGCTGATAAACACCACTCAGAAGGGATTTCAGAAGCCCTTGACCATGAAGGACTGTGTTCAAGTCACCACTCACCTCAGTGCCTCTAGGTCTTGATGCTATTTACAGGAGTTTTAGGCATAAATATGCRTTCTCACAAGGTTTAAAACAAAACAAAACACAAGAAAAGCACATCAGCTCTGGGAAGGAGAAATTAAAAGAGCCACAACTCCCCTATTTCACAGTTTTAAAGTCCTTGGAAGCATTTTTTATAAAACTGTGGGAACAGAAGAACTTACTGACTATTCCATGGTGATTTAGTTTATCTGGCAGCTGCTTGCAAGAGTTAGAATTGTAAGAAATCCAGTTAAACAACTGCTCAGTACAGAAATATGGCAGGGAATACAGGTGATGGGAGAAGTTTGGAAAAGCTAAACCTGTCATTCACACTGGACAAAAGGGCAGTACTTGGAGATACCAAATCAAGCCTGAGTCAGTAAAAAGGTGATAGAAATTGCCAAACAGGGAGTTTTACATTTTGTGTGATGGACTGATACTTGAGAGAYAAAAAAAGAAAAAACAAAACAACCCAAACATATTTGAGTCTGATGTGCAATAAATTAATAAAAAAAGCCAAAGTTACAATGTGAAGAAAAGTTGGCAGACAAAAGGCAAGATGCAGCCAAGAAGAGAAGAGAAGCAGAGCTAAGGCAAAGGTAAATCAGAAGTTCATCAATGTTAGGTCAGTCAGCAGTTGTTGGTGTATGAAGACCGAGGGATGTATTGATTCTCTAATGACACAGATTGAAAAACTTGGCATATTTCTTCTCTAGACAACACTTTTTTCTTCTTTATATGGTATATATAAAAAAAAAAAGGCCAAAGGTATAATATCYGTGTAATAATATCAGTGTACATGGATATGAAGAAAAGTTGGCAGACAAAAGGCAAGATGCAGCCAAGAACCTGGAAGAGAAGCAGAGCTAAGGCACAGGTAAATTAGAAATTCCAAGACTGTTATAGTCAGCAGTTGTTGGTCTGTGAAGACCAAGGGATGTGTTGATACTCTAATGACACAGATCGAAAAACTTGGCATATTTCTTCTCTAGACAACATTTTTTGCTTCTTTATATGGTATATATAAAAAAAAGGCCAAAGGTATAATATCAGTGTACATGGATATGAAGAAAAGTTGGCAGACAAAAGGCAAGATGCAGCCAAGAACCTGGAAGAGAAGCAGAGCTAAGGCACAGGTAAATTAGAAATTCCAAGACTGTTATAGTCAGCAGTTGTTGGTCTGTGAAGACCAAGGGATGTGTTGATACTCTAATGACACAGATGGAAAAACATGGCATATTTCTTCTCTAGACAACATTTTTTGCTTCTTTATATGTTTAAATAATTGAGAAAGATAGCTAGAAAGAAATTGGCACCTTTTTTTTATCACTGTAGACTTCTAAATAAAGAACAAAACGAATCCAGAATCTCCAGCTCAATTTCCAGATCTAAAGTTCCAGCAGCAACCTCCAAGCTGTACTTATTCTCTTGCTTGCTGCTTTGCTTCCTTCTCCCTGTCTGGGCCTGGATCTGGGTGACAGATGGTGAGGAGTTTTCCAGTGCATCCCAGAAAGGTGGAGTTTTTAGCTAATTTGCCCTTAGTGGATGGCATTTTCCTTCTCCCCAAAAGCCAGCCAAAACCATGGAAAATAATTCATGTCGTGGGACAGCCAGCCAGTGTCTCAGCATTGCACAATAAAGTCAAGGCAAGGAGGGCTAGAAAAAGAAAATAATGCAGCTGGGAAAGATAAAGTAGAATTGCCTGTTCCACTGCAGCAAGAAAGCTGGAGGTTGAATATGAGAGCTAAATTCAGTCATGCAGGAAAGTAAGAGAGTCCTTATTACAGCCAGAGGTGACCTGTGTCACAGACCAGCTCTAACAAGGGAAAGGGACAGGTCCAAGCCCTGGTGGCTCAGTAAAACCAGTACTGGAATTCCCAAGAGCTCTCCTTCAGCACTTGGTATGTGTGCACAGAATCATTCAAGCTCATCTTTTGTCCTGCCAAAACCATAAGTGAAATATTTGGTTTTTCACTTGAGGCAACTAGATTAAATTCAATTGATTTGAAACACACACTRTTGCTTTTGGGTGTGCCAGTAGAACTGTGTGATWCTGCAAGCATGGACCTGAAGTTAAYCAGCYTATGATCCAAGAGAGGCAAGGACGAAAAATTTGAGTTACAAGGGAAAATGAGATGAGAAATCTGGTGGTTTCTGTGTTAGTGCCTTTAGAGGAAACATGCAGAATTGTTGTGGGCCAAAGTAAGCTGGAGTGACACTGAGCAGGTCAGGAATGGCTGTGAGAGAACAGCAATATCCAGAGAACATCCCAGTGTTCTCAGGCTGACAGGCAGCCGTGTCAAAGCTCAACTGAAAAAGACTGAAATRTCTGGTTCATCTGGTTTTCCTTCTCTCTGTGAGCCCATCACACTCCTAAAGAGGTATCCAAGACAGAGAAACAAATGCCAAAACAATCACCTTGAGCAAGGAACAGTTTTTCCTCKAGGTCACTTCATGGGCCATCTAAGTGCAGAAAAAGCATCAAATGCAAGAATATCTCTCCACATGCCTTCAATCAAAGCCTGGCACTTTCACATCACCACAGTTTTTCATTCGCAGTGAAACAAGTCCTAAAAATCACTATGCCAAGAAACGAAAGCAAGGAAAATTTACCAAGTTATTTATTTTCATGGCATGAGAATGACACGAGAAAGAGTAATGAGAAAAGGTACATGAGTAAAATTACACGAGGAAAAGGAAAGCATCTTCCCACTTCCTTTACACATAAGAGAGTGTGTCCAAATGTTCTCTGTTTTCCTCAGCTGTGCTAATTACCACCCATCTACTCAGAATTTTTCTGCTCCCTTGTAAATATCTAGTATTAGCCACACATCTGCATCAGTAGGGCCTTTAGAATAAAAGTAATACAATTATTTCAAGTGCATTTATTTAGCATTCCACCAACATCTGCTTCCCTGCTTTAAAACCAACCCTGCATCACCCCAAGGATGATAAAGACAGGAAAACAGAAAATATGAGTGTGTGAAAAAACATTGCAATCATACAGGGAATGACCAGCTATGAATACACATAAGCCTGGTCTGAGCTACTTCACCCATGAAAGCTAAAGCATTGTAAGAGGGATTCTTTGTTTWTTAAATAACCAGGTTATTCTCATCTGCATTTAGAGAAAGTTCATCACCATTTTTTATGGCTGTTGACTATCCAGATGCTTRCCTGTCATTTATTGGGAATATATTTTGCTCAGATTTTATTCTATAATGTTTATAACAAAATTTCAGCCTCTCTTGGATGCTTGTTTTAATGCTATTGTTAAAGCAGCTTATGTCTCTAGAGATCCTGGGCATGGAAATTGCTCCTGCAGGGAATCARCCTTGAATTTTTGAATTAGGTGAAAGTAAGAGGAGGCCTGGAGGAGCCTCCTCAGCAGTGGAACTGCAGAGCTTGCCTCCCCTTTTCCTCACACAATTGTGCTTCCACCTTGTCCAACAYGCCAGCTGAGATGCCATGGAAGCCACTGCCATCTCCCACCAAGCCRACCTGCTCACCACTGAGATGAAAAATAACAAAGGTGTAAAGAGTCAGGTGAATAGGAAAAGAAAAGGAGTAATAAAAGTGCTACTGCCATAATTCGTATTTTTCAAGCAATCRCATCTCTAAGATACTTCTAATAAAAGAGAGGAGCATATTCCCTCTCAAGAAAAAAAAAAAAAAGAGAAAAAAATACTGTTTTCCTAGACTGCCATTTTCTCAGGTTTCTGCTTTTCTTTCATTAACAGCATTCAAAGATCTTTACTTTTGCAAAGCAAGTAAGGTTAATCCTACGCGAAGCCTTCCTAGCAAGCTCTGTGAATTTTCTTTTCTCTACAAGTGCAAACTCTGCAGGTAATTACAGTGTGGTGTTACAGCTGGTGGGAGAACCACAAAGGAGGGCTTTTCAGGGGTGGTTTAAAAGGGTTTAGGTCCCACCCTGTGGCCAAACCTTAGGATTCTGCAGGATTTTTATGCTCTAGTTTTATATCATGCACACMCTGGACAGTGAGGATATATAAAATATGCTGTCCATTTGCTTTGGTGTAATAGTTCTGTGCTGGAAGCTGCAGAKAGGATCATTTCCAGGATCTCTGCCAGCAACTGCAGGTGCAAGGACAAAAGTTGTGGCCTTCAACCCAACAGGGAATAGGAATCACATTTTAACACAGCATTCTAGTGAGTATCAGCTGCAGAGATAGGAAATGTCCCCTACACTTATTAAATTAAACTTTTATATCTATTGGAAAGTCATCTAACAGCTTAGCTGGTTCTCAAATCCTTGCTTGGCTATGAAAAGTCTTTTGAGACTTYAAAGGACACACTCATCCATAAATCACAGTTACACCAACAGAAAWTATTCACTTGCSTCTCAAACACAGCCTTTAAAAGAGYSCTTTAGTTTGTTCTTGGTATGACCACCATGRCCATCTTTTCACAGTCCCCCTTAAYAGCATTTAAAACTAAATTTTATTTCCATGAACTGAGTGCTACCCCAGATTCTTGGAAATGCTGTGCTGCACAGCTCTGTATGAAACGCTGCCCTAAGGGCACACAGTGACCCCATCCCTCTGARACCTTCTTCTGGCATTTGCAGCAAAAGATCATCTCAGAGCAGTGAAAGTTAATGTGAAAAACACCATGAACAGAGAAATCACATCAAATTGGAGTGCCTTATATAATAGCAAGTGTTCTGTGTTTCAAGCAGTGGGCTGGAGTATGTTGGAACTCTGAACATTATCCTGGGGGTGGAAAAAGGAGACACAGCTCTGTAAAGGCTGTACTTTTTATCCTGAGAAATTCAATGCAGGGAGGTCAATCTGTTTTATGGAGTCTGCATGTTAAATGCTTCAAATATCACATAATCTATCAGTTCAGAGGAYTCAGACTTCAAAAAGCACCAGATGGCAAACAGGAGTATACAGATTAAGAGAAAATATTCTAATTCTGTCATCTTCTGTTCATCAAATGAGAATGCTAATTTRGCCCTTATTTCTATATTTATGGCCCAAGCTGATAATTTCTGATCACGTTTTCTGTTCCTAAAATGTGATCAATTAACACCCTTCTTACTGAGAAAGCTTTGCTAAATACATAAGAAGACAAATATATTTTCTTAGTCACTTCATTTGTGACTTGATATTTTAAACAGCCAGTGGAAGTGAGGGGTTTTTTTCTCATCATCTTCTTTCAGAAAACTCGTTGGATTTTCCCCCTTATTACAGTTAATGGCAGGCAGATTCCCAGCAGCAGAAGCACATGATGTGAACCCTTTTCTTCAGCTCCCAAAGAAGCCAGCCCTGCTTTCAATGAGAGCAGAACAATATCAGGCCTGTGGAAAATGTGTGGAAAACAGCATCAACAGACTGTGCTGTTTAGGCTGGAAATAAGAAACAATCTGGGAATTCTTTCCACAACTATGTGAGATTTTCTGTGTCTCTTTCATCTATTCTGTGGTTTAGGAGTGGGTTTTTTTGCTTCCTAAGTGTCCAGTTATTTCATGTATATTCACAGACACTTTCAGCTACTGGTGACTGAAACAGATATAAGGAGTCTCTCTCTCTCTACATAGTTTATCATTTTTATGTGTTATGCTAGTTTATCATTGGCATAATCATAGAATCCCAGGACAATTCAAGCTGGAGAGGACCTTGAGAGTCCAAATCAGGCTGAAATCAGGGTAAACTAAGGGATTAAACCAGATCATTCAGGACTTGACCCACTCAGCTCTTGAAAACCTCTAAGGACAGAGACTGCAAAGACTGAAATAATATGGCTAATGATGTGCACTATATGCTGTTTTCTTTCCTCCCTGCTTGACCCCTAAATTGACAGAGAAAAACATAAAAATCTCCAGTGGGCTGTCTCTTATACACATCTAGATGTGTATAAGAGACAGGCTTGACCCCTAAATTGACAGAGAAAAACATAAAAATCTCCAGTGGGAATGTATAGGTGTATATGAGCTCACACATGCACACACACAGAGCAAAATATGCTTTCATAAATGGATTCCCAATGCTTTCTGCTCCCACAATACATGTTGGGTTTCTAGAAGTTTACTGCTGTACGYGGTGAATAAATGGACAAAGGAATACGTGATGTCTCTATGAATTAATACTAATTGATATTTGACAATTACCATAAAGGAAGATTCCTGAGTGGCATCAGTGTATGAGTTAGCCCTGGGTCAATGGGAGAGGAAGAAATTATTTCTGCTCAAAGGCTGAGAAAAAATGTTTTGCCTCTCCACACCTCAAGGGCTGTTTCCATTTTAACAGGTACCTCAGTCTCCTTAGCTACAGCTGGTAAGCATGAACATCTGCTGTCCAAAACCCATATATTCCTCTGAGATTTCATGTGGGAAATACAAGCAATTTTAAGTTAAACGAGTGTAATACAAAATACTAAAACTGATTCTTCGTAGCTCTCGAGGGAAACATTCTAATCAAGTGAGAATATCTCAGGTCAAGTGTGTTTGTACTCAAAAAGCTACAGCAGCTTTAAGCTGATTTCTTAAGCAGCTTTCTTTACTGTAAAGAGTCCTTAGCACAGCTCTCATTGCTCATTATTTCATTTATTTCCTYCACCACATCTCTCAGTGAATTGCCTCAAATCTCCACTGAGAGACACGAGTGACCCTGTTTGATTTCTCTGTCTCTGTTCCTCTTCCCAGGAGCACTGTCACAAACACAACCTGGCTAAAGAGGGAGCAGGAGTCCAAGTCCAGCTTGTTTTGGCTGGAGAAGAAGCATTTCTGGGTTTTTGAGCAAAAGGTAAGGCAAGCTGTTAGCATCCTTTTCTCCTAGGACAGCCTGTTGCACGGATATTGTGCCAAAATAAAATTTAACAGTGCTAATCCAGTACTGCTATAATCCTGGAATTATATATTGCTTGCAAAACAACATGCACAGATTTCTAAGCTATCATTTATAAACTATTTATTTGAATTAAGTGAAAACTGCCTCAATATCTTTCAGGGATATTGCTATTTAAGGCTACTGAGCACAATACTCAATTTATACTTGTGTGGTCTGCTATGGTTAATGTTCTAGGGGTCTTCATTTGTATTACATTGCTATTGCTGTGASAGGATATGATGGGTCATTAATATGAATAATGATCAGTTATGTACTATTAAATCTTGCATYGGATTATACCTGGATTTTAAGAGTAGCCAGTAGCATTTTACTAATATTCCATTGTCTCCCTCAGTAAATTTATCCCCTGCAGACACTCAAAGATACTTGATTAACAAATATAATTTGTTCAACTGACAGTCCCCCAAGACACTGAAAAACAACTACATCTCCTAAAACCACTTGCAGAACAGTTTTTCAATGAGATAAAACCAGATCATCTTATTAAATCTTTGTGGTCATGCAGCTCACCAAACTATACTATTTCAGGAGTAACAAATATGAAGGCRTCCTCAAAAGGAAAACAAAAGCTACCTGGTCCCAGAAAATCATTTTCTTCTTTAAGTCTCCAAGTAGCAAAGGCAGTAAGTTTCAAGCACATATTCCCATTTATATTAACATTATTTATATTGATATTTTATTAATATTTATATTTATTAATATTTATATTAATTTTATTTATTTTACATGTATAGTAACATTGTTTATATTATCTATATTTATATTATTTATATTAACATGTTACTGAAAAAAACACAGACTGGGAGAGAGTTTGTGCAAACCCTACTTCCACCTGGCAGTACTTGCACAGAGAGTTCCTCAGATTTATGACATTTTTAACTCAGCACAATATAACACATGCTTGAAGTGTTTCATCTTCTTCTATGATTCCATGGTATTTCCAGCTCCCTTCCCCAGAAGAGATCTTATTCTCTATTCTAAGAAGAATTTAGGGAAAATTCTTACATAAGGACCAACTGCCTAAAAATATTTCACCTGCCTCAAAAATAAGCAATAATAGTTATGAGCAAAAGAATGRTTTTAAGGGCAACAGTTTCCAAAAATTTACATGCGACATTATGATCTTAAAKATAAAGTAGGGTAAAATTAACAGCTATCATCTTTGAAAAGGAAAACTAATAACTCCTCTAGGAGCAAGAAATTTGGGAGCAGCAGATTTTCAATTCATATAAAGATATAGYAATTAATATGAAACTAACTCTGCCTTTTAGGAGCACAAAAATGACTTGTTGAAACTGTAATTAGCAGAGTCTGAATTAAAATAGGCTCACTGGCTATGGGGGCTTGAGCACCTGGCTAAAATCATGAACTCCTCCTGGCAGACATAAATGGAACAATTTCATTAGTTAAAGGAAGCTTCTAGCATGTTTTAGCTAGGGTGGAAACTCCTTCTCAGCCATCCATGTTTCCCTTGAATGCCCAAGGCATTTAGCAAATTTCTAAACTCAAGCTTGCCATGACAACTGCCTGACAAATTAAAATGCATAGCTTGAAACTGGATCCCTCAATGCTGTCATTGATCAACCCAAAATAGAATGTCATTATCTCCTGCTAGATTATCCTCCTGTTAATTTGACTAATCACCAGCTCAAAACCAAGGACCAACAGACAAGAAAACACAAACTATGTGTGCTTTGATAATTTTGAAGGAGGGAGGACAGGCCCTCCAAAACCTTCCAAAACCAAACATTCCAAAACCAAAACCTTCCAAAACCAAAGCCTTCCAAAACCAAACATTCCAAAACCTAAAACCTTCCAAAACCAAAACCTTCCAAAACCAAACATTCCAAAACCAAAACCTTCCAAAATGCCAATTCCAGGAGCAGCCAGCAGAGCTGCTGAAGAGCAGGTGCAGAGTAGAACAACCTGAGAGGAGATGCAGGGTGATGCACATGCACTGTGCTTCCCAGCCAAGGCAGATATTCAGGAAAAAAGTTGTAAAGGCAACTCTGAGACCAGCAAAGACAGAGGTCTTGAGCACAGAGCCCATTGGACTGATCCAAGTGGGAAATTGTCARTTGTTTGCTTCTATCCTGTCAAGGGAAGCAGAATTTTGTGCATTTTTCTGGGAATTAACTAAGATAACAGCTCAACCTCTTCATTTGTGTAAYCCAGCAGAATGTGTCATCAAACTTCATCTACTTGAACTAAAAGAAAAACATGATGGTCTCTCCAGATCAGAGACAAAAGAGTTACTTATGTGTTCATCCATCACATTCATGAGTTCATTACACACATGGATCCCTCAGCTGCTAAAGTAAATACCACTTGGAGATGAAGACCTCAATGTAAAGCTCAGGGAGGAATCCAGTGAGTGGCTGCTAACAGGAGGAGCCAGGCAGGAGGGAGAGCTGGGACACYCTCACATCTGGGGCACTGAGTGACTGCTCTGCATGGCAGGGGACATGCWGGCCTCTGAGGAAAAGGAAATCAAACTGATATTTCAGTATGAAACCAGTTACACATATTAGAGTGATGCCTCAGGTTTAGCTTTTCTATTTTCACATTCTGTGCTGCTTTGGTGTGTGGGTCTGAGCTCCATATTCAGGGATGCTGAGCTCTGTGCACAGAGCAGGGAGACAAAACAATTCCTGCTCCAGCTGGGCACCAAGGACAAATGATCCAAATCTCAGCCCCAGAGCACAAACCCCGTGGGCTGCAGAGAGAAAAACAAGCAGGGTGGGACTGCAGGGGCTAAAGCTGGAATGGGACAATGAAGTGCAAGATGCAAATGGAGCAGAACTGATGCCAGGGAGAGACCCCGGGAGCGCTCGTGCATTTTGGGGCCATTTTGGTTCATCTTGGGTGCAGCCCTGGCTGGGCTCTGGTGCTGCCCAAGGTGGATCCATGGAGGAGATGCTTGGGATCAATCCCTGCTTTATTCTGGAGCTCTGCCCAGCCCCTGCTCTAGGGTAGCCTGCACAAGGCATCAAGAATTATGAATAAGCAAAATAATGAAAAGAAAATTGATTCAGCTCTTCATCTGGAGAAAATTACCAATTCCTGGTCTAAGTGTTCATTGCTTAACATGGGTCTGATATGAAATAAGGGATAGGTAATCACAGCTGAGACCAGGAACAATTTTGCTCCAATAACCCCAATGCACAGAGCTGCAGGAAAATATCAGAGGCCAAATTAACTGGAACCACCTCATACTGATGGCCCCCAGCTCTACAGCAGCAGAACACATGCACAACCTTCTCTGCAGCTCCAGATGTTGGGGACCAAACTGCAGTCTGTGCTCAAACTGCTGCCACCTGGCCTGCAGGTTCACTTGGTGCTGGAAAAGCCTTCAGGGACCTTTCACACTTGCAGTCAAAGCAAGGTTTTTTACTAGGGACCTGTGAAWAATTGTTCCTATAGTTAATTGACCAAACTGCATTGTTAAAAAGAAATTCGATGTACTCCATAATTTTATTTTTTTTTATATTTGCTGATTAAATTAAAAAGGAGGGAATACAGTTTATTTTGATGTATAGCACCCTCATTCAATATAAAGTCATATTTAAGAGATTCTCATAATTTTCATTATCCTTTTTACCTCCTGAAAACTGTCAGTCTCAGATGTCCCTCTCCTTTTTCTCCTAGTTTATGTTCTCCACRCTGAAGGGATTAACTTCTAAACTTACAAAGCCAAACTTGGGTATTCTCCTGCTAAATATTTCCCTCTTTAAACACTTCTTCACAAGACTGACATATTTCCTTCTGAAGCTTTTATAAAAAGAAAGCATCAGAAATTAGTTCTATTAGTGTCAGAGAAACTACCCTGTGAGCATATCATGTAAAGCTTATGGAGAAATTAGCTCATAATTATTAAAACCCAGCCTTTGTCACAGTTATAGAAGCAAAAAGCCTTCTATTCTAAAAGAGCATCCCTCTGTGATGTTYTATCTACAAACATATAAATTAAACTAAGGATGAAACCAGACCATGATCACTGCAGAGCAGAGACTGCAAGGGTGTCAAATGTGTAAGGCAATTCTTCAGAGGTACAATGCTGCAGCTTGTCATGGCAACTCCTCTCACTCCTTCCCACTGATTTTTGGCAAGCATTTCTAATTTTTTTAAGCAATTTTACTCTTTCCCTCCTAGCCTTTTTTCCCCCCTTCACACAGTATGAATGATATCAGCAAAAAAAGTGAAGAGTCTGCCAAAACATCAGTCTGCAGCCACTTCAGARGGAAGACTGAAGTCACACCTAGCCCACAAACACTGTGGTGCTGATGTTTTCACAAGCATAGCAGTCCAGCTGGCAATAAAAGCTCATTTTTTTCCTGCAGAAGACATTGTATGTTGTTGAGCTATTGATGTTTACTGAAAAGCTTTAGACAAGACCCCATTTAAAAGGTCTGAGTCTATAATCTCTATTACTCCTGCAGGAAAATTTTATGCCAACAGTCTCCAATTATCCTTGCTTTCTAAAGTCCCAGCTTGCTGCCCCTCCACCTTTCTACAGCCAAAGCACACAGGTGCTCTGCTTAGAACAGGAGGATTCCTAASATTAGGCTCCCAGAGCATCTTTAGTAAAAGGATTTAGGAAAAAAGGCAGWCTTCTCCATCTGCACTGCAGCCACAATTTGTTCCACTCATCCTATTTGCTGTTCTCTCCAAACTATGCCATGAAAATTCCACYGGGCCTGACTGCCCCCCAGTTCATGTTCTGAGTCCAACTCAGTGTCAGAAGTGTCTCTGGGACAAAGCATGCTGCATTAAATAACGGTGCAATCTGCTGGCAGGATTCTAAGTCAGCAAATAGGATTTCTCCCTCCCTCTGAACCATCTGGGGGTTTGCTGCCCAGCAGCAGTTGTCCTGAGTGTTTGACCAAGCAGTTCAAGGCAGCACCAATGTGCCATTTCTCTGGGATCAAAACCAGGGCGTGGAAAAATTGAGTTTTTACAGGATCAGCACCTGCCTCTGGCTGCTTTGTGAAGCCCATGAAACACTCCTGTGCCTTTAGTGGGTACAAATGTTTGTGGATCTCCCACAGCTGCTCATTCCCCYCCAGAGCTGGGATTGCTCCCAGGGATGGCTCTGCTCCTTAGGGCATGTGGCAAAGGTAATGCCCCAAGATCTGCAATTCTGACTCAAGCACCTGTCGCAGACATCCTTTTCACTAAAATCCTTTCTTTAGGATTTTTCCTGCTGGAGCTGAGAAGTTCAGCAACAAGATGTAAGCAATGGATTGTCTGCTGCTGTGGAATGCAGCAGGTGGATCTGTGATTGGTCTGGGGTGGATGTTTTGGTTCAGTGACCAGTCACAGCAGAGCTGGCTCTCAGAGTTTGTCAAGGCCAGCTCGTGTGTGTTAGCATTCTTTCTATTCTATTCTTAGGTAGTTAGCAGCTTCTGGAAACTCTCCTTTTCTTTTCTTTTAGCATAGTTATAATGTAGCATATATATATATCATAACATAATAAATCAAGCCTTCTGATCATGAGTCAAGGATCACGTCTCTTCCTTCACCCCAAAAACCCTTGTGACTACCATCACAAGCACCCCCAAACATTTAAGGACACAGGACATTCCTGACTGCTGCAGAACCAAAYAGGGGAAACGTCACAAGGTCTGGGACCAGAATTTCCTCACACTGGTGGTAAATATCCTACCAACATGCTTACTCTCCAGCCTGTACTGTGCACCTCTAATAAGAGTAACACAGCAGCTGCCTTTGAACAGAGTCAGAGCTCAGACCTTTCCTTTTGTCCTTGCACAGGAAACAGGAGAAAAAATTTAGATTAGCATTYCAGACTGTACAGATCATAAGCAACAAGTGGGTGAAAATCCATTCAGAGTGCTGGCACAAGGTGCTGCATTCCTTAGTSAGTCCATGGCTGCCATTCCAAATATTTCCTTATTTCTCCTTACAGATAAAAATGTTACAGAAATCTAAAACCAATAAAAGGACCAAGAAGTCCATGGATGCCATTCCAAATAATTCCTTTTTTCTCCCTGAGGAGAAAATGTTACAGAAATCTAAAACCAATACGAGGGCAAATAATTATACTGGAGCCTAGACCTGAAATGTAAATTTTCCTCTTTGCAAACTTGTAGTGAATAAAAGACTCTGTGGTCAGGCACAATAGTTGTATATCTTAAGGAGTTGGGGAAGTCAACCTGCAGTTCCTTAGCAAACACCCAGCAACTGAAACCAGAGGATTGGATGGAGATTAAATGTGACAGCAGTGACCAGAACTGAATGAAACAAACGCCAAGTCATTACCCGTGGCTGAAAAAAAAAKCAAAAACAGAGAAGACTTCACTTGTTTGCTAGTTCAGGTTTATCAGKATATTTGTCAAAGTACACAGAGTACATTGCCTGAGCTGGCTGCTCTTCACAGCCTCTCCCTGCTGTGAATTACCATCATCACTCTTTTCTTCAGAGGTAAATGTGGTGCTGGGGAGGAGACTACCAGGGGGAACAGTAAACATTCTATAGGAGCAACTCACAGATTTGCAAGGAGAAATCTCACTCCTGCTGTTGGGAATTCTGTTCCTTGTAGTTACAGAGAAAAATTAGGAGCTAGGAAAAGTTTATTGTTGTAAATTATAGCTTTGTTATTGACCACACAAAAATGGTAAGCATGGGAAAACTCTAAGTGCTGCACACACAAGACTAGGCKAGTATGGTTATTTCCATTTCTATAGATGAGAAAGGCAGAGCAAAATGTGGAAAGGGGGTGAATATATTGACACATAAGCAGTAMTCTTTCAAGGGCCAGTGCAGGACCTAAAAGCCATGGAAAATGGAGGAAAATCTATTTTGTGAAAATCTATTATGGGCTTCAACACCAAACACACTATCTGAATAATAGKTTGTGTCAAGGTTCTGCTCATTTTATCCAAAAGGCAGTGACTGGACTTGATCAACACTAAAACATGCCACAGACAGYAGGGGYTGTAGAATAGACTTGGAGCTGAAAACTGCATTGCTATCCATCAGCTGCTGAAAGCAGTGCTCAAACACTGCCTGCAGCACTGGGTGTATTTACAGCCCTGCCTGTGGTCACATCCAGCCACAAGGAAATTCAGAYCACTGCCAGCACAACTCAAKATTTGCAAGGTCCGAGACTATTTTAGTACAGACTTAATAACCAAATTTGAACTCAAAATTTGCAAGGTCCGAGACTATTTTAGTACAGACTTAATAACCAAATTTGAACTCAAAATTTGCAAGGTCCAAGACTATTTTAGTACAGACTTAATAACCAAATTTGCTTTAAAGCTTATTCCTCCATTGTTTATCTTTTTAGCACTGCCTTGTGCCAGACAGAGCCCACAGCTGGCACCAGGAGAGCAGAGGAATGCACCAGGCTGGGCAGCTTGGGAGAGCCCACAAATGGAGAACTGCTGCATGTACACAAATAAATCAATTCAGAAATAAACCTGGGGGGTTTTCTCCCCCTCGTGTCCCTCTGTGGGCAGTAAATGTGGAGGTGCTGTTGCACTGGGGAGCTAAAGAGCTGTCATGCTGTGCTGCCTCACAGACTATTTAACACAGCACATCCTTGTGTCCAGCACCAACCTGGGGGAAAAACTCTCCTGCAGATTCAGCACACCTGGAAAACCTGACAGCTGTATCGTGTACAAGGCACTGGGTGTATTTACAGCCCTGCCTGTGGTCACATCCAGCCACAAGGAAATTCAGAGCTCTGCCAGTGTGACAGTGGCCACTGGGGTTTGCAGGATGAGGGAAGAGACGTAGAACTGACTCCATGTTTAGAAGGCTTGATTTATTATTCTATGATATATACATAAACTATAACTATACTAAAAAGAAAAAGAAGGAGAGATTTCCAGAAGCTGCTAAGCTAAGAAATAGAGAAGAAGGAATGATAACAGGGCAGAGTCTGAGAGATCTCAGTTCTGGATTGGCCATTACTTATAAACATCCAAGCTGGGCCAGTCCAGACAGACCTGTTGCATTCCACAGCAGCAGATAACCTATTGTTTACATCTGGTTCTGAGGCCACAGCTTCTCAGAAGGAAAAACCCTAAAGAGAGATTTTTCACAAAGAGATGTCTGCGACACTGCCAGCACAACCCAAAGTTTGCAAGGTCCAAGTCTATTTTAGTATAGACTTAATAACTAAATTTGCTTTTTAGTTTATTCCTCCAGTGTTTATCTTTTTAACATTGGGAAATAATTTCACACAAGCACAAAAGATGTAGAACTGAACTTAAAAAAATAATTAAAATAGAAATGGTACATGGATATAATGCCTTTAGAGAGCATACTGTATAACTATTCAAATATTAGAGTTCTACATGCTAAAAATTCTAGACTTTCTCTACTAACAAACTAACCCCCAAGGAAACACTACATTTAACCTAAAGCTGCAAAAAAAGCTTCCAAATTTCATTAATAAGATTAAAATTATGACTATATAGTTAATTAAAAGTCRATCATATCACAAAGTAAAGACCTGAGAGTTTAGAGTTTTAGAATATAATAARATATATAAAACAAAAGTTTTWAAACAAAGAAKAGTTATTCTTCTTTACCTTTTTCTTRCTTCTTCATAAACTTAGGTAGTARTTTGTAATTGAGCAAAARAATTGGCACTCTTGGCTAYTGAAATGATGGSTCCCTGATARTGGAGATTAAATATAGCATTTTATTGAAAGAGGATACAAAAGAATAGTATGGATATGATATGGCAAAATGAATAAGTTCATGATAAAAATCTGTAGAAAGGTGCTCTTCKAGACTCCTGCAGTCAATAAAATTGCTGTTGATTTATCACCTGCTGTAAGATAAGTGAACTGATTTCAGTAATTCTTTATTGGAACCTACTTGTGCTTTCTCAGGCTGTTTATAGGAAAGACATGAGTTTCTGCAATTATACTCTGTCATCTGAATAAAGCTAGTGAGTTTGAACCCTACTTTTTTTTATAACTTGAGAAGCATAACTTGAAAACAATATATTATTTATATTAAAATTATTATAATTATTTATATTATATTATATAAAATAATGCTATTCTAAAACTATACTAAAGACTAGAAAAAGGATACTTACAGAAGGCTTAACAAGACACTAATTAAAAAAAAAAATCTAAGTTCTTTTCCTGTTTACACCAATCATACAATCTTTAAGAAAAAAAAATATAATTTGTTATGACACAAAAATAATTTTAAGGAAAATATTATATTTTTTTACTCAAATGAGGTCTGGTTTTATCTGAGGAGGAAAGACATAATGAAAAACCTGAKAACCACTTCATGCTTTCATAGGATAAAAGCACCACTGAATCAAAAATTGTTAAAGGTTGCAAGGAAATGCGTGACATGAGTTAACTTGAATTTACAGAGAAATAACAAATCCTCACCCTTTTGCCTTTAAGCACTGCGAATTGTTTGTTTAAGTAATCACAGAATAGGTTCTTAAGTGAACCCAGAACCTTGGCAGCATTGGCTCCATGCTTTGACCTACTGAGCTAATCAGTGGCACAAACAGCAGTGCCTGGGAGAATCTGTGTCTCTGAGAGAGAAATGGGCAGAATTCTGCTTTTGTATCACTGTTCACATGTTACACGTGTACCTGCTGAGCATTCGTGCCATGATCAGTTGAACACCACAGCCACAGCCTGGTGTTAATAATTCAGTGTAATGGTACATACAATTTCCTGGCACAAAGGAGCCCTGATTATAACTGCTCACATTTAGGTTCCCATCTGCTCCTTGGGATTGCTGCTCTGCTCAGAAGGTTTTTCTTCAGGTACAGTGCTGCATTGTGGCAGCAGATCTGCAATCATTTCCCTTCACAGCAGGCCTTTCCACCCCTCAGSAATCATTTAGTCACATACATTAACAGGGAACTGATGTGCCTACTTCCCACCTTGCAAAYATGTAAAACAATGATCACTAAATTGGGTAAAATTGCATCTTCAGGAAAAATAAAACAACAAGAACAAAACTGTATTCTAAGGGGAAGGCAAGCAGGTTTTCTGAGAGCATGAGGCTGTCACGACAGGTGACTCATGTTGGGCTGCATTAGTCATATCACGGCACATTATATAACCAGAGGCAATTGACACAACACAAACTGACACATCACAACAGAGCCTGTCAGCAGAGAGAGATGCACAAAGCCAGGCTTTTTAAAGAAAACACAGGCAACAAAGTTTTGTGGGTTTTCCAAACACCACTCAGGAGGACAAACAAAACAATAAAGGTGTGAAGCATTCTGTTGTGAGTTACGTTCTTGCAGGAGCACACTCTGCCACCCTTAGTATTTTGGAGGATTTGAACTGAGCAGACTTATTGGTCTTAATTCCACAAGTCAGCTGTAATCCCAAGCAGCTTCATGCTTTTGTTGAACAGCAAAATTCGTTAGGCCAGGCTCCAGAATTCCAGGTGGGATCTCACAAGAGTYATAGAGGGGGAGAATCACCTCCCACAGCCTGGCCACACTCCTCAGGGACAGCTCTGCCAGCCCAGGAGCTGCTGGCTTCCCTCTTCTGTGAGCCACATGTCAGCATTCTCACACGGGGCAGCAATTCAGGAGGGGCAGCCTCCAATGGACGTGGAAATGAGTGTGCACAYGCCCACAGACACCTCTGTGGGCTCCTGGAGACAATGGCCACATTCCAGCCGGGCCAGGGAGCGACAGGGCCTCTCCTTCCTCAGAGCCTCCCTCACAGCTCACTGAGCGACAGGGCCTCTCCTTCCTCAGAGCCTCTCTCACAGCTCACTGAGCGACAGGGCCTCTCCTTCCTCAGAGCCTCCCTCACAGCTCGCTGGGCTAATCTGGTTGCTTAATAAAAAATGTACTGTGACAGCTCCCAAATCCCTGCTCCTAGCGTGAGGGACTCGAAACAGTTTATCATTCCTGCTATTTCTGGCATCACCTCTGAGCTCCACGGACACTRAATTAGCAGGCAGCCATGGGGAGGCCAGACTGCATCACATGTTCACACTCGTGAGTTCACAAAGGGGGTTTTTGTCTTTCATTAAAATCTGCCTTCTTACATAGATTAGAGTTAAATGCTGGACTACAATTAAATAGGAAATAGTTTTGAAATGCAGCTGTTCAAATTGCACACCACAGCACACACACCCCTTAGAGATCAAACACAAGTCCAGCTCCATTTCCCAAACCTGGAAAACCTCAAGCCTCCATATTAACTTGTGGTYTTMTCAGGGTCCCCAGTGGCAGGAAGGAAATGATGAATCTGACTCCACGTTGTTAGAAGGCTAATTTATTATTGTATGATGTTATATTATATTAAAGAATGCTATACTAAAACTATACTAAAGAAGAGAGAAAGGATAATTACAGAAGGCTTAACAAGATACTAATTAAAAACCCTAGAGTCCTGACACAGCCTGACTGTGATTGGTCATTAAGTAAAACAATTCACATGTTGGATAAACAATCTCCAACCACATTCCAAAGCAGCAAAACACAGGAGAAGCAATCAGATAATATTATTTTCCTTTTTCTCTGAGGCTTCTCAGCTTCCCAGGAGAAGAGATCCTGGTGAAGGGATTTTTCCAGAAAATATGACAGTGACATTAACACATGGAGTCACAAGGTGCACCTGCCATAAAAAGGGAAGGCGCCAAGCTTAGGAAAGTCCTTCAGCTGGTCCTGCCATGCACACAGCCCCAGTGTSCAGTCCCTGGCTCTGCAGAAATGCCAGGGAGCAGTGGTGGGACAGGGCAGGGAAGCAACATGTGCTCCATGACACTGAACCTCAGTGCATTTTCCCAATTTCCCACACAGAAATCCACCTGCCTCTGTGGGAGCACAAATGCTTCACCAAAATCCCAGGCTGGGTGAAGTTTGGAGAGAATGTGAAATGAGCCTGGAAGCTGCAGTGACACTGCTGTTTGCAGTGAGAAGAGAGCWCTGTGTCTGACCTACCYCCACCTTGCWTGGGAGTGTTCATTTCTATGGAARTCCAAGATGTTGTACAGTCAGAYGGACTGTAACAYCAYCCCTWTAAAATGACCTGCAGCACAAATGGCAAAGCAGCCTTTGTTGGTCAGAGGGCTCCATCAACCCCACTGGTAAGCCCAGCTCAAATGGCAATATTTATTTAACACATATTCTACTTAAGCCTGAGCACCACCACAAGTGGGTTTCAGGCATGCATTGATGGGTCTCAAACCTTTCAATCCAAAGCTCCATCTTGAGGTATTTGCTGGGTCCCCAGGACAAAGGAGGAATTGAGAATCTGAATCCATGTTCTTAGAAGGCATTATTATATTATATATGATAGATGATATATGATACATGATATATATTATATATTATATCATATTTATAAAAGAATGCTGTACTAAAACTATACTAAAGAATAGAGAAAGGATACAGACAGAAGGTCACAAAGAATGATAATGGAAGCTCGTGACTGCTTCCAGAGTCCTGACACAGCTGATGGTGATTGGCCAATAAGTCAAAACAATTCACATGAAACCAATGAAACCATTACCTGTTGGATAAACAATCTGCAACCACATCCCAAAGCAGCAAAACACAGGAGAAGCAATCAGATAATTATTGTTTTCCTTTTTCTCTGAGGCCTCTCAGCTTCCCAGGAGACGAAATCTGGCAAAGGGATTTTTCAGAGGATATGACAGTGACACCATRTTATCTGTGTGGGATTGGGATTTAATTAGGTTTTCCCTCATTTAATGAGCTAGATGTGGTCCTCAAAGATTGCAGTGTCTGCAGTGCWATCACTGCAGAACAGTGACCTCACCACAATCTGCCTGTCCAGGGAGATTTACTGATTTATTTACTAATAAGTTTACTCATTTATTTGCTAATCATGGCACACCCTTCCTGGCAGAGGCCAGCATTTGGAGGCCAGCAAAGGCTTAAACAACGGGGTGCTACTTGGAAAACAGGATGTCACTTTGAACATAAGCAGTGGCAGCCTCTAAGGTAGGCAAGATGAACTTTCTGATTTACTGTGCTTGCCACAGGTTCACCTGTGGCTGGTTTTGCATGGCCCAGCTCCTCCCTCCTTGCTTGGAACTTTATAAAATTGATAGCACTTCTATAATGAAAATAAAACTTTTACAATGAAAATAAAACAATGTGAAAAGATACGCATGTGTCTTTGCAAATAACATGAGGTCTCTTCTATTTTTCCACTTATATTCAATGTTAATTTTTAGAATTAAAAATTGTTACAAGGGAAAAAAAAACGAGATTTTTTTTACTAACCACATTAATTTTTTTTGCTATTTTTGCAAAGAATATTCTGCATTGGAAGGGACCCACAAGGAGCACCAAGTCCAACTCTTAAGCAAATGGTCTTTTATAAAYCCTCTTTCCAAATTAAGATAACAGCACACCATGTCTTGAAAATTCTCCAACCTGCTGAGTGCTGCTCTGCTCACTTTTGTGGGGTGAATTGCATGGTTAGGAACATCCTTTCTGTACACCATCCCCTCAGAGCCAGCCCATTTCAAATGCAGTACGCTCGTTTTTGTGCGCTCCTCCTCCCCTCAGCAGGCACACAGCAAACACAGGGCTGCTGTAAATAAGGGCATTTCACCATCAGCACAGCACCTCAGTGTACTGTGCACTTCCCATCCACTCACACTGCTGAAGATGAACACCAAATTGAGCAAAAATAACCTGAAATAAAGCCATGTCACCCTCACATAAGGCTTCATCGTTATTTACAAGAGAAGCCCTCAGAGAAAGAGCCTTGTTTTTATTTGTGTTTTTGTTGCTTGGGTTTTGTTTTTTTTGTTTTTAATTTTGGTTTTGGTATTTGAAATGGTAATAGAGAAGAGGAAAAAAAGCTGTGGCAATGTGATCAGCCCATCCTAAGGGCAATATCTTTTCACTCATCAGGCTATATTTAGAACCTTCACTTGCTAAAAACTCTGTCACCTAAAATGAATTTACAGAAGAGGCTTTGCATTATACACATGGCCTGAAGCATTTATACTGTAGCACCCCAGCAAGGAAAATGAAAGTGGGATATCAGCTAATTTGTACCAGTTTCATACAGATTTCAGCATTTAGCATTCATTTGCTCTTTTGCTCAGGAGCTCCTCCTCCATTTAGTTCTTAAATAATGTGCCTGCTCTTGCTCAAAGGAGCAGCTGTGCTCAAACACCTCCCTCTTTTGCAGTCAGATGGATACTAATTTCAAGATATCAACAAACCAAGAATTTCTACAACAAAAACAGTGCAAATAGGAACACTGGGCATATTCTTTAAGTTCTTTGGGGGGGATTTTTTTTTCCTACAGCAGAAAGTTCAAACCAAAGAAGAAAAAAAGAACATTTTTCACCTTTGCACACCAGCCTCAAATGAAGACATATAGCAGACTTTATTTTCAAGGGCAGGGCTCTCTCCCCTTTCCCAGAATCATCTGTTTTCCTGCATGAATCCTCTGGGTACCTTTCTGCACATCCAAAATTCACTCAGATATGAAGGAATGTAACTGTATTAGCCACAGGTAACCTCTGATATCAATAACTTTATAAGCTGCATCTTCTAATCATAAAAGACAATAAAACCTGAAATACTTGTTGTAGCCAGTTTTGTCCCCATGTCTCAACATCCTGAGTGCATGATGCACATTTTGGTTGCTGAAGGCCTTTGAGAGGCCATAAACCAAAAAGAGCAAAGTCTGTAATCTATTTTAGTTGGGAACAAAAAAATATTMTACATGGATAAAAGATATTGCTAGGAAAAAAAGGCTAATAGAAGCAGGGGAATTACCTCCCCAAGTTATATTTGAATAGTTTAAATTCACAGTGTGGTTTCCACTTCTTTCTCCAGGTAGCCCTCTCACTAGGATGGAGGGTCTGTGGATTTATTTGGGATCAAAGAGCCTTGTTAGGTACTGTGGTTTCACTTGATGAGGACAGAATAATTCAATGTAACCACGTTTAGTTTATTATTTGCCAATTGATGTGTTGTTGGGCCTGAGAATCTAACCCTTGTAGAAAACAAAACTTATGAGTTCACTGATCATTTGAAAGCATTGCATTTACCCTGATCTTTGTGCCAAAAACCTATTCTGGAGGCACTGTTTGTGCAATATCTCYCTTCCAAATGGAAATAATTCACTCGAGACACTGCTCTTGAAGAAGAAATTATGTCATMTGTACCCAGTTCTGCATGTGTTTGAAACCACATGGAACAAACTCAAGAGTTTCCCCAGTCCTTAATCCTATTCCTGATAATATTAGTGGCCAGTATAGGAAATCCAAAAGCAAAACGTTTTGCCTACAGTGACTGCATAAATTTACTTTAACTCATATAATATGCTTAGGGAAGAAGTAGGGCAGACAACTGAAATAGCAAAGTCTGGAGCATATTGAACTAGAAATGGACTGCTCCCCACACTTTAAGCCCTTTGCAATTGTGACTTGGACCATGGCAGAATTATCCTGGGGATAAGAGCTTGTCATTTATGCAAAAGACAGTAAATGCTCAGTGGCAAAAGTCCAGTGTCCTGCAGAAATATCCAAATCTGAAGGGTGGGCAGCTGGAGAGGAAGAGCCCCTTCAGTTTGTGTGACCCCAGGAACAAAGCTCTGCCACTTCCCGTGCCCAGCTGAGCTCTGTGAGATCCAGCTGAGATAAGTCAGCATATTGTCTTCATTAAATAAATTAAATTACATAAATTAAACCATAGCAATGTCCCAAAATAGCACTTCTGTGTCAGCCACAGCAAGTGTATTCCAGATTTTCTCCACATGCTGCAGCACTTCAGGCCTCAGAATAATGCAGAATAATGGCCTTTCAGCATGAGCACATCACAGGGACAGGCAAGGCACAGGCTCCTGTCACCACCCTTTATGGAACACAAACACAACCACTCATCTCTTGTTTACAGTGAAAATGCTTAATGGAAGAGCACAACTTACAGTCCACAAGCGAAACAGGCCAGGATCACTGAGAGATAAATGAATGTTTTATAATAAATTCTGTATCTGCAGTATTTACAATAAGTTATTTATTATTTATTTATAATCAATTCTGTATCTCCAGTACATCTGTATTGGTCAGCATCCCCCTTCTCTTTCAAACATGACAGGAGATATAAAGGTCAGCTCAGTTCTGGGTTCTCTATTTTCCATACCATCCATCAGTCCTGCCTTTTGCAGTGCTACAAAAACCATACACAAGTGACACATAATTTATCTCTCAGTGATCCTAGTTTTATAATAAATTCATAAAAATTTTAAATTAAAAAAATTAAATTTATAAAAAATTAAATCTCAATTTTATAATAAATTCTGTATAATAACGTTTATTTATAATAAATTTCTGTATAATAATGGTTTTTTTATAATAAATTCTGTATCTCCAGTATTTATTCCATCAATACTGGTCAGCATCCATTTCTCTTTCAAACACAACAGGACACATAAGGGTCAGCTCAATTCTGGTTCTTCTATTTTCCATACCATCCATCAGTCCTGCCTTTTGCAATGCTGCAAAAACCATACACAAGTGACACATAATTTATCTCTCAGTGATCCTAGTTTTATAATAAATTTATAAAAAAAATTAAATTAAAAAAAATTAAATTTATAAAAAAATTAAATCTCAATTTTATAATAAATTCTGTATAATAACGTTTATTTATAATAAATTCTGTAATAATGGTTTTTTATAATAAATTCTGTATCTCCAGTATTTATTCCATCTATACTGGTCAGCATCCCCTTCTCCTTCAAACACAAGACACATAAAGGTCAGCTCAGTTCTGGGTTCTCTGTTTTCCATACCATCCATCAGTCCTGCCTTTTGCAGTGCTGCAAAAACCATACACAAGTAAAACAGGCCAGGATCACTGAGAGATAAATGAATGTTTTATAATAAATTCTGTGTCTCCAGTATTTATTTCATCTATACTGGTCAGCATCCTCTTTCTCCTTCAAACACACAGGACACATAAAGGCCAGAACAATTCTGGTTCTCTATTTTCCTTACCATCCATCAGTCCTGCCTTGAGCCATGCTGCAAACCAAAAAAAATAGATTTAATAAGGGATTTCTCTGCTCTGTTGCTATGAGGACCCTTCCCCTGTGTTTTATTGAAACCCTTTGCACGTGCTCACCATGCTGGAAGCCTGGATTAGAACAAATATCCCATGGCTGCACAGGGAAGTTCCAAAGCCTCCCACTTGTTCCAGAAAACATTTCTTTTAGTGCAAACTAAATCAAAATCTGAGGCTCTTCAAAGTGTCAGGGCTTTTTTTTTCTTTTTGTCCTAGACTTGTATATCTGGGTCATACAGTCATGTACCATCCTTGGCTGTGATCACAGCTATTGATTGCAGGGCTGAAAGTGGCAGAATAAATGCTAGATAATAGCAGCAAGYAGGGTAGAGCAGGTCAGACTTTAATTGGTAAGCACATGCTTGCTGAGAGCAACTGCCAGAGCACTGCCCTAGAAAATGAAGATTTTTTTATTTTATGACTAAGAGGTCAACAACTTAAAAGTGATCTCGTGTCTGAAAAGAATTAATAAATAACTATACAATAATTAATAAATGTTAATATTATCCATTATGTCAATATTATAATTTAAAATATTTTTCTTTTGCATGCACAACCAAGAAAGTTAGGCTAAATTGTTTTCTAAAATAGATTATTTAAACAGTATTAAATCCCTGGCCATCAGATACTGCTGGTCTGCATRTGATTTTTTAAATTTGTTTTTCAGAAAGGAAAAAGATTCTTAATCTTTCCATCACAAAAGAGATGTTTGTAGAATATAATGATATATATGATGTATATTATACAATATATTATAGAATATTATATTCTATATATTATACAGTATATAATAGAATGTAATGATTTATATGATAGATAATACATAGAATATAATGATTTCTAGATTGCAGTCGTCTATGGTTTTGAATAAAGAGGCAAAGTGTCCCAGAAATCAGGAAAGATTTGCGTTTACCATTTGTAGAAGCACTTTCACCTCAGCTGTAATGCACCACACAACATCAACAATCAAAATAACAAAGTCTTTTAGTTATGCATAATATATTGAAATAGAACTCCCTACTTGTATATAGAATGTTGATTTCTTCAGACCTTTACTATCTAAAATATATAATTTCCATCAAAATTTTAGCATCAAGGGTTGTACAGAATGGACTACTGCCAGAACTAATATATTGGAATAGAACTCACTACTTGTAATGTAATGTTGATTTCTTCAGAGATTTATTATCTAAAATATAATTTCCATCAAAATTTTAGTATCAAGGATTGTACTATGGAATGGACTATAGCCAGAACTAATATATTGAAATGGAACTCACCACCTGTGAGTTCTATTAATTGAGTTATATTTAATGTTGATTTCTGTGAGTTATATTTAATGTTATATTATCTTGTGAGTTATATTTAATGCTGATTTCTCCAGAGATTTTATTATCTAAAAATATCATTTCTGTCAAAATATTCGCATCAAAGATTGTACTATGGAAGGACTATAGCCAGAAACTAATATATTGAAATAGAACTCACTAATTGTAATATAATATTGATTCTTCAGAGCTTTACTATCTAAAATATATAATTTCCATCAAAATTTTAGCATCAAGGGTTGTACAGAATGGACTATAGCCAGAAACTAATATATTGGAATAGAACTCACTACTGAATGTAATGTTGATTTCTTCAGAGATTATTGTCTAAAATATAATTTTCATCAAAATTTTAGCATCAAGGGTTGTACAGAATGGACTACTGCGCAGAACTAATATATTGAAATAGAACTCACTACTTGTAATATAATGTTGATTTCTTCAGAGCTTTACTATCTAAAATATATAATTTCCATCAAAATTTTAGCATTGAGGGTTGTACAGAATGGACTACTGCCAGAACTAATATATTGAAATGGAACTCACCACTAATGATTATATAATATATTGAATACAATATAATATATTGAATACAATATAAATATATTGAATACAACATAATATAATGAATATAAGGATTTCTTCAGAACTTTACTATCTAAAATATAATTTCCATCAAAATTTTAGCATCAAGGGTTGTACAGAATGGACTACTGCCAGAACTAATATATTGGAATGGAACTCACCACTAATGATTATATAATATAATATATTGAATACAATATAATATATTGAAAGAATATAAATATATTGAATACAATATAATATAATGAATATAATGATTTCTTCAGAACTTTACTATCTAATTTCCATCAAAATTTTATCATCAAGGGTTGTACAGAATGGACTATAGCCAGAACTAATATATTGAAATAGAACTCACTACTTGCAATATAATGTTGATTTCTTCAGAGCTTTACTATCTGAAATATAATTTCTGTCAAGGTTGTACTATGGGAATGGACTATAGCCAGAACTATTGTGATTRAGGGGCATATTTTTATTGTATAATAAAATAATCACAAGTGACAATCGCAGTGTGACTTTAAAATGTAAGATCAACAAACATAATTAATTAAATTCTGTAATGAAAGTAGCCATCCTTACAGAKAGGCAGCAGAACATGAAAGACAAGCAGCAGCTCAGGCACCTGTTGAAATTGGCTTGCCCAGGACAGCTCTCCCATGTTTGTACTCATTAATTATGCTGCATKAACAGGAGCAGCGCTGATTAGAGACAATCTGCTGCACACGCTGCAGCAATGGCACAATGGCATCTAAATGCTTTATTGTATCTTTATTACCTCAGGGTAATGAATTGCAATGTAAAGAGCTGATGAGTAATTAAACTCATCAGCTGTGGATTCCGAGGTATTTTTAGTGTCACATGATGGCAAATCCTCCCAAGAGCAGCGAGGATGGAGTTTCACAGCATGTTTTCTATTCCTTAACAGGTCCCWTGAGGAAGCACTTCATGCTGCCTCTAAATGATGAAATTAGCAATGAGCACTGTATTGATCCTCATTTTTTATTTCTTCCCTGCACAGGTTCAAGAACAGGAGAGAACTTGGTGAGCTGAAGCCATTTTTTGCTGGCTGAGTGCCACCTGGGATACAGCAGCTCTTTTGCCCAAAAAAAACCACATACATATCAGCAGATGATATTATATATATAAAATAAAATAAATATAAAATAAAATATAATGTTATATATATATAAAATAGCCAAGGTCCATCCTAACTCTTTTCACTGCTCTAATTCCTGCTTTTCCTTCTAATTTCTACTCTGAATTCCTCCAAGACTGGGTTATACATCTTTGTTTCTATATCAGCCCTTAATGAAACAGCAAATCTCCTTCCTTGTTCTGAACTTCTGAGAGCAATCACACAGTGAAATCACAGGCCCTTGGGGTTTCCAACCTGCTGAAATAAAAACTTCAAACTCGTTTAGATTTCACTCAAATGAAACGCTCTTTGAAATTAAATGCTTCTTGACCCCAGATGGACTTTCCACCACATACTCCACTGCTACCTAGCCAACAGCACTCCAAGTAAAATCTTCTAACTTCTTTTTACCACAATTAAATTTTAACCCCAATTAAATTTTATTCATCTCTGATGGAAATACCCGTTCTTATGCATTGGATTATTATATTGGATTGGATTCTTGGATTTTTATAATTTTTGTATTTTTTACATTCTTGGATTTTTATAATTTTTTTGAAACTAAAGAACGGTAAAGAGGGCAACTCAACAAGCAATTAATATGCTTCAGTCCTTTTCCTAATGAGGAAATTGGAGCTTTCAAAGAAAAACCCTTGTGATTAGTTCCCAAAAGCTTGTCTACACACCATCTGCTGTACTTTGAGTTCTCCCAAGAGAATTAATTTCTTAGAGGACCCATATCTGATATTCCAGCCCTCTGTTGTGCTGACATTGTTCCACATTTGGGCACTACAGGTGCAGTTTGGTCAYGGGCCCTGAAATGAGTATTTATTACAAACCATAAACACAGGAAATGGAAAGAGGACACTGCAAGCAGACAAGAGGAAATTGTGCACGCTAAAAAATGAGCTGCAGCTACTGCAAGCAGTGATTGATCATAATGGCAAACAAAGATCAACAACTTTGTCACCCTCACAGGACACAGCAGTAGATAAAAATACCATATTTGTTTATAAAAAATACCATATTATATACTATAATAATACCATAAAATAACAAAAATAATAATAGATATGTATTTATAATAAATAAATAAATGCCAATTAAAAAAATGACCTAGAAACCACCTCCTACGTTTTTAAGCAGGAATGTCAGCGCACGTTTGGTTCTGTACCCTGACCCTCCTGCTCACTGAATCAAGCCAGTTTCAGGCTCACAGGTGAGCCAGGCTCGTCCCTGCTGAGCAGCACTGGCAGAGAGAAGCTGAGAGGCAGCAGAGCTGCCCTGGCAGCCCTCAGCTCCTGCACACACCTGAGAGGCAGCAGAGCTGCCCTGGCAGCCCCCAGCTCCTGCACACACCTGAGAGGCAGCAGAGCTGCCCTGGCAGCCCTCAGCCCCTGCACACACCTGAGAGCCACTGCAGAGCCCGTGGAGCAGGAGAGTGATGAGCACAGAGCTCAGAGAGGGAGACTGAAGGGCAAAACTGCCCTCAACTGCCCTGCAAACTCATCTGGGAGCTGGCAGTTCTTCAACCTAACCATTGAATTCTTCAGCTTCTTCATCCAGCCTGATGCTGCCTTCKTATTGCTTTGGGGACTCTCCCTTTTCTCTGTTTTATTCAGCCAAATGTCTGCCAGAAGAACTAACAGTGAGAGCTGATGCTCTTTGCTTTCTACACCTGAAATGAATGATTAATTATTTCAGACATCATCCACCTCAGGCTTGGAAATCCTCCTGGAGTTCCAACCATCCTACTAAGCATTCYCTTCTTTCATGTTGTGCTCCAGATTGCAGCTCAGAGCAGAAATAAGATGGCTTGGTGATTCAGCAGTTRCATTCCATCCCTGAGCTCTGCAGGAACCTACCCTGTACTGCGCAGCTTTGGGACCCTCCCTCACAGCTTTGGGACCGTCCCTCACAGCTATGGGACCATCCCTCACAGTAATGGGACCATCCCTCACAGCTATGGGACCATCCCTCACACCTATGGGACCGTCCCTCACAGCTATGGGACTGTTCTTCACAGCTATAGGAATGTCCCTCACAGCTTTGGGACCGTCCCTCGTGGATTTGGGACCATTCCTCACACCTTTGGGACCATCCCTCACAGCTATGGGACCCTCCCTCACACCTTTGGGACCGTTCCTCACATCTTTGGGACCATTCCTCACACCTTTGGGACCCTCCCTCACACCTATGGGACCGTTCCTCACACCTTTGGGACCATTCCTCACACCTTTGGGACCCTCCCTCACAGCTATGGGACTGTTCTTCACACCTATGGGACCGTTCCTCACAGCTTTGGGACCGTTCCTCACACCTTTGGGACCGTTCCTCACAGCTATGGGACCGTCCCTCACAGCTATGGGACCGTTCCTCACAGCTATGGGACCGTTCCTCACAGCTTTGGGACCATCCCTCACAGCTATGTGACCATCCCTTACAGCTTTGGGACCCTCCCTCACACCTTTGGGACCCTCCCTCACAGCTTTGGGACCATCCAGGGAAAAACCACCTCTGTCTCAGCGGGGTGGGCACCCTTGAGGAGCAGGTGACACCTCCAGAGCAGTGGGTAAGGGTGACCAAAGGACARCTTCCCAATACAGAGACATCTGCACTGTCCTAAGCAACTCCCAAACTGTCCATCTGCTAATGCAGAATGTCCCTTCCTGTATCTTTTGTTACARCTTTGTCATTACATCTGCATGAATCTCTCACTGATGTTCTAGATATTGTCCTGTTCCTAACAATATTCCATTTATCTTGCTGCGCTTTTTTTTGGTTCATGGGTTGTTTGGGGTTTCCTGTGGYTTTTTTAATTTTTTTGAGCAAAGGGGGTGTCTTATTCCAGCTCATTTTGGAGCTGAATAATGAAATAAAACACAGATTACTCCTCAGAAAATCACTACTCTTTCGCTGGCTGATCCTGGCCAATACATTCAGGCTGTGTTTTGAAATCACCTAACCAGGGAARAGGACCAATATTTCATAGCATAGCTGAGTGCTTAACTGTGTGAGAATAACACCATTTAAAATCAATGCATGATTATTCATTCCCGAGACATTTTTGTGATATTCTATTTAGAGAACTCTCACCAGTGAGATGGTATTTCCATCTGTAATAGCCTCACRGTGACAGAAGAATAAAACTGACTTTCTGACACTGGGTCTTCCCTGATCAAAGCACTTTTTCCAGTCAGAAAGCACATATTATTTCAGTTCTTCAAGCAGACAGGACTTCACATCACATATTTCAGCATGAGACTGAAATAATAACACTTGTGTTACASTGCAGTATTGAAATAATAGCACTTTGTCACACTGCAGTATCAAGAGATTATTATTAACACTTAAAAYCAAAAGCATATTTTAGTGCATTTATCAAGAACTATATTGTGATTCTCCCTCTGCTATACAGAAGAAAAATGTGCTAAAAAATGTACATGGGTCACTGCATGCAGTAGATGAAGCATGAGAATGGGAGCTGTGCTCCTCTGCYTMCRAGCCCTGGCTTTGACAATCATCATCTTGCTTCAGGCAAATCACTTGGAACTCTTTGGTTGCAGCTCTCTATCTACAAAATAATTAAAAATATTTTACTGTGCAAAGCTTTCACTGTAAATTAAAGGCCAAGGGAACTATTGTGTCTGAATTAAAAGGGACTGAAAATTTTTAGCTGCAGACTGAGCCAAGCTCAGTCCAGTGGTAACCAAACGTAATCCAGATGAAAAACACCAGGATTTCATTAAAAGCCTCACAAAGCCTTTTTTTWTTGACTGCATAAATTGACAGAGCAACACCAGGCCCCAGAAGCTCAGCTAATTAAGCAGGTTTATAGAGAAATAAGATTACAAATTGATGTGCTGGGTAATAGACTTACAGCTGAAATGACCATCCGTGTGTGTGTGTGAGATAAGAGCTGAGCATCTCTGACATTTCAGCACAATAGCTGTGCCTCCCTTTGTGCACAGGGCTTCTCCCTTCCCTGCAGATCCCCCAGCTCCTCACACACCCACAGACCCCCAATGCCCCCTTTCAAAAGGCACTGCTCTGTGCCCACGACTCGTGGAAAAGCAGAATATTGAGATTTTGAGTGGCCAGCTGGTCACACAGAGCACTGCACCAAAGAGCACACGAGCATGAAAGCGCTTCCAGACTGCACAAGTCTGGGCTGATCTACCCACAGAGCCACTGATTTTTGCTCCATTTTATTTCAGASAGCTTTCTTCATGCCTGCTAGAATAAGATCTATTTACCTACTTTGGTTTTTAAAAGGTCACCTTTTCCCTGGGATAGAAATCTGAAGTCCCATTCTATTACAAAAGCTTTAAAATGGAAGAGTGGCACTGTGTTTCTGCTTGAGTTTTTACCACTACCTATCTTTTTACTTAAAAATACCTGGACAAAAAAAAAATCTAGGAATTAATGCATAAATTGTATTTTTTATATAAATTAGATTTACAGGAAAGGGTAATCCCTTTTGTGTCAATGTAATTTATATTAAAAATACGTAATTTATAAAAAATCAAGAGGAAGAGCAACATGGACCAGATTTCCCTAGAGAATTGTAATACCTGAAATTCAGGCTTTATCTCTTCTGACACAGCTTAAGTTGAAAAAAAAACCTGTGCAGGCTATTACATAAATCTAAGAGATAACTGCATGGTAAAAATCTCCAACTGCAACCCACAACTKTCTAAACTGCTATGAAAAACATATGTTTGACATAAAAATAACTYGCATTATGTTACCATGCAATGAAATCTCAGTATAAGTCATAGTTAATTATACATTCAGGGGAAAAAAGTGAATAATTTAACCCACATCTCAGAAAAYAACTCAAAAGAGCGAAGCAAAAAACATCCATCAACCCATTGTATCCCTACAGCATATTTCCACACAACCCCAAAAGCAATGAGCAACAGAAAGTCTTATTCTTTACTAATTGAAGGATCCATCAAAACCCTAATTAAGACTTTTCTGAAGCAAGGTGATTACTCACCAAGTGCTGCACTTGGTGGTGGCTCTGATGATGTGCCCTAAGGACAATTTAAGGCCCAGCAGAGTTTGGGGTGGAGTTTTGGGAGCAGGGTGGTGCAGAATAAGCAAATTGCCATGAAAATGGTCCAGCCATGGACATTTGTGCTCTAAGCAGGGAGAGCAGAACTGCCCTGCCCTGTCCTTCCTTTCACTCACATTTCTGCAGCACCTCACTCATCTCACTGACAGTCCAACTAAGTTGTTTTTTAGCAAGTTGTCTAAGTAAATTGGTTTTTTTTTCTAAGAGGGCAATTCAGACATGCATTTCTACATGAACACCACAACTACCAAGCCACTGAATCTACTTTTTGAGACACAAGGCAGTAATTTTGTTCATCCATCAATTCAGACATGCATTTCTACATGAACACCACAACTACCAAGCCACTGAATTTACTTTTTGAGACACAAGGCAGTGATTTTGTTCATCCATCAGATTAGGGACTGTATGTTAATGAAATCTGCACATCCGGGCTCCTTTTGGTCGATGGTGAAGTGGGATCCTGTCAAGGGCTTTCTWGCCATTCCCACAAAGAATTTGGCTTTCCTATTTTGTGTAACTTTATTAGCAAGCRTCTCATTATTTATGTGATTATAGGTTAGAGGATTTCATGGTTCTTTTGTTTATATATAGCACAGTGGCTAATTGCTTTTTGTGGCCCTGAGGAGATGAGGAAAGTCACTTTGTTATCTGCATTCATGATCATTTGATCAACTCGTGTAGGAAAGGAAGGCTTTACTTTCCACTCATGTAGAATGACTGGGATGTTAAATATGGATTTGGCCTCAACTAAACCCCAAATTAAAGTATTGTTTTCAGATTCTGGAAACCAGAGCCCAGTTCAGAGGAAAGTGCAGCTCTTTGCTGCTCAGGAGATCCAATTTAACATTCCTGATGGTTTCCTCTGGCATAAAAATCTACTATTTCTTTAATGTGATTATAGGATTATGGCATTGTATTATGTATCTGAGAATTTTCTTGGGCTTACAGCTTTTAATCTCTGACCTAATTGAACAGAAACCATTTCCTCTTCCCCAAATTTCCCTCACACTGTCTGCACCACTCTTTCTCATTAGCACCATGCTCTAAAATCAGTACTTGTGCTGATCTTACCTGTGTAGAAGGTTTTAGAAAGGTTTAGTGCCTGACCTTTTGCAGCCTGCAGGAATGACAAATACAAATCACATACTACAGGGRTGAATTGTGCTCYCAACAACAGGGATTCCCAAGAACARAAGAGAGACCCCAGGTATTAACAMGTTGAGATAAAATAGTGATCTGGGACAATGAACAGCCAAATATTTTGGTTGTCCCTTTAATGTAAAAAATGTTGCAAAAAAACCCTTTTCCTTTCCTTCTTCATCTTTTCTAACACCAAATATCATACCTTATTTTCTCTCATACCTTGATGCAATCTAGCTATAATTAATCATCTAAACAATCATCTAAATCATCTYAACAAATTAATTGTCTAAATCATTCAATCATCTAAACAAGTTAACTCCCAAATCTTTTTGCTCATTTGAAATATTTTAGCTTAAGCAATTCAGATTAAAAAGAAGTTTTAAAAAAAATTATCCAATGAACAAGAAGGGTAAAAAGAGAGTCGCCAAAGTGGAAAAAAACAAGAAGGGTTTTAGGAAAAAAACCCCAAAAATGAAGATGTGTGGTGAAAAGACAGAATCTAGTTCAGGGAAAAAATGCAGAACAGTGCATGTAGGTCAGCAGCTTGCAGGGTTTATGTGCACCTCTATTCCTTTTGCTGGGTCCTTTTTACATATTGTTTCCATAACTTTGTTCATAATCGCTTTGGAAAGGGAATAAATTAAAACATGGTTTTGCAAACCAGAACTATTTTTGCAACTCCTCCAAAGATAGAAGTGGATGTTGAGATGCCACACAGTCACAGGATCTGCTCACCCTTCATGCAAGCACTGAGGCTGCAGTCCCTGCTCCATCTTCTGAAAATGCAGCAGTTATTTCTGGTCATTCTGCAATGCCAGCCCAGAGAGCTTCCAACCCATCTGAGTGAGGGACCTGRACACACACTGCCTTGAAAGATTTGATCAGAGCTCTCTAGAATTAGCCAGAGGTTTCCATTTGTTTCACCAGCCTTTGAATGAGGGCAGCATCTTGAATATTCCTGCAGTGCTGGATGGATTTTGATGGGACACCATTACTGCAGGGGCCCAGATTAAGTGGAGARAAACATGTAGGAGTTAAAGACTTGCCCTCCAAAGTGGGGCTTGCTTCATCTTTACTGAGCTTGAATTTTCCTAGAAACAGAGAAAATATGAAACAAAGTACAAGAGATTGGGCAGCACAACAGTAAGCAAGGGAACATACTAATAAAACCACATCCAGTATATAACAAAACACAAACAGCAACACGTGGTGCGTTTGCAGTGCAGCCCCAGGCCTGGTTTGCCACACAGAACAGTAAGCTCTGCTGCTTTGCAAAAATTCTCAGCATAAACACGGTTAACCAAAATACTCTGTAATAACTCTGGAGTTGAGCATTATTCCATAATGAATCAGTCATGGGTGGGAGATCAATGCATGCATCCAAATGCTGACCATCATCATGCAATGCAAGTCCTCAAAGGTACTTGTGTTTGACAAGAATTTACTTAATCGATTTATGGATTAAAAGTAATCATCTTTGCAGTCCCATAAATCTGCATTTTAGTGGTTAAAATGCTTAGKAGCGAGGATCTCATAAAAACAGAATAGATATTTAGGGACAGATTTTTTAAATAGCAACATTTAGAGATAGGGTAAATACATTTAACATTCACTTTTCCATTCCACCAACTGGCGGTGAGAATATAGAACTGACTGTGCTAATGCACTTGGAGATGTGTTAACAAAAGACACCATTGGAGTTTTTAACTTGAAATGGAGGACTTGTTTACAGAAACTCCTCATTTGTCCCTGTTCATTGCACCTCTGAAAGCAGCCTCTCAGTCCCCTCCTGGGCATTATGGCAGTGAAAGCACTGACATGCAACCCTGGGCTGATCTGGGCTCAGATTTACCTGGACATTTGTTGAGTGCCTACAGGAGCCAGCAGAAGCTTGCTGACAAACTGCCTGCACTGCTTGCAGGTTTTCTCTTACATGACATCACTTACATGGCTCACATTCCTCCTGTAAGTGGTGCCTGGATTTGCCATCCCAAGTGTGCGTCACTCAGGTGAGAGAAACAGGATTTATTCAGGTTTCAGTCACACTTCAGGGAYAATCAGACTTGAGGGCAGTTGAGATGCAATAGGGAATGCTGTGAAGAAACAATCTGGACAGTGCAGCACAGAGAGAATTTTCTAGAAGAAAAAACTAAGAAGGGGGAAAGTATTTATAAAACTTAAAATGGKTGAATAATTTGGGACATCTGTATGGAGGAGAGAATGGTGCTGTACTTTGGAAAAAGCAGCTTATTTTTCTGATTCRTCCCTACCAAGTCCTCTTGTGGCAGCCTGAAGGGAGTGCAAARACACAACAGACATAGAAATGATTAAAGATAGAGCAGAGGGTGAGGGGACATGGTGCCAGCTCTATGTGCTTCATGATCCCCATTTCAGGTTCCACTGTGCTTTTCTGACAAGTCCTGTGCCCTCCCAGACGTGGCTGCTGCTCCAGGCAGTGCTGCCATTCCAGCTCTGAAAGATTCTCCATCTCCTCTCTGCTCACCTGAACACTCACAGCAAGCTGCTCCTCTAACTCCATCACTGAATAACTTCTTCATGAATATCATTTCCATTTAAATGATTGCACTGTTTTTCTTCCACCTATTCATGTACAGCTCCAAAATTACAATTTAAAAAAAAGTCTGAGGTCGGTGCTTTTTCTTTTTTTTTTTTTCTTCTACCTACTTGTAGTTATTCTTTTTACTTTCCCTTTGCAGAAGGAAAAAGCGAATAAAGTACATGCCACTGTGCCAGGGAGACTCAGTGGGAATTATGACAAATCTAGGCTATCTGTAGTACAGGAGATTTTCTTGTCACTTCACTCTAGCTATGTGCAATGAAGAAAATCAAGCTTTTCAGTGTTCTGCAAGAAAATGATAATGATAGCACCCTGCATTTCAGTTCAAACCACTGTTCTGCATTTTATTCCATTGGCTTGCAGAAGAAAATAGAAGCTTTTGCTGAAGACTCTTTGTACCATCTTTCTGAGTTTAGGAARGATGCTCTTTTTAGAATGATAGGGAACAGCTCCAGGAGGGGAAAACTATAATGGGAAAATGTTGTGCACTGCATCCTCCAAAAAGAGTGATTTTTGAAGAACTCTGCTGGTGGATACCATAAAATAAGATGGTACATGAATAATTTCAACTGGAACAGAACTCTGAGAATAAAGGCATGATTATACTGCTTTTTTTTTTTTACCTAAGCAAATTTAATTGTCATTTAGATTCCTTGGATCAAAAAAGATGTAATTAAGCTGCCTRTCCTCTCCCCTCTGTTAATATATATATAGTGGAGAAAATGAGGGGTATAGATAGTAACACCAGAGCATTTACCCTTGTGAAAAATGTTATACTGGGAGAGTAGAAGCAAAATTACCTACAGAGCTGAGAACAGGGATGGTCCCCAGTGCCACCCGAGACATGACTGGGCACATTCCAGTTCAGGATGTTTCAGAGAGTTTATTTGCACTTTCAGGCCAAGTTGTTCCTAAATTCACTAAATAAAAATGGCATCTTTTCCTAATGGAGTCAGAAGTCATGTGTCAGTTGCCCAGAAGGATTTACACTCTGTTAACTARGATGGAATCTCATTATTCCCTCCTGAAGATTTGGTCTCACCATTATATTCAGTTTTTTCATGCTCAGATTTCTCATTTCACCACTGAAGGATAACTGAAGTAACATGCATTTACTGTAAGTTTTGCTTTCATCTTCTGCCTGGCATTTTAACACTCCTAATTTTATTATTGTGGTATCTTATTTTATTTTTTAAAGTCTTTCTTCAGTTTAACTTTTTTCCTACTTCTTCAGTATCATTTAAAACAGGGTTGCTGAAATTTAATTGAGAAGCCCATAAGAGAAAAATAGGCCTTAATAACTCATTAAATYTACTTTTACAGCTGAAAGATTCTCAAGGAAAGCAGAAGCTGCAAATCCAGTTACTTAACATATTGAAAGTCAGCTGTAATGGAAGATTTAAAAAGAAGGGTTCATCAAATAAATATTTGAGGGTTTTTTATTAGCTTGGCTTTAATTGTTTCATTTGCTGCAAGTGATGAGAAACATGACTAGATCAAACCACCTGCAACCCAGAGCACCCAGTCRCTACCTCATGCTCTGCTTGTGACCTTGAGGACATCGCCCAATTTTTCCATTCCCCTCTTTCCACWTTCTCTCTCTTGTTGTGATGGATTTGCAGCTGCCTTGAAACACTCTATTAATGCTTCATGTCCACCTGCTACAGGGAAGATGAATGCTCTGAATAAATTCAGCGAGGTCCTGTCTGGAGGAGCAGACAGGAAGGAGAAAATGCCTGTTCCAAGAGAGGCCCCTCCATTCCTAAGGGACACACAGAACTCTCATTTAGAGCCATCCTTGTGTAAAAAGAGCCTCAAGAAAGAAGGTTCCCACACACCTGAAGCACAGCTTCAAAGCTGGCCAGTCTCCAGCAAYGAGAAGCAGCAGCTCTTTCTGGGAGCAGGATTGCCACATAAAARCCTAATGAGACCATTAACAAAGCTCCACCTGCCAGAGCCATCATCTGTGCACGGGSAGATTTGTGGTTAGCTAGGCCTGCCAGCAAAAAGAGGTTTTTCCAAATCTCTTTTCCTCACTGAACACTTTGCTGCCAGTGTTAAAAGAAATATTACTTTGATGAAGAAAGGCCCTTGCCACACATTCCACCAACACCAGCATTTAAAGTCAGCAGTCTAGTCAAGAGAAAACTCCAGCAGTCTAGTCAAGAGAAAATAAAGAGATGTAGTCTTATTGTCAAAGGATTCTGCAGATTGAAAATGTGGCTATGGAATTGTTTTGGTAGATTGCCTGAAAACATCAGAGCTTGGTGGTAAACAAATCTGAAAAAAAACCAATATATTCTATATTTTTAAATTAAGAGGAGGCTACGGGTACAGAACAAATTTAGGGACCATCAGCCAGCTATTGACATTTGAGCTGCTGTAAAAATACTGAAGAAAAGGGGAAAGAAGGGAAAAGGGGAAAGAAGGGAAAAAGGGAAAAGAAGGGAAAAGGGGAAAGAAGGGAAAAGAAGGGAAAAGGGGAAAAGAAGGGAAAAGGGGAAAAGAAGGGAAAAGGGGAAAAGGAACACACCTCTGTACAGGTGTGAAAGCCCACTCAGAAAATGGGTAGCCTGGTAATGGGAAAAAAATGTACAATTCATTGTGTACAGGAAGAAGTGAAAAAACCTTTTACCATGTTTTCCATCTCAGCTGTAAACCATGATAACAAAATCCTGTGGAGCAAGAACATCTCCTGCACTGCCTTTTGAAAGCTGCCCTTCACAAAGAGCCCACCTCATTCTAAGGCAATTCTGTAGCTGATACAATTACATAAAGGACTGATTATGCCAATATGCTTGCTTGCTAAATTCACTGTAGTTCTATATCTCAACATTAAAATTCAATGTGCAGTTAACAGTGCAATTTTATTTCTTTACAGAACTTCATTCATGTTTTCTTTTACTTAAATGTCCTGATGTRAATTATGTTCTCTTTCTTCTCCACAAGCTACAATATATCTAAACCATGATTTATARGTTTTTGTGCAAGGGAAAGCTTAAGGATTAAGGCAAAGCTTTTTAAAATGCTGCTGCAAAAGAAAAATCCAGACCTTCAAAATCTCCTAAGCCAAGAAAGAAAAGCAGTGGTAGAAAAGAGGATGGCATCTCTAGACAGGAACTGAGAGAACATGATTGACTGAGCAATGGTGCAGGATGGCACCAAGTGATGTAGGGCAGCTTTAGGCAAAGCAGACRCATCCTAGAGCCCCACAGGTGGGGTTTTTAAAATGTTTTTATTTTTAGGGATCTAGCTTCCAGACAATGGACAGTTTGCCAAAACTGAAGTCCTGCAGGGTGAGGAAGAGAGCCTGACCAGCACCACTGCTGCCCACCAATATTCCCTGCWGTGGCACCCARYMCACAGCTCAAGGGAAAGGCTTTGGAGTCCCTCATTATCATTTTGTTACTCATTATCATTTTGTTACTCATTAGCACATTCACTGACCTATACCTTCATTTTTTTGAGCCTCTCCATTTCCAACATAAGAGCTAGTTGTTGTGGAAGTGTTAAGGATGACCATGAAAAATGCTTTTATTACAATTTCGCCTCTTCTGATGCACACTAGCTACCTCATCTTCATAAAAAGAAATTAAAAACCAACAGGAAAAAAATTTTTGAAAAAATTAAAACTTCTCTGTTAAAATGACAAGTCTGCAAGTAAACCTAGAACTGAAAATAATTCACAGAAAACAAAACAAACAGAAGAAAACAAGAATGAGAACTTTTAATGCCATTTGAGGATAGACAGGCCAAAATTAACTAGCTCCATTGTAATAGGAAACCAGAAMGAGGAGGTTGGATGGAAAAAGTATGTTACTTTTGGGACATAGCTCCAGTATTCAGGGGMTTTTTTCAGTTTGTATCAACTCCACATAAAACCCAGAAGACCTAAGCCTTTACTGTACTGAGACACAAATGAATGAATTATAAGTGCACAAAATACAAGTACATAAAAAAAAGACATTCATAATTCTGACCTAAAGCAAAATCTACCCTCTGCCCACACACAAAAGCTTCAGAGCTGTTAAATTTCATTTCTCCAAAGAGAAACTAAACCCCCGTTTCACATGCTTAGAGTGCAACATTTTTATTTAGTTCCCAGTTGAAGAATCTGCMATGCTAAAATGAAATTAAAGGAACAGTTTTATTAACTACCATGGGGTGTTTAGAGTGTGAATGCAGGGTAGAACTCTCAGATAAAATGGGATTCAAGCATTTGAAAGAAACTCAATTAGCTACACTGCTGTAATATCTGCATTTCTGCATTTGTCCACCTTTGAATGTCATTTCTGCACCAYTTATGTCAATTTGCACCTTTTTGTAGCTTTGTGTTCACAGCAGAGCAAGTCCAGCCTATCTGCTCCAGATTCCCATCTCATTTCTGAACCCTTCTTCCCAGCTCCTGTCTTCATCTTTCTCRACCACAAAAGCTTCCTCCTTCCTTTTTAAACTTTTCTTGGACTTGAAACAATCTGCTTCTATTCTCTCTACCTTACAAACATCACCTTTTACAGATTGACACWCTTTATCTGGTTTTACTTAGATTTTTAAGATCTTTAATAGCAGAGAGAGTAGAGCTTTCAGTGCAGGCTGAAGTCCTCTGTCAATGTGTAATTGTTACTCCTAATGTGTTATTGCAGCTACAGTTCATGTAGAATCCACATCTCCTCCTGGTCATGTTTCAAATCTTTTATCATTCTGTTCACTTTCAAGATTTTCCTCTCACTTATAAGTGGGATKTAAGTGGAAAGATTTGATGATAAAAACAGAAAATATGGAAGTTTGCTGCTGTAACTCTTCTGTGCCGAGCAGCTGCTGCAGTCCTTGGCTCTGAACACTCCATCCTTCAGACACTCAGGTTTTGCAGTCCCTGATGTACCAGCCATGACAAAACTATCTTAAGAGCACTATTTATGTCTGCCCTGCTCTTCATACAAACCTTGTGATCAACTTCCTGCACAAACCAAAAAAACCCAATCACACTAGAACCTGTTCCATAAAATCCCGTCCCTTTTCCAGCATCTTATGTTCTTGCAAGTCCTCCAATATTTTTGCAAGATCAAAACAGACATCATTTCAATGCCCTTTTTTTCCATATGCRTCACAACTTCTGCAGCTCCAAATGCAAAGAAATCTTTTTCCATCCATTCCAACAAAGACCCTTCTCCTGTAAAGTTTGGTGGATAAAACTCTTGCCATAAATATTTTCATTCTGCTTTTAGGGTGATTTCTACAGGAATCCAACCTACCAGCAACACCCCCAAATCTGCAGTGATTTAAGTGTATATTCATGTCACAAGTACAATAACTCAATCCAGAGGAGGAACCCGTGCATTCCATGTGTGTACCCACCCACCCCTACACCCTCACTTGGCAGCCTGGAAAATCCTCTGTAAATCAATATTTTGGCTGTCAAATGTTTCTTCATCGTAAGTGCTACACACACACAGAGCCRCTGTCAAAACCCTTCAATATTATTCACTATTTCCAAAGCTTTTTCCTGTAGGATCAAGTGAATTTCAGTCATTCAAGAACTGCAATTACAATCTGCGTAAGGATGCTTGAATTAACACWGTCTGAAATTGTATATTAGCAGTTTAAGAGAAGATGATGATGATGATGATAAAAATAAAAGAAAAACCTAGAATGAAAGATAAATAAATAAAGCTTAAGATGTTGGATGATAAGTAAATACTTTGTCAAGTATTTTAAGTTGACATAGATGATCAGACTTAACAAGGCTGTAACTTCRTTGGAGCTGGGGAAACTTTAAAATAAATCATTCAGTAAACACAGAGATGAAGAATTAAGTAAACTYTGAGCTAGGGATCTTGCCAGAAATGCCTTGTATTTAAGCATGAGCTCAACAAATCACCTGGAAACACAARTGGAACGTGTTCCAGGTACAGAGCCCTGAGCCAGTGTGCATCCATTCCTCCCAAAACAGGACAGCAGACTACACTGAGAAACAGCAGAAGCACTGAGAAAGCATTTCAACAAGCACAGTTGTTGTTATTACCTCTGCCAACACCATCACRAAAAAACTACTGTCTTCCAAAGAAAAATAAAAGTAAAATCAAGAGATACAGGTCTTGAGCCAAGCCTTACAAAAGTYAAGTCATCAGCCTCACTGACACCAACAACTTCAGTTTTGATCCTTAATTTCAGTAAAAAGTAACACAAAAAACTTTTTGTTTTTTAAAAACAACAAAAAAAATTCATTAACTATTTATTCATTTGTATCAGTACAGCTATGAAGCCATATAGTTGTTTATTACCATTTAATACATYCTTTGAGACTGATGTAAATTTTTGATAGATATTATTGCAGAAATGAGAAAAAAATAAAGTTTATTACAGCACAGAAAAGCATGATTAAGTAAGGAACAGTAAAAAGTTGGATTTTGCACGTATATTATTCCATGTAGTAATACACTTCAAGTATTTTAATTTCTATACTAATATGAGGGATGTCATAATTGTGAGCAGRTTCACAGTGGTAAAAAAGTGGCAAAAAGTTTCTATGAAGCAGCCAAAGAGGCAGAGGAAAGCATATATAGACATATATAGATGGCATATATTAGCTCAACGACTTTTGAATAATTCAAAGAAAATTTTCTGGGGCTGAAAGCTTAATATAGAGGTTTGCTTTAAAGATGATGCCACTAAGATAGAGCTWAAAACACACCTACAAAGGACTGCACTGTGAGCTCACAGCAGTGATGTTATCATGGGGATCAGCTGGGGATATAATACATTTCCAGCCAAGTGGAAAGGTCAGTATCAATCCAGAAAATTCKGGAAMGTGTCCATTTGTAAGAGGAAATGTYACTARCCACTGCAGTTTGTCAAGAGCTCTGGCAGATTCTCAGTTTTTGCAGTGGGTAAACTTACACAGGGTTTCCTTTAATATAATAGGGTTCCAGCTGAAATGCAAGTCTTGTGGTWTAAAACCCAGCCAGCAACCAAGTACTGTCACAGACARGTTTTATGAAAAATCCTTTRGTTAGGAGCTTTTCTTCTGAGAAGCTGAGAAGCCTCAGAGGAAYYGAAAAACAATYATTATCTGCTGCTGTGGAATGCAACAGGTGCATCTGMGATTGGRCTCARGTGGTTGTTTRTAATTAATGGCCAATCKCAGCCCAGCTGGCTCGGACTCTCTGGTCAGTCACAAGATTTTATTATCATTCCATTCCTTTCTATTCCTTTCAAGCCTTCTGATGAAATCCTTTCTTCCATTCTTTTAGTATAGTTTTAATATATCATTTTCTTTTGATATAATATACATCATAAAATAATAAATCAGCCTTCTGAAACATGGAGTCAAGATTCTCATCTTTTTCCTCATTCTGGGACCCCAGCAAATTCAACATATGGTGACCCCAAGTGAGGGACATTGCCACAAAGTACCACAGAGCAGCTGAATGCCCCTCAGGTGGGATGGGGAGAAGAAGCCTCATTTCCCTCATTTCCAGGTCCCAGAACATTCTGAGCTGGAAGGGACCCATAAGGATCACCTAGCCCAGCTCTCATGTGAATGGCCCAGCAGGGACTGACCCCACCATGCTGGTGGTATTTGCATCATGCTCTGAGCAGCTGAGCTATTTTCATCAATCAGCTGAGATGAGAACAGTTTCATCATTGAAATACTGAAGAACAGAATAATAACTGTAAAGAAAAGGGAGGTTACAAAAAGAGAGGTAACGACAAAGCCAAAGAAGCATAGGAAACAAGAAAATGAGGCACAATTTCACTGCTCATCACCAGCTGGCCAGTGCCCAGGCAGTCTGAGCTGTGATCAGCCTCTCCTTGCCCCCTCTTTCCATACTGGATGTGCCCTTCCATGGGTGGAAATCTTGGCTCACCTGTCCCAGCCCCTCGTGCACCTGCCCCTGGCAGGGCCTGGGACACTGCAAAGTCCTGGATTTAGGGTGAGCCCTGCTCAGCAGCAGCCAAACATCAGTGTGGGACCAACGTGCCAGCAGTTATTCCCAAAATGGATCCAAACCACAGCTCTGTACTGCACTTTTACTGCACATGGCTTTCCTGTATTCAATACTATGGGTGTCGCAGACATCTTTTATGAAAAATCCTTCCCTTAGGAGTTTTTCCTCCTGAGAAGCTGAGAGGCCTCAGGAACAAAATGTAAACATTGATTATCTGCTGCTGTGGAATGCAACAGGTGCATCTGTGATTGGTCTCATGTGGTTGTTTCTAATTAATGGCCAATCACAGTCAGCTGGCTCTGACTCTCTATCCGAGACAGAAGCTTTTCTTATCATTCTTTCTTTTTCTATTCTTAGTCAGCCTTCTGATGAAATCCTTTCTTCTATTCTTTTAGTATAGTTTTAATGTAATATATATCATAAAATAATAAATCAAGCCTTCTGAAACATGGAGTCAGAGCCTCGTCTCTTCCCTCATCCTAAGAGCCCTGTGAACATGGTCACATTATGGGTATTATCTGGTTTTGAGAGAACCTTTATTCAGCATCTCCTAAGGTAATGGAGAAATTTAATGTCACATAACACAGACATTTCTCATGACAGGCAGATGGTGTTATGCATAATCTGTAAAATGTCCTTGAAAAAATGTGCATGATTACATATAAACTTGAAAAAAAACCCAATAATGTATAATGGCACTAGTGTTGCAGCAACTGTGTCTTCTACAACTCTGCTTTCTGTTGAAGTAAAAGGAGAACCAAATATATCAGGAGAGTCTTCCTCCTCAGTTTCCTACCACAAAATCTGTAACACTGTTTTAGCTATCACAGCAGGGGGACAGGAGAGGAAGAAGTGCAAAACATCCTGGGCTAAACCACSTAAGGCTTTGAGGCATTCGTTGGTGCTCTGAGCTGCACACAAAAGCATACAAGAAGCTGCTGCTGCATTTTGATACACCAATATAAAATCTATAAAAGGTGCTGCTGATGAAAGCCAGTACTTCCAAATCCCTTTTGCAGCAGAGGGTTTTCTGTAGGCTCACTCTGCGAGGGGAGCAAACATAAGGTTTACTTTCACATACCCCTCCGTGTTGGCTCCTCCTCATAATTTGAAACAGTAGGAGTATGTGCCATTATCTGCTCAAAAAAAAAAAGAAAACCCTGATCTGTACAAGTACAATTACACATTCTCTTTTCATTGTCATCACAAGGCACTGTAGGTGTGCACAGAGGTGTGTTGGATAGCAACAGTTCCTCTGAGCAGTGCCTGCTCTTGGTGTAGGATGCTCTGAAGGGTAATCTCACAGGAGGAGGCTCCTCTGCTTCACTTCAAGGGCTCAGATTTTACATTGAGCAGGATATTGGTATCAATACATGTAAGTTAAGCCATTGTATTTCTGTGGTGGTCCTGWGAAGCTTCACTGCTGTGGAAGYGGCTTTACAGTGACTTCTGTGAGCCAGAGAGAAGTTTYACAAGAGGATCCATGTTTACCCCTGAAAGACTTTCCCACCAAGGTRGTTGACACAGAAACCAAGAAAGAAAATGTTATAAAAGAGAAACCTGCAAGTGCCTATTCCAATAAGAACTTTGTCTGTCTCTCATGACCAATGAGCAAAGTGCAKACRTATGAGTTTTGTAAGAGRSWATAAAAAGCATGCATGCTGCAATAAAAACAGTGTGAAGCCTTCTGGAYATGGAGTGTTGCTTTCTATTCTGTCTCGACTACAACACACTACCTTGTTCAGCTCTAAGACACCCTTGTAGATGGGTTAGAGGCTTAATGCTTTAATGATTCTACAGATCACCCCTAATTGCCACATATTATTTCTTGTCACTTATTGCATGCATGCATCAGTGACAGGTTTCACTGCAATTCCAACCCTTTTCCTTCATCAGATGCTTCTCTAGACATTAGCTTAACCCACCTTCTACCCAAGCAGGGAAAAATTTCTGCATTAGCTGAAGAGCAAAAGTGAAACCTGATTTTTTCCTCTCAAACAGCAAAACTAAAACCTGAACATTTCTCCTTGAACTGGTACAGAGTCAAATGAAGTTCAAACTCCTTTCTAACAGGAAAAATCCATCCTAAAGGAAAAATACCTTACAAGGGAAGCAGCACACACAACTTGGATACAACATTGTCTCCTGAAAAAGAGCTGAAAGAAGCACAAAGAGCACAGTGCTCAAACCTATTTCTGCCTCCAAGCCATCACTGGACACAGTTATGCATCTGCTGTTCCTGGCATTCAAAAACCAATGAACAGGAGACCACAGTGGTTCTTGTGGGCTGTATAATTTTCTAGGTATCTATATATTTGTTATGTTTGATTTKTGATGTTTCCATGGCACTAAAATACTTGGTCTGATCTGACTTTTCAGGAAAATGAAATATTTCACAAATTGGTACYTCACATCACTTTTCAGTAAAATAGTTGTATTGCAAATCAATGGCTGATCCATTTAGRTTTTTGCATCATTACATTAAATTATGCAACAAGCTGATTTTGTTGGATTCTCATTGCAGCCTCCAGTGATGTGATGGGGAATTCTGTTAAAAAAAAAAAAAAAAGAGGCAATCTTCCCCATCCAAAACAGCCTGAGAGGGACTGGGAATCAATCCTGTTGGTGTGGTTCCTGCAGAGCAGCACACAGTCTCCATGACATTAACAAACTTCTCTCCCTAAGTAAACTAAGACTATCCTAGAAATAGTAAACTAACTAAAAGCTGAAGTTTTGTTTCTTTACATTGTCAATAAGAAAAAAAATATTGTAAGGAGAAGAAAAGTATTCTAAAAGTTTTATTCTAAAAGTAAATGTACCTATCTATATATAAATAATCAATAAGAAAAAAAATTGTAAGGATAAGAAAAGTATTCTAAAAGTTTTATTCTAAAACTAAACGTACTTATCTATATATAAATAATAAATATAATATAAATAAAAAAAATTTATATTTGTTTTACTCTTTCTTTAATTACTATTAATAAACTTTTCTTTATACCCTTTTAAAATTTTAAACCTACTTTACCTTCTCCTAATCCTACCTCACAACAAAAAGCAAATACCCTACTAATTAACCAACACTAAACCCACCACACTTCCAATTAAGCAACTTCTGMTTTCCCACCACACTGCCATAAGCCAAGCCTTTCTTTGAAAAATGAAACTTTTCARTTAATAAAACTGGAGCTGCTCTTTTTGTTGGCTTGGTACATTCTCCAAAACATTCACGTACTACAGAAAATAATCATAACATTCAAAATAACACTGTAAATATTCAGCTGCTCTCCGAAGGGTACAAAACACTAAAAAAAAAAACCAAAAGAAATTTATTTCACAGTTGTYTAAATTATTCATCCATTCTGAAGTAAATACTGTAGAGCACATTAAGCTGGGTTGTGCTCAATAGCTGTAGGTGCCTACAGCAACCATCAATAATCCAAACCTCCCCAAACCACCAACATTCCTGCAATGCTTTAGGTATATATGAAATTGGGTTTTAACAAAAGGAGCTGGTGTACTGTGGGGAAAGCCCTACAGCAGAGAGAAAAATACCAAAGAAAAGGAGCTGAAAACAGTCTAAGGCAAAAATATTCAGTGGGAAAAGCACACATATTCCTGGAACTGAATTATTGACATGGATRCCTGGCAGATTATTAACGTGAAGTGGTGACAGCGTGATGCTGTGTGAGTCAAACTGCCTGTTATTGTTGAGAATGCAATTAATTCTGTAAAACGTTGTGCCAGGCTGACAGACAATTATCAGGAAAGTTTAAGAACTCGGTCAAGTGCCAGAAAATGGCAGTGAGTGGAARAGAAAGTGTTGAACTGCCTGATTTCAGATAGAAAGATTGGCAGGAGAAAAACAAAAACAAGAGAAAAATGGGGAAAAGAGGTGTAGGATGAGACATGCCTTTTTTGTGTGACATTTTCTGCAATGCATCTGCCTCTCAATTYCTTTTTAGAAGTGAAGCCCGTTCCCAAGGTTGAGTTCCAAACAAATAAATGTGTCTGCTGACACATTTCACTTATTCTGTCTTACTCAGGAYTGGATTGTACAACACCAGTTCTTCTGAAACTCAAACCTTGGCTTTGCTCGGGAGTACCTCTGAGTCCTTCTGCCAAAAGAGAGTTTATTTTAAAAATATTCACTTATCCTGTCACRTCCTAAACATCAAGCAATTCTTCAGTCTCTCTAGGCCCTTTAGCTCAAACTGAGAGCTCATTCCCACAGCCACCAGTCCAACCACCCCTGAGCACTTTGGACTAAACTCTCACTACTTCTCAACCATTCTCAGTGAGAAAGTTATTTAAATACAGAATTTCTTCTGATGTTAAAATTGTCAAAACTGACAGTTTGTTCCTTTCCATTTTAGCAGAAGAAAAAAAAATTATATTATTTTGATCTCTTTCAGTTCATTCTCAAAAAATTAAGTTTGCCTTTATCATAAGGTGTYTTTAAAATGCTGGTCTGACCTCCAGAGATTTAATTTACTGTGTACTAGCTGCGATCTGCCTCCCATTTCTCACATGATTTTGGAACACTAAAATTTATTGATAATATATTAATTTATTAAGAATTAACTCAATCTGTACCATTTCACTGTATGATTCAGAGGGGAGATTCTGCAAACATCACAGCAACAAAGAGGATATTAAACTGTCATTGACTTGACATTTTGTGATTACTGAATTGCTTKACACATTATATAAGTGTTCTTTCATTGTTGAGATCCCTTTCTTTAAAGCAGAGGTACTTCAGAAAGTGCAGTGATATTTCCTTCTGATATTTTTGAGARACAGGAAAGTGAAAAACACAAAACTTTGCAGAAAAGTATCTCTGAGTCCATTTCTTAGAGCAAAGCTAAGTCTGATCAAAGACCAAAGAGAATCCCCAAATAACAATTAACCACCCAGCAATTGTTCCTGTAACTTAAGCTTTACTACAACCATTGATCTTCCTTTTTTACAACTCAATACCAAAGCCAAGAAATTACACTTAAACACAATAAATTATCCACGGAATTGTAAACTGGTTTCTAAAATATTTTTGACTGAAAGAAAATTGTTTTCATTAGAAATAACTGCTGAACAAAACTGCTGCAGGTTCTGACTGGACAAAGTCTGCTCTGTGAATCTCAATTCCAGCACAGCTCAGGAGGACTAAAGGCTTCAGGAAGTATTTTCTTTGTAAAATCCACACTCTGTGCAGCACTTTTAGCACTGCGTTCTTCCACACACAGGCTGGCTCAAATTTACCCAGAGTTTTTTTCTGAAAGCTTTTCTCTGTTAGAGCATGTAGATCCAGAGTGGTAAAAACTTCCTTCAGCTGCACAAAGATGGGGGGAAAGGGCAACTACAAACAAAACTCAGAGAAGATGCATTTCACACAAACAACAAACCCCCAAGYACTTAACTTTTGTCTGCAGCTACTCGAGTTTAATCCTACAGGTAACTGCAATTTGATTTTGAAAGAAATAAGGCGGAATTTTCAGAAATAAGGGTAGAATTGAATAAGAAATAAGGGTAGAATTTTCAGAAATAAGGGTGGAATTTGAATAAGGGTAGAATTTTCAGAAATAAGGGCAGAATTTTCAGAAATAAGGCAAATTCAAATAAGAAATAAGGGCAGAATTTCAGAAATAAGGGTAGAATTTTCAGAAATAAGGGTAGAATTTGAATAAGAAATAAGGGCAGATTCGAATAAGAAATAAGGGTAGAATTTTCAGAAATAAGGGCAGAATTTTCAGAAATAAGTGTAGAATTTGAATAAGAAATAAGGCAGAATTTTAACCTTGAGTACAAAGAACCTGGAGCTGACAGAGCTCCCCAGACTTCCAAAAGCCACATTTCAGCCATGCTGAATGGACAAAGTTGTCTCAGAAAATGTAACAGACTCCAACCTGATTGGTTTGGATTTTTTCCAGAAATAAAGAGTTACATACCCATTTTCAGCCACGGTAGCTAAAATTCAGCCAGAACTGAATATTTTAGTTATCCTGTCACTTTCTAACATCAAGCAAAGACTCAGATCAGAGTGATCTGGCTGTTCTTGGCAGAAGTGCTTACTCCTGCTATGCTGACATGCCTGTCATTACATCAACTATAAACCAATGAATACATCTCCCTTCACAAGCCATCTTGGAGGCACGTGGTCTGATGGATGGACAGATTCCTTCAGCCCACATCTCCTCAGCCTCTCCAACTTCTGCTGAGAGATATGTTGTTCCTCTTCAAATTAGCCTGCTGCTTAAATGAAGAATTGGATGTCTTAAATGTTCTGGGCATGTCAGAAAGATGTTGCCTCTCAAGGTGGCAAAAGCAGCAAATTAAAATCTGCTGGCAAGCTGCTCCAAACACATCCCAGTTTGTCTAGAGAGGCAGCTTTAACTTCATTGGAAAGCCAAATACCAAGCTACAAAAATCCCTTTTATTACAAAAGCAGGTTAAATTTAAAAAGTCACTCTACAAAAATCCCTTTATTGACAAAAGCAGAGTTAAATTTAAAAAGTCACTCTACAAAAATCCCTTTATTGACAAAAGCTGGGTTAAATTTGAAAAGTCACTCTAAATTCAAAAATGGAGACCAGCTCATTGAAACTTCTAGAGTTTGCCTCTATTCTTCCAGCATGAAGTGGGTGAAATGGGAATAAGAGTTTAAGAATTATGTTCATGAAAACAGCCAGCCCAACAGTAAAGGTGATGCTGATTTTCATTAAGATACTATTAACACTAGTGGACTACTAGTAATGACTACTAAATCTTAATGTATGAATAATTATTTTAATGCTTAAATAATTAATTCTTAAGAACTATTTAATTAATAATTATTAATTAATCACAATTAAGGATATTTTTTAATTCATTTTTAAAATTTACTCATTTCATTTAGAAAATTGATTAATGAAAACAACAAAACACTGCCCAGGGAAGTGAATTAGTGCTGGTCCACTGAAATAGTAGTTACACAATTTATTTCATCCCTGCAGCAGATCCAGAGTTAAGAGCTCTCAAAGCAGCAGAATCAGAGGCACAATTGAGTTTAAGGAGGGGATTATGTTCAGTCCACTATTTCATTAACTTAATCCTGATCTCTAGAACTGGGCTTCTTTCACCAAATCATTCCAGACCACTGAGCTGCTGAGATACAGAAAGCTTCTGGAAGTGCATTGTAGAGAGAAAAGAACATTTTTCACTCAATGAAATTCATGGACATCCTTAATTTAGGCCTCTAACTGAACTGATTTGATTCAAGTTTTTTTCCATTTTCTTTTAATCAGCCAGAGCAGCCTAAATTAATTTTGTCTTATGTATGGATGCAGTATCAAGATGTTTCATGCAGGAACAAATAAGATTTTTTTTTTAAAGAGAAAAAGGGTTTTTGAAGTTTTTTTAAACCTAAGTCACCAGGAAAGATCACTGAAATGCAATATTGATTTGCCTTCATTGATAAACAAGGCAATGCCCAGTTTGCCCCGTGGCTGTTTGCAAGCTGTGGTGGGTCAGTTCTGCACGCGACAGCTGCACACCACATTGTGTCTGATGCTGCTGGGCACTGCCATGAAGGGTGAAATGCTGTGCAGCACCAGCCTGGAGCAGCCACTGCTCTGCTCCTGGTGACAAGGACACCAACCTGGCTCAGGGACAGAGAGACAAAAGGCTCGCAGTGATCTGCCTCGATTTGCATAAGCTAAATACAATCCAGTGCACATTTAGATGTGGGCATGTTCTGAGGCAATCAATTCCACCAAGCTGCTCTCCAGTGGAAATAAAAGCAAAAATCTGGTCTGAATTTTGCGTGTATTGTCTCTGCTGCTAGAAAATGCAGGGCCACTGCCCATGGACAGCTAGACTGTTGAAAGTCTTGGCATGGCATTCCTCATTAAAGCAGTACAATCCGCTGCCCTAATTTGTCTTTGATGGTACATCACTTTTAGACAGCTGAGGACAAATCTCCCTCTCAGTGCTGCTGTTCCAAGCTGTTCAGGAGCACCAGCAGCAACAAGCCCATGCTGTATCTCACAGCAGACAAAGAGCTGAATACCTGCCTTCTTAGCCACAACAAAAATCTGCAAACAGTGGTAAAAACACAAAAAAAAAAATAGTGGTAAAAATTTAAACCTCCAATTTTCTTTAAGAAAATAGTATATTGCTAAAAGGGCTTTTTGTTTTGCTCTCCCTCTTGTTGCACACACAGTATTTCTTTTCTACCTGCCATCACTGCTTATTCCTTCCTCACTGGTGAGTCAAAGTTTGAAGCACAGCTTTCTGTTACTTGCTCCTCCATAGCTGCTGTCTTTTTTTATGGGTTCCTTGCTGGTACAGAAATTCTGCTTTACACTGTGGCAGTCATGCCACATCACATCTCACAGAGCACAAGCCTGCTTGCTTTGCCATGGCTATTGCAGACAGCTAGCTAATGTGGTGAGAAACACTGTGCCCCAAATAAACTGCACATGACATTGCTAGGACAGGGGCTGTGTGCAAGCACAGCCTAGAATTAAGTTTGCATGCCACACTTGTAAATTAGTGGGAAGAATAATCCATAGCTGGCTATTAAAAATGTATTGCTTTTTGTTCTTAAACACAGGGTTTTTTTCCTTTTAGTTTGTATCAAGAGCTTGAACATTGCAGACTGTGAAGTTTAAAAAAGCTGACCTTGAAAACAGCCACATTTTTTTTTGAGTGTTAGTTTAGCTTCACACCCTGGAAGTGCTGCCTGCCTTCCAGATTCTGCTGAGCATTGCCATGACCAGCCATGCCTGAACTCGCTGCACAGCTCCCTTCAGGCCACACTAGAACCACTCAGAACCCATTCTGAGGACACAAAATAATGAAACACATTGAAATACAGCCCAGCTTGAATACAAAAGGCTCTGTCCTAGTAACCCATGCCATGACTCCGCATCACCTCCACCAAGCAGTGACCTCCTCAGTGGCACCCCGATCATTTTGTCTCAAGCTGCATCAAGGGAAATTTAGGTTGGATATTAGGAAGGTTTTTACAGAAGGTGTGAGAAAGTGCTGGAATGGCTGCGCTGGGGAGGTGTTGGAATCACCATCCCTGGGTGAGTTTAACAGAGCCTGGATGTGGCACTGGGTGCCAGGGCTTTAGCTGAGGTGTTGGGGCTGGGTTGGGCACAATGATCCCTAAGGTCTCTTCCAACTGGTCAATTTTGGGAGTTCCCAAGGAGGTGGTGGAGTCACCATCTCTGGATGTGTTTAACAGAGCCTGGATGTGGCACTGGGTGCCAGGGTTGGTTGGGGTGTTGGGGCTGGGTTGAATCAATGATCCCTAAGGTCTCTTCCAACTGGTCAATTTTGGGAGTTCCCAAGGAGGTGGTGGAGTCACCATCTCTGGGTGAGTTTAACACAATCCTGGATGTGGCACTGGTGCCAGGGTTTGACTGAGGTGTTGGGGCTGGGTTGGACTCAATGATCCCCTAAAGTCTCTTCCAACCTGGTCATTCTGGGAGTTCCAAGAGAGGTGGTGGAGTCCCATCTCTGTGTGAGTTTAACAGAGCCTGGATGTGGCACTGGGTGCCAGGGTTTGGTTGGGGTGCTGGGGATGGGATTGGACTGATGATCTTTAAGGTCTCTTCCACCCTGGTCATGCTGTGGCTTTTCAGAGGTGGCAGGCCAGCTCTCCGCAGCCAGACTTTGCTGGGATCTCCCTCAGCACGGGCTGAAGGGCATTTTTACCCCCTGAGAGGCTTCAGGCAGTGCTCCCACCCATTTCCCACCGTCCCCTCCCAGGGAGGAGCCTTTCCCAGCAGAGCAGCCTCCTGAAGGCTTTGCAGGCCCCACACAGAGCAGGCCCAGCACAGCTCCCTTGCCAAGCTGTGAGAATTCCCCTCATCACAGCAKCCTGCCAGGCTGGCACTGAGGGTGAAGGGGCTGCCCTGCTGACACCAACCCCTAACACCTCCATGAAAACTCCCCAACAGCAGCGGCACTGCTATCTACACTGTCATTTCATTTTGGTAGGCACTGCAGGAAACTGTGAGGAAAGGTGTGCAGTGTTCTGCAGGGACATGTGGGCTCCTGTCGGTGCTGTTGACAAAGCTGGGCTCAATCACASCTCAGGCCTTCCCAGGCATTGCAGATGCTGGGCTGAGGACACTCAGACACAGACAATTCCCAAAGGTGGCTGCTCACACACACAGCACTCTGCTGATCCCTGAGATTTGCAGGTAGCTGCAGGCTCTGCACAGTTAAACTTCAGATAGCTGTGAAAGAATCTACAGCACAGGACATTTAAGTGTATCATTCTTTCACATGTGACCCATTTCAGCATGGCTTGCTTGGAAAGCATTTCTCTGTTYTATAAAGTCACTCATTCACCACTCAAATGGACAACACCCACACCTCGTGTTTCACATCTGGCATCACATTTAGCCAGATTTACAACTTCACTCTTTAATAGAATTTTGCTCCTGAAATGTATTAATGCAGCAAAACCAGGATAGTTTACCTGTTTATGACTGAGAGATAGGCTGTTATCACTTATTAAATGCGCACTCTTGGCTTTTCCCAATTGCAACATAAAACAGGCTAACCTAAGCCTGAACTGAAGAATGAGAGACAGAAAACAGCTGAAAAATCATTAACATTGGAGGCACTATTTACTGGTGCTACACAGGATATTATTAAAATAAACAGCAAGAAATCCCCATCACCACCAAATTCTCAGGGAACAATTACTGCATCACCAATAAGAAAGGAAATAACCATTAATGGTTATGTTTTCTGTGCTAGACTCAAACACCTGTTGCTGCTTAAGGGATTTCTATTTGTTTTCACTGCACATAATGCTGGAACACATCTTGTGCAATAATACTGTTATGTCAGTGCTCTTGTAGAACCACAAATTCTTCCTGGACAGCTGCAGCATTTACACAGATTTATTAGATCCAAAAGTCCACATAATCACATCACCTGAATAAAAATTAGGCATCTGAAAGTTTTACATAACCACAGCATTTGTGATTTGTGGTCGGGCAGGATGGTGCAGAAGCTCATGCTGGAGTAAAAAAAAAAAAATCTTAAAAATCAGATTTTTCAGSAGTGCTGAAGCTGCTGAAGTTCAAACCAGAAAAACCAGAAGCTGAATCMCTGTGTAACACCATGTTGGTCCCTTCCAAGGACACAAAGGGTAGAYATCCTGGCTCTCAGATTAATTTTTCTTTGGCTCATTAAGAAACACTCAGTCTTTGCTTGATCCTTACCCCAGGTAGGCCAGTATGAACTCATTTAACTCCACTCAATTAAACAGAGAATTGCACAATTATGCCAGCTGATATTTCAGGGCTCTGATCCCTTATCAGAAGGGCTCTGCTAAACAGCAATTTATTTGGCTTAATAAAATGGATTGCTGTGCTATCCAGCACATTTTTMCCTGCCAGAATAATGCTTTCAAGTACCCAGGGGGTGTAATTCTCCCTAGAAAGACAGGCTGAGAACAGTGAGATTCACAGCAGGTGTGAGAGCTCAGCTCCTCAGCACTGACAGCAAAACCTCAAACTGCACCCAACAGGCACAGAGCCAAGCTTGTGTCCTCCAGAGAGCTGGGGAGAGCACAGAAATCTGGGAACAGCACAGAAATCTGGGAACAGCATGTTCTCCCTCACCCCAACACACACCCACTGGGACTGGACATGAGCAGCCACCACACCAAAAAACAGACGGGGTTTTTAGCCATTTTACAGCTCCCATATAAACAATGCCAGCASTGCAGACAGCCCAGGAAAAAAAGAGTTATTGGACCTGGTAGACAACAGTAAATAACAATCAGTGGGTACCATCAGTCATGACATGATTTAATACTGGGCTGAAGGTGCTTTCAAAACCAAAAGTGTTTATAGATAGCTGGGTAAAAACACCAACAAACAACCATAGAGCAAAAAAAAATGTTGGCATTTTCTGGACAGGATGGCCTTTTTCAAAAGCAAATGTACAGTGATTGCTTCAAAGCAGCTAGAATAACTGCTGGAGCTGATGTTTATAAAATCTAAACACAGTTGACACAAATGAAAAAACTCTGCTTTCAGTTACACATGCAGAACCTCTGCAAAGAGCAGAATTTGTCCCCAAAGGAGCATGGTGTGCCTAAGAAGGAAAGGACAGGACCTCAGAGGCAGACATAAGCTAACTGGGCCCAGTTCTGTGAGTTCTGGAAGCTAGACCCACTTCACTGGGCTCCTGCAGCACAAAAAATAAAACCTTGGCACTTCTTAAAAACAATCAAGTCAAAGGAAAAGGGTATTTTAAACCAGAGTATCAACCTTGCCAGGAAAATCAAGGGGACAAACCATCAAASAATGCCTAAAGATTCAGGTAAACATTGTAAATATTGTAAATATTGGCATTTTTGGTGGCATATTGCCCCAGCTGCAGCCACGCCCTAGAGACATCCCCGAGGCAGAAACTGCAAGGTGTTTGTAAGGAATAAATGAAGAATTTCATCCCATAAATTACAATCAGATMTCTGCCAGACTGTGCAGTAAACAGCATCCATCTCCAAAAAGGCACTGGAGCACACACAGGAAGATGTGAAAGAGGAAGCAGGAGAGGCAAGAGAGGAGTTCAAGCTAAGGTGACAAACAATTCACAGGCATAAGCCTGTGAAACTGGAAAGTCAAACACTTCACATCTTCCAGCTCCATCGATGTTTTGTGGCTCCTTCACRGGTACTTTGGTCCAAATTCAGCAGATCTCCACCAGTTTACTCTGTACTTTTATTCATTCTTSAATACTGCACACCCTTTTCTTTATTCTCAAGTCATGCTTCAGCACTGCTCTTAGCWCTTTTCAATTACTGAAATCTTTGCTCATCAATCATAAATGAGCCCAGGGAGCTCATATAAGTAATTCTAAAATCCATCTTTCTGTTGTAAATTAGTATTGCAAGCATTCATTCATTCTTTCACCCATCCTACTACGTCACTAATCTTCTACCCAAGAATTTCCTGAATATTTTCCACTTTTGGTCTAAATTTAGAAGTTGTCCTCTGACACTCTTCAACATCCTATTTTTARCACCTTAGACACGAACACGAGCAGCAGCACTTAAAACTGATCTCACCTTAACTTTTACTGAGTTGGCAAGAAAAATTCTCATTTTTCTCATTCACTTTCGGAGTAATTTAGGAATAACAACTCAACACTAACTCTCTGCAGTGTCACAGGCTACAGCTGTGAGCCTCAAAACATCCTTCTGAATTTACAAGGTTTTGCTGAATCGCCGGAGTTCCTTTCCAAACACCCTTTGATCTTCAAACCTGGGGGAAACTTTTAAAGTTTGATTTTTTCCTCGACTGCCTTTTCAGGCTGCCACAGCCACCTTGAGCCCTGTGTGCAGGGCTGGAGCAACCTGGGAGAAGGCACGAACGTGCCTCCTCACGTGGAGCCCAGCAGCGCCGAGCAGCCTCCYAATGGCATTTTGGAATACCAGACAGGGCAAACTTTCATTTTCAGCAGCCCACAGTGCTGCTGAGAGCACTGGAAGCTGCCCAGCCACGCGTCCTGGAAAGCCATAATGGGTGTGATTGCTGCAGGAAAGGCTGGCACAGAGAATTGGCACTCGGGGGCCATTCAAACACAAAGAGCCAAAGCACAGCCACTGCTCCAGCTGCTGCTTGGAGCAGGCCAGCACCGGGATGCCAACGAGTCTGGCTTAGCTTGGGAAGAGCAGCGTGGATGTGACCGAGTGTGTTAAGGTATTTCGGGGTGGAAGAAGAGACGAGTTGGGCTCCATGATCAGAAGGCTTGATTTATTATGTTATGGTATATGTATTTACATTATAACCTATACTAAAAAGAAAAGAAATTGAGAGTTCCCAGAGCTGCTAACTACCTAAGATATAGAATAGAAATGATAAAACACCGGCAGCTCTCTCCGGCTCTGTCCGAGAGAATTCTGGCCGCCGGATTGGCCATCACCTCCAAACACTCAATCTGGGCCAATCAGAACTGCACCTGCTCGCTATTCCACAAGAAGCAGATAATTATTGATTTTTACCTTTTGTTTCGGGGCCTCAGCTTCCAGAGAGGAAATCCTAAAGAGAAGGATTTTATGAAAAATGTCTGTGACAGTCGTGGTATGAAGGAAGAATTGAGAATTCTGCCTCCACGTCTTAGAAGGCTAATTTACTACGCTTATGTACTTATTATATTAAAGAATGCGTCATACTAACCATACTAAGATAGAGAAAGTACAGAAGAAGGCTTAACACAGATAATTATGAAAACTAGTGACTCCTCAGAGTCGACACCGCTCGACTGTGATGTTGCATATATATGTATAATAACATGCTCTCATCTTGGGCATTTTAGTATATGATACACTACATCCCAAAGCAGCAAAACACAGGAGTAAAAATGAGATACATATTCTTTTTCCCTTTTCTCTGAGGCTTCTCAGCTTCCCAGGAGAACGAAATCCTGACAGAGGGATTTTTCAGAAAATATGACAGTACAGAACAGCTCACCAAATGGAATTAAAAGGTGCAGAAAGAGGAAGACTCTCGCAATTTTCCACAGCAGCATCCAGCCCTACATGGACTAGTCCTCAGCATTAAGGTCTCACTCCATGAAATGACTGCTAGAGCACTACAATGTGATTTGTAATATATAACATAAAGAATGTTTAATTAATAAAGTCCAGCTCTCATGCCTTACAAGATGATAACATATTCTTACTTAAATGCAGAGAGTGCCATATTTAAACCAATTGTCCAAGATGACACAGCTCCATTTAAGAAATATTTCTGCTGAGCCTGTACTTGCCTAACCCAGACTCAGCAATAATTTAAGGCAGATACCTGCACAAAACAAACTTAATTAAGTGGTTCTTAAGCAACCAAGAGCCATTGTGCTCTAGCAGCACTCTGAACTTTGCCCCTCTCCAGCCTGCACACATTTCAGAGACAGAGGTGGCTCTGGGCTGACCACAGTGAATTGTTCTTTTACCACCTTTGTGCTTTTCTCTCTCAAGGGCACTCTCACGCCACTTTGCATCCAAGTTCACTTCCTGAATTTCTTGTTTCTGGAGTCACCCTTCCTTTATGCTTGCAGCTTCACCCCACAGACAGTGACTGGTTCTCTCTACTTACACGTGTGCAAACATAAAGCCTCTTGATTGTCACAGACACACCTTTTATGAAAAATCCTTTTGCTAGGATCTTTTCTCCTGAGAAGGCTGAGAGGCCTCAGAAATGAATGTGAACAATGATTTATCTGCTTGCTGTGAATGCAACAGGTGCATCTGTGATTGGTCTCATGTGGTTGTTTTTTAATTAATGGCCAATCACAGTCAGCTGGCTCAAGCGACTCTCGGTCAGTCACAAGATTTTTATTTCAATTCTTTTCTTGCAGCCTTCTCGATGAAATCGTTTTCTTCTATTCTTTTAGTATAGTACTATATATCATTTATCTTTAATATAATATAAATACATAAAATAATAAATTCAGCCTTCTGAAGCATGGAGTCAAGATTCTCATTTCTTCCCTCGTCTGGGATCCCTGGAGACACCACCACAATTGATCTTGTATTTAATTTAATACTTTTTTTTTTGATAAAAAGAGGCACACGTAAAAAGGGTTGGAAGCAAACTGCAGTCCACATTTCCATGAATTAATATTAATGCACAGTATTTTTTTGTTTTAAATATAAGTCTTCACAAAGTGCATTACGACAGACAGTGACTAAAGCAATCTCCATGATGCATGGAATAAACACAAAATAACAAGAAAACTATTTTAAAAATTATACTGTTACATGCACAAACTAATTCAAAATCCAGCATCAAGTACTTGCACGCACCACTTCCATTAAATGGAACTAAATTTCAGAGAGGCAAAGAGAGTAGTTCTGGGGATGACCAACTGATAAACTATCCCTTATTATCAATGCGTGATTAAACAATTATAAAAATAACTAGATATACTAAGTCCAAAACCGATTAACCATACATGTGGGTTTTTTTACTTCTGACTGTTTGTATTTTTATTTACTTTTTACTGTTGTCTCTACATTTTAGGCTTTTTAGCTATTTAATAGAAAACTGTATTTAACAGCTACTATTCGTATTGACTTTCTGCTTACAAACAGCAACTCTTTCCTTCTGCAAGTATTTTGACATGTAAATTCTCTTAGATAAACTTCAGTACAAAACTATTATTGGGAATATAATTTTTTATTTTGCCCACTGGTGTAAGCAATTCAGTAAATTTAGAAAACATCCATAACTAATAATGAACTACACATTTACCATCTTGCATCATCAGTTCCCAGCAGAACACATTAGTGACTGATCCACACTAATCACAATGTTACTACGCTTGATATAATGTTTTTCATAATTGGAATTATTTTGTCAGTTATTTTAGGCCAAGTATTTGAAACACAAAATTCACAAATATTGCAACAACAAAAACAATTCACAACCAATCATGGGATTTTTCTTCCTCATTCTCCAGTAATGAACTTTTCTTGTGTTATTTGTATTCTTTGGAGTCCTCTCAAGAATGGCACCCATAGCATGAGAACCAGAAAAAAAAAATTACTAGAAACAAGAGTTAGAAAGATGCATTCTAGCTAGAAAATATAGCAAGACACATGGATTCATTTTGTATGCACAATCATTTCCAAGTCCAATATGAGCTATTCATTTTAGATAGCATTCACAATTGCTCGTGATCTATTTATATATTCTTTGACTAGAGATTTTGCTGTGTGCAGTTAAGTAATAAGAACCCTGAATAAAGATTGTAATGGTATCCTCACTGGTTTAAAGTAAAAAGGAACCTAAGTATCAATTAATTTGTTCTCTGCAAAAATATACTCTTCCATGGTTAGTTACTGATTTCTTATTAGGTCACATATACTTAAGAAGAGTGATATCCCCTATTCCTGTTAGTGAGAAGGAAGGGAACATTGCCTCTTCCCTGTGCCAGGCCAGAGTCAGGAGAACCCCTGACCTGCAGCAATGTGCTCTGCATGGCATCACCTCTGGGTGCCAGGGCACTCCTGCTAACATGCACCTTCCTACAGATGGGGGAGGCATCCCTGCAGAAAACAGGGGTGGCTGTACCCATAATCGTTCTGCATTGGGAAAGAGTGTGTGGTGGTTTGAGGGTCCCGAACGAGGAAGAGATGAGAATCTTGATCCCGTGTTCAGAAGGATGGACTCTATTATTTATGGAGTATAATATATATTTAAAGAAAATATATTATACTAAACAGCCACTAAAAGAATAAGAAAGGAGACATCAGAAAGGCTAGAAAGGATGTATGATATAAAAAACCTGTGACTGACCAGAGATCCCAACACAGCTGGACCTGTGATTGGTGATCAAGTATAATACATCCACGAGACCAATCAAAGATGCACACCCATTGGATACCATCTCCAGACCACATTCCCCAGCCATCAGATATCATTGTTTACATTCTTTTCTGAGGCTTCTCAGGAGAAACATCCTAGCAAAAGATTTTCATAAAAATGTCAGTGACAGAAGAGAAAGCTCTGGCTGAAGGAAAGAGGAGGATGACACATTGGATCATCATTCACGGAGCCTGGATTTCTTTTTGCTTCCGTTCTCTAGGGAAATGCCTGCCAGTTACCTACTGGAGTCCTTCTGGGACAAATACATTGCCTGCCTCACACTTGCCTGGCTGTGACATGACAGAAAAAATCCTTTTCTTTAGTCACACCTGAGAGAGCTGCCTGTTCTCCCAGCATCGCTCTTCCTCAGCCCAGAGTCTCTGCAGGAGAAAGCAGCAGAGGAGGAGTGGATTTGCAGCAACAGGCAGAGCAGGCTCTGCAGAGCTCCTGCCGCAGGCTCCCCTGTGCTCCACAGAGATCACCCTGCAAACATGTCCCACAACTTCAGCAGAAATCGGTATTGGTTGGCAAGGACCTTAAAAGCCTCATTGCCATTCTGTCACCCATTTCACCCCCAAAGCGTTTCATTTCACCGCCAAAGCTCATTCACTCCATCTCTCATTCACCCCATAAGCTCAATTTCACTCATATACCCATTCACCCCAAAGCTCATTCCATTCGTCACCATTTTACCCCAAAGCTCAACTTTCCCCCAAAGTCTCAGTTCACTCCAGTACACCATCACCCCACAGCCAATTCCATTCATCCCCTGCCATGCGGCAGGGACCCCTTCCAGCAGAGCCTGCCCAGAGCCCCATCCAGCCTGGCCCTGGCCACTTGCAGGGGTCCAGGGGCAGCCACAGCTGCTCAGGGCACCTTCTGAGTGCCTCAGCAGCTCCTGGCACAGCTGCTGCAAGGCTGGCTGCAAGGCTGGCTGCAAGGAGCACCAGAGCCCCAGCACAAATGCATGGCTTTGTCACTCATGGCTATTCTGGGCCCAGGAAATTTAAAAGTAGCTCCACATCCGACGAGGTCTCTGGTGTTGAGATGACCCTGAGGTGTTAGAAAGTCTCTTTTTTCCCAGCCTTGAGACCAAAGAAGAAGTTGAGATTCCTCAGCTCTAGTGCTCAAGGTTGTTTGTTTTCTCTTATCTAATATATTGTCTTTCTGACCTGCTGAGGTCAGTTCGTGGCACACTGACTGCCCTTGGGGTGGTGTTATCTTTTTATACTAAAAACTACCTGTACTTTATTTACAATCATTTTCCAATACCTATCACCTATGTTAGACAGTCTGTCTCTACTCTAAACCAATCCAAGAGTGTCACCACCACAGCAGAAGATGGAGGACAAGAAGAAGGAGAAGGACAGGACATGCCCAGATTCCTCCATCTTGCCTCCTGAACCCCCACTCTAAATCCCCAAAATTCTACTTTTCCACCCTGTGACAAATTCACTATCATTCTACTCAAACCCTTGTGGCTTGTAACTCTTCACACAACGTTGGGAATTGTTTCCATGGGCTGAAATCAAAGGCAGAGGTGTTTGTGACTCTGTGCCAAGGTCTCTGAGCCCCTGCCAGGGTCTCCAATCACCCAGGGCAGCCAGAGCAATGTCCTGGGTTCCGACACACATCCTCTTCAAAGACTGTACGTAATTCTCTCCTGTTATCATCTAAAGAATAGTGTGTGYGATTATGAATGGAACCTCCTGGATATTATCTAAGTCACCATTTTTCCATAATTTGACGTACAGCACCATTTAATGTTTTATGTTGATAAAGGCCAGTCCACCAAGAGGTTCTCAGTGAATTGCAATGTACTGAAATGTTGCATTGAAACACTGAAATCTCAAAATGAAGATCAGATCACTTACTTGTAGGAAATAAAGCTCTAAAAACAAACTCTTCATTTATAAAATAAATGGAAAAATTCACCGTGAATTAAACAAGAGCAAAAGTAGTTACAAAGTAAGATGAGAAACCACAGAGCATTAACTACAGCATTAAAAAGCAGCTCTTCATTTAATACAATACCTCCTTTGTATAGGCTGAAAACACACAATATTACTGGTTACATAAATCTCGAGCAGAAGTAACTGTAGGTGGCTTGGAACAAGTAAATGCTGTATTTATACAAGTGCAGCACTCTGCAAGCAATATTAGTCAGCCATTGAGCAGGTTCCCTGAGCTCCAGTACACTGAATATGTGCATAATTAGGGCTTGTTTGCGTGACATCTGGTGGGGAAATAATATCACATCTGATATGAGAGATACAAAAATATTTTCATAAAACAAAAACTCGCAGCGGAACAGGACCGTGATGTTCCTTTCCATAACAAGCAGCCTCACATCAACAAAACCCAATCATCCTACAATATCAACTGTATCAGCTCTCCAGAACACAAAACAAGTCAGGGTGCAATTAGACACAATTTGCCAAGATTGGCAAAACTCAATTTCCTTCAGCTCCTTGTGTCCACACGAAATGGAACTCAGGTAATGTCGAAGGCAGGCAGATGGCTGCTGTTGAGTAAATSCATTTATCATTCAAAGACCTGACTGAGCAGCCCAAACTCTCCCTTCCTTAGAGGCATTTTATATACGAACAGTCCTAATAAATCTGCCCATGAGCTGTGCTGTACACGTTATCCTGCAGAATAATGTCTGTGGAGCAAAGTCTGTTCCCTTCTGGGTGCCCCTGGATTGGAATTGGGAACAGAACCTTGCTGTCTGCAACATTCTCAACAACAGCAAGAAAACAAAAAGTGAATCCAAATGAAYATYAATTTAAAGGGGGAGGGTTTGAAGAGAGTTGCACTGGACTCTAAAAATAAACCTCCATTCTTTGCTTGCATTAAATCAAGAGGAATGTTTAGTGATCACACAAATACCCTCCCTGTGCTCCGGGCAGGGCTGTTCCAAGTCCTGAGCAAATTTGTTCAGAACTGGCTCAAATACCAGAGCCCTGTGCCATGTGCTGTGCCACACTGACACCCCCATTTTACCCATCACATTGAACACATTAACACACACCTGTAACCTCTGCATTACTGACCACCTCTGCCTCCCAAACACAGAGGTTACCTCAATAGAGCCCAAAATTCAAAGCAGGAACAGAAATGAGGCCAAACTCAAAAACAAGAATCCTACACATCCCTGGTTCTGATTTTTCAGGATCAGGTTCTGCAAAATTCTGCAGGTTTTGAGGCTTCATAAACAGAGATCTTCATCCTGCAGAATGCCATGCCCTGCTTGGGGCCTGTGCATATACAACATCATTTAAGCAGTTGAATAATTGTTTAGATTTCTGTTTTTTAGCATGGAAAGCCTGTATGGAGTGGGGATGACACCAGCATTTTGAACATTTCTGTCCTAAGTATTTATTTGGGCAGCAACATCTAGTAAAAAGAAAMATCATGATCCACTTCAAGTGGTTTCAGGCAAGAGCACTCTCTGTAAATCCAGCAGAAAAAGAGATGTCTGAACTTTGAGTAAGAASAAAGTACAGCTGCTCCACAATCTGAAACACTGTGGGTAATTGCAGAGGCAAAGTGATTCCTGTCCAGCTCTCCTTAATCCTGGGATTTAAAAGCACTTTTCCCAAGTGTGTGAAACTCATTATCAATGGGGAAAGCTATAGCTGCTGCTACTCACAGCCCTGCAGCAGGGCAACAGCACACAGGCACAGAGAATTAGGGAATGAGGAATTTGAGCCCCAGGCACAGAGAATTAGGAAATGCCTTTAATGTAAATACAAACTTTTGGGTGGCTTTGTTTAGGAGATGATCATTATTTTGTAATGCCCTTRGCTTTTCTGTGCATTTACCAACATTTCATTTGATATCCCTTTCCTCCCTGAGCTTCCTGAGCACCTGACCTATTTTAACAATGTAGRTMGKACCAAACTTSAGYGTTGAACTACCTGATAAAAACSCTCTTGGAAATRATGTTATCAACTGTGCAAAGTTCTMAGTGCATCAAGTGACYTTAAATGTGCCATCACAGGAGGGTTTGGCTTGGAAYGGGCACTGAAGACCACCCAGCTCCAACCCCCCTGCCAATGGATGGACACCACCACCAGACCAGGCTGCTCAGAAACCTCAGGGATGGGCACCCACGGCTTTCTCTGGACTCCCCTGTTCCACAGAGCTGCTGGTTCTGCTTCTTGCCCAGCTCCACAGGGATCCCAGAGCAGCTCTCCCATTCCCTGGCAAGCAGGACTTGTCCCAGGGAACTGAGCACCCCTGACACACCAGAGCTCTGACGCTGCCAGCAGCACCCACAGGACATCAGCTGCCTACCTTATACAAACAGCTCCAGGATGGGGAAAAAAAGCTTTAAATCCTTGACAATGGAAAGAAAATACCAGTCCTAGAAAGAGGAAGGCTCAAGATACTAGCAGTTGGAAGGCTGGAAGAGGATGCAATAAATCAATCTGCCTTTGGCAGGCAGGGCTCAGAACACCTCAAGGGATGGGCACACGTTCTCTGGACTCCCCTGTTCCACAGAGCTGCTGGTTTCTGCTTCTGCCCAGCTCCACAGGGCATCCCAGAGCAGCTCTCCCATTCCCTGGCAGCAGGACTTGTCCCAGGGACTGAGCACCCCTGACACACCGAGCTCTGCAAGCGGCCTGCGCAGCAGCACCACAGGCATCAGCTGCCTCCTTAAAAAACAGCCTCCAGATGGGGGAAAAAGCCTTTAATCCTTGACAATGGAAAGAAATACCAGTACCCTAGAAAGAGGAAGGCTCAAGATACAGCAAGTTTAGAAGGCTGGAGAGGATGCAATAATCAATCTGCCTTTGGAGGCAGGGCTCAAGCTCTCTAATTAACATGACATCCTTACCAGCAGTTACTGAAAATAACAACAAAACCCTTAACTTTGCACACTGAATTTATGAAGTTTTCTGCCATTTGGATTCAGTTCCTGAATCTGCTTGGACTCATTAACACCAGAGAGCCACAAAACCCAAGTGCTCATCACAGAAAAAGGCTCCTGAGACTGCTCACAGCGCTGCATCAAACACTGGGTGTTCAAAAAAAAAACCAAAAAATGAAGCTGAAGGAAGGCATTGCAATATACTGATTGCATTTTTCATTCAAGCCTTTTATTCTACACAACCTGGGGTGGATGTTCTCCTTCCCTTTCATATTTTCATTGCTTATGATTGCTCCTTTCTGGGATTGCCAGTGGGCTGCAGAGGTGGTGGGGGTGGCTGAGGCCTCTGGGAGGAAGCAAGCAAGGAAAGAGGTGGTGGTTTGCTTTATGATCCTCAGAAGCCAAAATTTGGTCTTTGGTGCTCTGGAATGTTCCATCATGTTTCAGTCTGCAGGCATGGATGGCCCTATGAAAACAGCTTGGGCATTCTGCTTCCCAAATGCATGCAGCTTCCCATCTGTGTGCATAAATACTGGGAAAAAACACTCTGACATTCCAGGTCCAATSCCCATTTTAGCAACACATTCCACTGTCAGAATTTCAGCACAGGCCACGTGGCTCACCTCCCACCTTCAGCACACACACCAAGGGAAGGCATCACTACAGCATATATTTTTTTTTTTCAGTAATTTAGTTCACACCAGGCTAATTTTCAGACACGTCTTCAAATATTTCAGCCATTATAAAATGATGGTACAGAGCTCAGACACTGTGTAATACGTACAAGACATAAATTTAGATAGGCAGGCATTTGCTGTGTTTGCTTAATACCAACATCTGCTCCAGCTCCAGCAATGACACTGCTGCAGGAACAGCAAAACAACCCACTAATCACCTTAATTAAAAGGTTAGGAAATACTAGACATCATGCTCTAGCACCTTMCTGGATGTCAGCCCAAATCAGAACATRATTAYTTACTTCCCAGCACCTTCTTTGGAYCCCATARATCCAACAGGCAAAAACAGCCTTGCTCTGGAAAATCCATGGAAATGTTCTGGATCAGCACAAGAAACCTGTCTGAAAAAAGCAAGTGGTACCACAGCTCAGGAGAAATAATTGTAGATGTATTGGCAGCAGTAGAACACTGAGGAAATATGACCTGGGCACAATTCAGGAACCAAAAAACAAAAGCAGCAAAAAGCTTAATAATGGGTCAGTATGACAGCTCTGAAAAATGCACATTTTCAGTTGTGCATGGAGCAACACAAAGCCTGAGGTACAACAGCACCTTACAGAGCAGAGCTGTGGTTAATGCAAGGCTTTTGTCAGGGCTCAAAGTGGCTGCAATGGCCCTGCCCAGCCTCACCTGAGCCCATCTAACCCAGACTGGCCCTGCCCAGCCTCACCTGAGCCCATCTATAACCAGACTGGCCCTGCCAGCCTCACCTGGGCCCATCTAACCCAGACTGGCCCTGCCAGCCTCACCTGAGGCCCATCTAACCCAGACTGGCCCTGCCAGCCTCACCTGGGCCCATCTAACCCAGTGCCTGCCCAAGCCTCACCTGAGCCCGTCGCCCAGACTGGCCCTGCCCAGCCTCACCTGAGCCCAATGAGCCCAGACTAGGCCCTGCCCCGCTACCTGAGCCCTGTGCGCCCAGACTGGCCTGCCCAGCCTCACCTGAGCCAATGAGCCCAGACTGGCCCGTCCAGCCTCCACCTGAGCCAATGAGCCCCAGACTGGCCCTGCCCAGCCTCACCTGGCCATCTAACCCGACCTGGCCCGCTGGCCCAGCCTCACCTGGGCCCATCTAACCCAGACTGGCCCTGCCCAGCCTCACTGAGCCCAATGAGCCCAGACTGGCCCTGCCCAGCCTCACCTGGGCCCAATGAGCCCAGACTGGCCCTGCCCAGCCTCACTGGGCCTAATGAGCCCAGACAGGCCCTGCCCAGCCTCACCTGGGCCCAATGAGCCAGACTGGCCTGCCCAGCCTCACCTGGGCCCAGTGAGCCCAGACTGGCCCTGCCCAGCCTCACCTGGGCCCATCTAGCCCCAGACTGGCCTCTGCCCAGCCCACCTGGGCCCATCTAACCCAGACTGGCCCTGCCCAGCCTACAACCTGAGCCAATGAGCCCAGACTGGCCCTGCCCAGCCTCACCTGGGCCCATCTAACCCAGACTGGCCCTGCCCAGCCTCACCTGAGCCCTGTGAGCCCAGACTGGCCCTGCCCAGCCTCACCTGAGCCCTGTGAGCCCAGACTGGCCCTGCCCAGCCTCACCTGGGCCCATCTAAGCCCAGACTGGCCCTGCCCAGCCTCACCTGAGCCCATCTAGCCCAGACTGGCCCTGCCCAGCCTCACCTGGGCCATCTAACCCAGACTGGCCCTGCCCAGCCCATCACCTGGGCCCATCTAACCCAGACTGGCCCTGCCCAGCCTCACCTGAGCCCATCTAACCCAGACTGGCCCTGCCCAAGCCTCAACCTGGGCCATCTAACCAGACTGGCCCTGCCCAGCCTCACCTGGGCCCCAATGACCCAGACGGCCCTGCCGCCTCACCTGGGCCCATCTAACCCAGACTGGCCCTGCCCAGCCTCACCTGGCCCTGTGAGCCCAGACTGGCCCTGCCCAGCTCACCTGGCCCATGAGCCCGACTGGCCCTGCCCAGCCTCACCTGGGCCCATCTAACCCAGACTGGCCCTGCCCAGCCTCACCTGGGCCTAATGAGCCCAGACAGGCCCTGCCCCAGCCTCACCTGGGCCCAATGAGCCCAGACTGGCCCTGCCCAGCCCTCACCTGAGCCCATCTAACCCAGACTGGGCCCTGCCCAGCCTCACCTGGGCCCGATCTAACTCAGAACTGGCCTGCCCAGCCTCACCTGAGCCATCTAGCCCAGACTGGCCCTGCCCAGCCTTCACCTGAGCATGTGAGCCCAGACTGGCCCTGCCCAGCCTCACCTGAGCCCCTGTAGCCCAGACTGGCCCTGCCAGCCTCACTGGGCCCATCTAGCCCAGACTGGCCCTGCCCAGCCTCACCTGGGCCCATCTAACCCAGACTGGCCCTGCCCAGCCTCACCTGGGCCCATGCCACCCTGCTGATGCTGTAGGACACGGGTGAGGTCCCATCCCTGTGGGATCTCACTCATCTCCTGCCTTTCCCAGCCCTGGCTGCTCCCAAACAAACACATTTTGAGGTCAGAAGGATTAGGAGCATTTCTRTGGGCAATCCTATAATGGAAGARGCCTGGCTAATTAGGGGAACCTATTAAATCACATCTGCTSTTTCATTTGGCACTGCAACCAGGACTGTGCTTGGGAACCCTGTGGGTTTCCCTGCTTGCTTCTATTAGGTATAATTCAAAATACAGAATGGCACAGAAACCAAAAAATAGCTGAAATAGGATTTGTTCTCTCAAAAGTCACAAACCACTCAAGCCATCAGAAATTGTCAGAAGTAGGTAATGGTCTGAATGCCCTGATTTCTGGGTGCCCAAAAATGAGACCATCTAAAAAGCACTTTTTCTGCATGAATTCAAAAGTAAATCTGCTTACAGCCACTGCATTTGGCTTTGGAATTGAGTTGTCCAGTATCACCAATCAACTCTGGCAACATTGTCTGGTAAAATAGCCCAAAGAGCAGCAAATTATTATAATTTCTACTTTCTAGTCTTCTCACATTTTSTACATATTTCAAGGACATAAAAATGCTTCTCCTCCATTAAACTCTGAGAAACAGAAAATATTTTACTAGCCACACAAAACCAGTTTTACCTTCCAACCRATGAAATAATCCTATCATGTATTAGAGGAGATGTCCACAAGTAAAAAGGCACCAAAATAACAATTTCTTCCTGCAGATCCTCAGAAGAATTCAACTTTGTTCCTCTCGTTTACTCAGATCCTTATAACATTTTTGTTCTTAATTTTGAGATCTAGGAGTCCTGAATAACTAACATTGCTTACAAATAGCTAACAGAAATAATCACACACAGAAATAAATGCTGGAGTATAAATTGCCAAACAATTCCTCTGCTGCACTCTCTGCAGTAGGATAGAATCTTGCTAAAGTAACATTTATCTGAGCTTGTCATCTGGCACAGAATAAAACACAATTATGCCCTTTAAACATTGAATMAAAAATATTTTCTATTTCTTCCCTGTGATCAAACCATATTTTTCTTCTCTGTGTGTATCTGCAGCTAATATTTAAGAAAGACTTTAACAGAAAAATATTATTCCTCAGCTTCTTAACCTGAAAATATGCAAGATATCTGCTTTAAAATAATGCCTTGCCATTTTGAATGCAAAGAGGGATCATCTTCCCTCATGCTTGAGACCTGAAAAAGAAATTCTTAAATTCCTGAGGAATTCAGGGCAAGTTGAGGGCATCTTTAAAGTACAGACCCACTAATGAAACAGAAGGTGTTTAACCTGAAATACACAGTGTGGGGAACGTGTAGCTTGTAACACCAAGGTAGTTTTGGATAGAAAAACAAGAGATAGATACCTTTGTCACAGCTGAGACAGCCATGGTACCCAGAATGTCAGCACACAGCTCCAGAAGGCTCCAGCCCATGCACAGGAACACCAGGGCACTCCAGAAGGCTGCAAGAGGCTGCTTTTGTTTGTTCTTCACCCTTTTATGGCCTCCTGTTGATGCCCTGCCCCTGTGTGCCCTCTGTGTGATTGCCCAGCACCCTGGGCACTCCATGGCTCCTCACCTGCAATAGCATTCACCTGTCCTGCACAGCTGGAGCCAATTAGGGATCAGCCACAGCCCCACTCCCAGCCACCCAAACTCTGTGCCTGCAGTTTCCATCTCAACAGCTCCTGAGCAATCAAACCTGGCCCAGAGGGGATGAAGTGACTTGGTTTTCATGGCAGGATTACACAAACTGCAGGAGCACAGAACCACTCTATCCACTCCAGTCCTTCAGGCCTTGAGATGCTGGCTCTAGGAAAGGGAATTCCAGGGGAATCTTGCCATTGATGCCCTGCCCCTGTGTGCCCTCTGCTTCCTGTGGGATTGCCCAGCACCCTGGGCACTCCATGGCTCCTCACCTTCAATGGCATTCACCTGTCCTGCACAGCTGCAGCCAATCAGGGATGAGGCTGGGCCCAAATCACCCCAAACTGTGTGCCCACACACCTTCCACCAGTCCCCACAGCCCTCTGCAGGTTTCTGCCTTCATTCAGGCTCCACTGTGCAGGGYGAGGCTGTCACTGGATGTACCCTGAATCCACCACAAAGCAGGGACACAACAACAGGCAGGGAATAAACTGCATTCATGCACCACAAGGACAGATCTCACAGGCTCTGATGGAAAACCCAAGCTCCCCTGGTCTCAGGGGAACAGGAATGGGGTGGGATGCACAGTGCAGGGATCCCAGCAGAGCCCTCTGATGGCACAGTGCAGAGCAAAGAGGGGACTGCAGTCTCCCCGTGCATGTGATTGGATTTCTTTCCAAAGCACATCATGGGAGCGAGCATCCCTCCTCTACTGCAAAATTCTGCACCAAAATCATACCAACATAAGCACAAACCAGCAAAAGGAATTTCCTCCTTGGCTCTCCTACATGGCAGGGCCAGGTACTGCCTACCACTGACACAAGAAYCTCTGTAAGGCTTCAGTGCAAGAGCATTGGAGCCCAAGGCAGCACACCTGAAACCCAAAGAGAAGGACAGGAGTGARACTGAGCAGGTCTCAGTTGGTTTTCTGAATGGAAAGCTACCATTCAWGTCCAGGAGGATAGCTCCAGATGCAGTGTGTATCATCCCTTAATAAGAAGTGTTAGGACTAAGGAACTAATAACAATAATGTTTAAAAAAACCCCAAACAAACAAACAAACAAAAAAAAACCAACCACAACAAAAACCACCCAAACTTATTCTGACTGCTAAGAACAGAAGAAAAGCATGTATCTAAAATTAAAGATGCTTTGACATAGCTCACTGCCTCCATCCATCCTCCTCCAAATGCCCCAGGAACATTGGAGCAAGAGATTAAAAACAAAGAGAGACCAAAATCTCTCTTGAATATGTTCTGTCCCTTCCTACACTCCTTTGGGCAACATRTGGAAAGCCTCCTCCACCACAGTGTCTTTTTTGACCTAAAGAAAATCAATTGTTCCTCAATTCAGCAAGAATTTCACAGCCCAGCTCCTTATGAAATGAATGGGATTCAGGTATTGAAAAGCACATTTTGTGAATGCAGATGGGAGACCCTTTACAGCTTAGGAACTGGCAAACTGGAATCTTTGAGGCCTCCCTGTTTGGGAAGGCTGCATGGTATTACTAAGCAAATAATCCAAATTTTGCACTCAGCAGGTTACCTGTGGCAGGAGTGATGCCTTGGGAATTCTGCCCTGGAGCAGGGGCTGGGCAGAGCTCCAGAATAAAGCAGGGATTGATCCCAAGCATCTCCTCCATGGATCCACCTTGGGCAGCACCAGAGCCCAGCCAGGGCTGCACCCAAGATGAACCAAAATGGCCCCAAAATGCACGAGCGCTCCCGGGGTCTCTCCCTGGCATCAGTTCTGCTCCATTTGCATCTTGCACTTCATTGTCCCATTCCAGCTTTAGCCCCTGCAGTCCCACCCTGCTTGTTTTTCTCTCTGCAGCCCACGGMGTTTGTGCTCTGGGGCTGAGATTMGGATCATTTGTCCTTGGTGCCCAGCTGGAGCAGGAATTGTTTTGTCTCCCTGCTCTGTGCACAGAGCTCASCATCCCTGAATATGGAGCTCAGACCCACKCACTAAAGCAGCACAGAYTGTGAAAKKRAGAAAAGCTGAACCTGAGGCATCARTTGCCCCCATGGATTTACCAGGCAGGCTAAAACCCCCCAGGAGCCTGTGGCAGCCCAGGTGCTGCTGCCCAGCACAGGCAGCACTTCCCAGCACACGATGGCCCAGCTGAGCCCAGGGAACCTGGGAGAGGAACGAGGCATGGAACCCTCCCTGGAGCTGCAGACCAGTCCACCCAGTGTGCCCCCAGCTTGGTTTTACTGGCACCACCATAAATGCACAAACGGAGGAAAGAAAAGGAGMTTTTTACTTATTTCCCTCCATTATGTTTTATGAGCTTTTTACGTGTAATGTAAGCTTTCTCTTCTTGCCTTCTTATATATTTATGTATTTGTTTTCCAAAGGGCCTGTTGCAGAAAAAGGGCTCAAGGCACATTATAATAGTACAGAAAAGGATTAAAAATAAGAATTAATTCAACCATCTCAGTACATAATGCTTTAATGATTTTCCTTCAGAATGGGGAATTCTGAACACACAGTAAGCATGGCAGGGATTTGTGGAATATGTTGTACCTGGGTTTTAGGTACAAAACATTTATGCACTTTAACCAGAATTAATCTGCCAATCACTTTGTCCACATTAGATTTCTCTATGGAAATTAAAGATACTCATTTTTACAAAAGTGCCAGCTTCTCTATTTGTTTCAAATGGAGGTGCAAAAATATGATAAATCTGTCAACTAGATCTTATTCWCTGCAAAATCTGAAGCATTTGATCATTCAGTTATAGCAGGAGGAAAGTTTARACCCTGTCCCATGTTTACTGAAGTTATTCTGTTATTTAGATTATTTAAAGATAAGAAAAATACATAACTGGATACCATAGTTGGGGAGGTTTTAACACTTGTTTTTATTTCCTACTGTCTCATGTAGATTAATTAATTAAAAAAATTATTTAATAAATTTTAATATATTTTAATATATTTAATAAATTTAAAGTATTTATAACTGGCMGCAATGACAGTAAAAAGTAATAAAGTAAAAAATAAAAAAAATAAAAAGAGTAAAAAATAGAGGAAGCCAGCAACACAATGGATAGATTATATTTAATTTGAGGATTATCTATAAATTTAAAGATTATGCTAAAAATTAATTGGCATTCAGAATAAGTTTTATGCATCCAGGAGGGCCAGAAAGACAGAATTCATTTTTCAATGCTGTGCAAGAAAGACTTTTCAGGAGCTAGCTACAAATGGAACAGACTTTCTGATATTTAGCTGGTTTCCCATAGCACATTTATCCTACACTTATGCAAATATGAAGTACCTCATGTTCTTGGGCAGCTCAGCACTGAATTTTCAAATCCCAAGTCAAATGACTCTCAACACCTGACAGCAAACTTGACAGCAATGTTCCATGTCAGGAGTMACACTCTAACACCCTTCTTCAAGGTTATGGCCAGATCCCAAACTCTTTCCACACCAGTCCTATGAAAACCACTTTCACATTCCAAAGCTTTACAGGCTGAAAACARGCTGAAATCCCAGTTTTTATGACCACAAGGATGCCTGTCAGTATCCCCAAACACCAAGGACACTATTTCCATGAATTAGATGTAATCATGATCCCACTGGGGATTTTTATCCCRTGGATCTCCCAGATMTATTCTGCATTACATGAACACCACCAGAGGTGGATTTTYCACAAGAAAACCTATGTAAGCAGAAGAATTTCCCTTCAAATACAAAAATATTGTATTTTCCATCAAATGGAATTAGCCTCTTGTGGAATCACTCCAGAAATCCTGAACACTAAAAACCTTCACTCTAATTGGGTTACACAACATTTCTTCTGGCATCAAGCTCAGCATCCAGGCTGATGTTTTCAAGGAACCAYTGTAACATCAGAAATGTAATAAAYAAAGAAAAATTATGGATCTCTGAAGTCAGCCATTAAATCCAGTGCCTCAGCTGGGAAAACTCTCTCCTTATGAGTCTGGCCTTGGCACTTAAGGTAACTATAAAAATACCTAGAAATTCTTTAAATAAAAGCCAGCACACTGTTAACTATCAGACTCTATTTGAAATCAGATTTGGTGCTGCTGTGTTTCCATGAATTCTAATGGAACTCCTCCAAATTTTTTCACCACTGCAAGCAAACCTGAAATATCTCATTTTGCATTATTTTTAGCTGAAATGTATGTCAATGTGAGATCATTTGAACTACATTAGTAGAACTAAAACGATCCCCAGTGTAAATCCATTCACATCAGCTACATCAGGAATGCGTTTCACCACTCGAATTTAAACATGTAAAATGCCCAAGTCACAATAAAATTATTTTTCTGAGAGGTGTCAGTATCYCTAGGAAAGGTCTGACAGAAGCAGGAGCAGTAATTTGGAGCCAAAACAGCTCAATTAAAGGGTTTCTCTGGTACACAATTGCAACCAAAGTAATACTTAACACAAATTTCTATTTCTTACAGCACTTGGGATCTTTGGGTTTTAGCATGTTAGTGGTAGGACTTTGGCATGATAAACTCTATTGTGACTGGYCCAACAGATAGCTGAAAAATCAAATTATAAACCCAAGTAGAGCTAATTGCTTCCACTCTGGAACACACAATTCTCTCTGTGATTCAGAATGCTGACAGCACAACCTAGCACTGAGCTTTGTAGCTCTTATTTGTCATGACCAAGTGTTTATTCTCTGCAGGAGGCTCCAGCATTACCTGAGGACACACCCAGAACGTTGCTCTGCCAACTGCTAGGAGCCCCTACAGTCAGAGCTTCTCCTTCRGAGAGCAAGGTACTGCTCTGAAAACAGCCCAGCATGGACACTGCACACTTGTTTAAATTAACAGCTGAGTGTTTGAAGAAGTTAAGATTACTTTTTTTTTACTTTTTTTAACAGTCATGTATCAAGGAAACAGAGCAAAAAACCAGTTTGATATTAATAGCAGGTATTATATATATAATCACTATTCTTTTGTGTTAACTATAGAAGACAAAACCAGCAGAGACTGTAATGAAGAACAGAACTGCAAATGAAATTGATGATGTAACAAACGGCATCTTCTTGCACTCCTGAACAGGAGTTTGTCAGCATCTGGTCTCAGCTGTTCATTAAAGCACTCCCCTCATGCTGAGCTCCCTGGCTACAGCATGGATGCATTTCCAAAGTGATTCAAGGAGTTTTCTCCTTTCCATCAGAYGTCTGAAATCCCACCTCTTAGGAACCACCTCCCCTTCCAACCAGGCAATGCTGCAAACACGTACTGCTTATTCTCCCTAAGTTCTTTATTRACCTGCTCAGTGTTTCTTTCACTCCTAGCCTGTTGCCATGGTCCCAGGCACTAAATGCTCTCTGGTGTCAGACAGAACTAGGACCAAGCCATTCAGCAAGAGAACCCTCGTGTCCTTTAGGCCATTAACTGCTATCTGTGAAAGAAATACTTCCAGTTACAGAGTTTTGCTGGGTTTTATAGAACACTCAGCCTCACTGCTGCTATTGCCCCCGTAGAAAAGAGTATTTAGCACGTTGAACTCGGGTCAGCTGGAGMGAAATGTAACACTGAATTTTGGCAAATGCCTATGCATAAAATCACTGAGTCACTTCATTCAAAGCGCAGCTGGAATTGACACCACCACAATAAAAAGGAGCTCTTTTTAATGCTTCACATCAAAAATACAGTGAAGCCTGCTCAGTGTTTTTAAATCAGGAATCAGACACTTAAACACACATTTTGAAGCAGGGCTCAGCACAACGCAGTCTTTTGTGTGTTGTCTTTTTTTTTATTTTTCTGCAATGCAAAAGAAGACAAGCAGAGAAACTTTTCGAAGAGACTCACAGAAAAACTATGAAGGCAAAACCCACCCAATAAAGAGAAGCCTGTGTCTGCAGCTCTGTTTGGTGCCACTGGATTCAGCAAACAAGGCTCATCATGTGTAAAACCATGGATGCCCAATTCAGAGTGCATCTGTTGTTGCTGTAAGTCAGTCACCAACAAGTTCTCCCTGCAAAAAACCCTCCATCTCCACTCAGCTTTAAATGAACATTGCAAACTACTGTAATTCTGTGGTGTTGGTAAGTCCTTTTTCCTTCCATAACAGCCTGTCCCAGACCTTAAAGTGCATATGCCAATTTGGTTCAAGTTTTATAATCTGGAATGTTCCACAGTGCCTCTTCAAAAACAGTGARGGATTGATTGTGCCTTCCCTCGGTAATGGCAAGTCTGAAAAAACCTTGTTCTGAATCTATTATTTATGTTGTATGCAGCAATGGCTTACCTATCTCATTCTGGACTCTGGAATATACTGCAGGCCAGCTGATCTTTACCTACCTGAACCTCCTAGGAAGGGCAGTGGGAGGMTTTGACACATAGCAAAACATAGCTGGCCTGAAAATCAGTGAAGAGAAACCATGGAATGCTTTCACAAGGACTCCATGGGACCCAATARGTTCCTTTTGAAACCCAAAATGCCTGGTTTAGATCTTAAATGTTGCTTCAAATATACATGGGTGAAAGCTGTAATCAAGGGGAAATGCAGCACCAATAATAGCACATTATTAAAAGTCAGCAATCCTCAATTGTCAGCACTGTAACAACTGAGTATCTTARTATTTCTACCTGCTCCTCCCATGCACCAAATTTCCTCAATACTGACAAAGTGCATGTACTAATCATAGACTCTGAATGCTAAATTAAGCAGAAAAAGAAAAAAAAGATAGAAATTAMTTTGGTATTTCTTGAGGGCATCAGTAGAAAACACCGATTTCAAATAATTTTGATTAGAAAATTTTACTTCACAATCCTTTTCCAGATCACAGATATTCATAATTAAAAAGTGTATGGAATTGATGTCATGTCAGCTGTTTTGCCATCAGCATCACAGAGAAAGAAGAAACAATAAAATATGATGCAGAATTCACTCTCCCAATGATTGTCATTGAACTATTACATTAGTAAACATTCACAGTATGAAGTCTCTTTCAATATATCTCCAGCATATAAAGTAGTGCAAAAAAGCATTCCAGTCATTTTGCCTTTGCAGTCTGACCAGGTTTAACAATTCTCTTACTTCATTTCTTTCATTATTAGACAACAAATGCTGCAATGCCTCCAAAGAGAGTTATAAAAATAAACAATTTCTGGAGGGTCAACAGCCTTTCCAAAGTAAATTTCCAGTTAAAAACAAGCATTATAGATTTCAAGAAAAAAAAAATTTAGATCTATCTTCTGTAGAATATCTTTTTACAATAAATTTACCATTTGAAAAACAATGACTATGGTATCCAATGATTTATGGTAGCTGCTATTAAAGCACTGATAAATAGATAAATGACTACCAAACTTCATTGTTTCTTACATAGTAAATACCTCTGAATGCCAACTTTTACCACAGAGCTGTTATTAGTGATGTCGACAGTTCATGCACCCACTTTAAAACTGACTTGGTTTTAATAAATTTTTCAGCCTCATGTGCAAAACACTTGCATTCTAATAAAAATATAAAGTCTGAAAATTTATCAGATCTAGCAATCCTTTCCTCAAGTTGTACCACTTATTTGATATGTAATACATGTTCAGCAATGCTTTTTTATTTGTATTTAACCATTAAATGGCATACTACTGTATGCTGCAGACTCTTGTTTGCATATTTCYTTATTTTCACTGCACTCTTTAATGCATAAATATATTTGGAAACGCTCAAAACTACACATCAGTTTCCACAGAATTTGAATTTACACAGTTTTTCTTCTCTGACTCACTGCTATTCCCCGTGTCCTGACTTTTAGTCTCCTTTACACAAAGAGATTCTTTAACTCCTTCTTCCATCTCCAAATACTCTGATTTATCCTCTGTGGACGAAGATGATGCGCTCCTAAATTTCTTCAGTAAATTTGTAGGGAGGTAAGGGCAACTGACAGCATTTTGCATCATCTGCGTGTGCTCTTCATTTTCAGTTTCTCTGTGGTAGAAATAGTTAAAATTGGAGACAATCACTGGCACTGGTAAAGCAATGGTTAACACTCCTGCAATGGCACACAGGGACCCGACTATCTTCCCACCCACGGTTATGGGTTTCATGTCCCCATAACCGACCGTAGTCATGGTCACTACGGCCCACCAAAAGGCATCRGGGATGCTTTGAAAATGGGTGGCAGGCTCGTCAGCTTCTGCAAAGTAAACAGCACTGGAAAACAAAATTACTCCGATAAAAAGGAAGAAGATGAGGAGGCCYAGTTCCCTCATGCTGGCCCTGAGCGTGTGACCCAGGATCTGCAAACCCTTGGAGTGTCTGGAGAGCTTGAAGATGCGAAACACCCTGACCAGACGGATGATCCTCAGGATGGCAAAGGACATGGCCTGCTGGCTGCCCTGCTCCTGCGCCAGGTCCGTGCCCAGGGTGATGAAGTAAGGCAAGATGGACACAATGTCTATGATGTTCATGACGTTCTTGAAGAAGTGTGCTTTGCTGGGACACGCAAAGCAGCGCACTGTAAACTCGAAGGAGAACCAGATGATGCACACGGTCTCTACAATGAAAAAAGGGTCATTGAAGATGGTGTGCTCGCCGGCGTCCAGGCGGAGAGACTCGTTGGAAAGCCCCTTCCCTAAGCTCAGGGACATGACGAATTCCTTGTCATCTCTGAACTCTGGTAAAGTCTCCAGACAAAAGATGACGATGGAGATCAAGATGACCAAGACAGAGACAATGGCGATGCCTCTGGCTGGACTGGAGCTTTCCGGGTACTCAAACAGCAGCCAAACCTGCCTCTTAAACTCATTCTCCGGCAAAACCTTTTCCTCTTCCTCTTTGACAAAACCTTCATCCTCCCTGAACTTGAGCATGGCCTCCTCTCCAAGCTGGTAGAACTTCACCTCCTCAGAGAAGATGTCAAAGGGCACATTGACCGGCCTCTTCAGCCGCCCACCGCTCTGGTAGTAGTACAGGATGGCGTCAAAGCTGGGCCGGTTCCTGTCGAAGAAGTACTCGTTCCTGAGAGGATCAAAGTACCTGCCCCGCTTGGCTGGGTCCCCCAGCAGCGTCTCTGGGAACTGAGCCAAGGTCTTCAGCTGGGTCTCGAAGCGCAGCCCCGACACGTTGATCACCACGCGCTCGCAGCACTCGTACTCGCTGTAGCGGACGGAGCTGTAACCCCCGGGGCCTCCCCCGTCATCGGGCGGCTGGTCCGAGTAGGAAAACTCATCCTCCCCATAGTCATCGCTGTAGTAGAGCTTCCCTTCCTCCTCGTCGTCTTCATCCTCGTCTTCATCCTCCTCCTCCTCCTCYCTCAAGTCCTTCAGWATTCTCTCCTCGGAACCACTGAGCGGCAGCAGCTCGGAGCAGGGGAAGGAGGCCCCACACTCCCTGCTGCCCAGGTGGTGGCTCCTCTTCTTGCCCTTCTTCCTCCTCTTGCCGCTCTGCCGGCGGGGCAGGCTGCCCGAGCGCGAGGAGGAGGCCCCGCGGGCCTGCTCCTGGTGGTAGTGGTGGTAGGGCCCCCCTCCGCCCGCCGCCCCACCTTCCACCGCCGCCGTGGCCGCCGCCACGGCCGCCGCCGCCGCCGCCCGGGACTGGGCCAGGCGCTCCCGCTCGCGGGCCCGCGCCTGGGCCGCGTACCCGTAGGGCATGTGGGTGTTGCAGCCGGAGCTGTCGGCGCTCACCATGGCCACCTCCATCCTGCAAGTCTTGTTTTGGTTTGTGGGCGCTCGCCCTGACGAGGTTTTGCGCTATTCACAGCGTGACTTTCCAAGCTGGGAAGTTCAAAGCCATCTGCGTTCCGAGGGCGGTCACCTGCGCATCGAGTGGGGTGACGCGGTTCTAGCGCTGAATCTGAACTTTGGAAAACCACAGAGCCACATCTTCCTGTTCTCCGGAAGGTTTGACGCAAACTACTGCTTTGCTAATGAGAAAAGATGAAATTCTCAGATTGGGCCAGAGAACAGCTGAGACCTTGTTCTTCCATCCACCAAGCCCCTTTATTTTCATTTATCTCCRGCAGCCATCACAGCTGTACCTGATCAGAATCATGACTGCCTCGCAGGCTATAAAGGCTGCATTCCTCAGGAAAAAAAAAAAAAATGCAAACCAAAGGGTACCTGTTCTCTGCAGATGGTTTTAGCTCATCATTGAAACCAAATGCAAATAGTCTCTTTCCTCATTATGTGTTCCTGGTAATGCTTTGGCCTAGCACACTTTCTGTTTAATGTCATTTCTTGGAGAGCTGAAGTTAATTCCAGCCATCACTTCATTTACACAGTGAGGAGGTCTTTGCAAATCCTTTCTTCAGCCTGTCAACAATGTCTCAAACCTGGGAGCAGCACCCAGGGCATCAGCAGCAGTGGTAAGAGGAGGAGGAGGCGGTGGAGGAGGAGGAGGAGGAGATGAAGACTGAGAAACTGGCTCTGAGGTCCCCATAGGACACAAGGGAGTGGATGGGTCACCCTTTGGTTATGGTCATGCAGAAGAAGCACTTAACCTGAGGCACATGCACAYACACACAAAKATAAACAAAACAAAAAGGGAAAAGATTGGATTGTTTTCCTAAAAGGTCACACCGATCAAATGAAACTGTGTCATCTATTACCATGGCATTCAAATCTTCTCCTGCCCACACTATTCACACTTCTACATTACACACACACCCACATCACATGCACAGAGATTTTGAACGACTCCGTGGGTAAGGATGTGGGTGGGTATGTCACATATATATAGAGACAAATACAAAATCCCCACCCATATGAGCACTTGCATCCATACACAAACATATGCATGCTCCTGAAACACCAACACACACAAACACTAATAAAAATACTGCAACYCACAATGCATTCAGGTCTTTGAGCACYTACATAAGAGATACACCTACATARATCCACACAAAACATTAAAGAATAAATGTATCTAGACAAAGATCTTCTGTTGTATTTGCAGAAACACATCAGATGCTGGCATGTTACATTTTAATCTACAGCAGAATCGTGTTTRGATCACAATGAACATCTCGCTGGGTTTAATTTGGAAACGGGCACGTACAATGCTCAGCCAAGTGAAAATACCGTGATATGTCAAGAAAACAACTGCAGGTGCACTGGAGCAACATCTACATGCAAGCACACACACAAAAATACACAGCCCCTCAAACCCCCCTTTGAAACAGAAGCCTCATCTATAGCCACATCTATTAAATACACGAGAGAAGGTGAACACGAACTATTAAATGACGCTATTTTTGAAACCGTACCTACGTGCCATGCAGAAGAAGACCCTAAAAACGCCGTTATACTTACTGATCCTAGGCAGAGAAATAGCAGCGCTGTTCCCGCTGGCGTAAGGACCGGGTGACAGCGGTGCCGAGGGGCTGTGCCGGCTGATCCACACTCGCAGGTGCCTGCGGTCAGTGCGCACCACAGGTTGGCCGCTTATTTCTGCCCCTTCCAGCCGGGTGCCGGGGCAGCGAGCCGGGGAGGCGGCCGGGGCTGGGCGCACCGGGCACCGCCGCAGCCGCTCGCCTCGGCATCGGCCACAAGGCAGCAGCGAGCGAGGCTCTCGTCCCCACGGGCAAAACGAAGGCGCTGTGCGTGTGCTTGTCGTGTGCGCTTGTCGTGTGCAGGGGCAGGCGCGATCGCCGCTCTCCGCAAGCCCGGCTCTGGCGGCGGCTCTGTCAATAAATCAGCGCTGGCTAATCCGTGCGCGGAGCCGGGCTCCGGCGGGGCCGGCTGCGAGCGGCGCCTGCCCCCGCCACGTCCGGGGCTCAGCCGGCTGCCGCCCGCTCCATCCACTTGTTGGGTGCTCCCAGCCCGGGGGGACGCGGCCGAGGAGCCGCCGGCCGGAGCGCGGAGAGCGGAGCACGGAGCACGGAGCGCGGGCGGGCGCTGCTGGCGGCCGAGGGTGCCGGGAGCCGGGAGGGGGAGATGGGGAGGTGGAGCGGGCCCAGCCGCGGCACCGCGCCCCCGGCGCTCCGAGCCGGCCCTGTTGCTCCGGAGCCGCCGCCCGCCCGCCCGCCCGCCGCTCCCGGCCCGCCGCCGGCCCCTGGCGGCCGCCGCCCGCACTGCGCCGCGCACGGATCGGCTCGGATCGGCACGGCTCGGATCGGCACGGCTCGGCTCGGCTCGGATCGGCACGGTTCGGCTCGGCTCGGCACGGCTTGGATCGGATCGGCACAGTTCGGATCGAATCGGCTCGGATCGGCACGGCTGCTGCCCCCGGCTCGCCCCCCGCGCCCTGCTAACGCCGCAGTTATCGCAGTCGGTATCGGGCTGCCGGACGAAGCTGTCCGCCCGGAGCGATGCTGCCAAGCCCGGCCTCTGCCCCCCTGGGCGTGCCTGAAGGAAGCGAAACGCTTGGTTGAGGGTCGCTCGGATCCAGGTTCCGATAAACTCCAACAAATTCCAAAGCCGAGCCCGGATCAGATTTCCCCGAAGGAGAGAAGAGGCGGCCGCAGCCGCGCGCCGCCGCCCCGCCCGGCCCCGAGCCCCCCGGCKGGACGGGCCGACGTTCCCTCTGCTCCTGCAGCCATCCCGCAAATGAAGCCAAATCAACTTTCAGCCCTAATTCTGCGCCTGAACAGACAGCCGGTCCTCGTTCACGGCTAGAGGGTATGTTTGGCAGAGTTAACACCTCAAATGGCTGCAGCGAATTCCCTCTCCCAGCTGCAGCACGAGCAGGGCACAGACTGCTGCTCCTTTTGCACCTAGAGAATTGCAGCTGTGGCACATTCCCCTCTGCAAGGGATGGCTGTGAAAATGCAGCTTGGCCATGTTTGACACTGCACRTCCAACTCTACTGTGGACACTCCTGCTTCCCCTCAAGGAAAAAAAAAAGACTGAATCGAGAAGAAATCAAAGGCAGCYCTCACACCAGACCCTTTGCCTCAAGGTGTTTGCAGCTGGAGGCAAATCCAACATGCACAGCAWGRGGGTTGGGCATTTCTCTCATTGCCYAGGTCCTCCTCCACAGAGAAACCAAGAGAGCCTGGTGACTACTTGCTTTTAGATCCTCAGCAGCACAYCCCACACTATCCATGTGGGCCATGATCCCTCTGTGTCTCTGCTGCCCYCAGCAGTTGCTGCCCATTCCCTCCATCCCACTCAGGCCAGTGGATGGCCTYTGACTGTGCAGGGGAGCTCGGGGGATCAGCCAGATAAACACGCTGGATGCCAGGCACCAAGCCTTGCCAASAGTGAAACATATAAATAGCACCTAGAGCTAACTGGCTGTTTCAACCATCACAATACTTCAGGTTCCATAGTCAATATAAAGTGAAAAACATAGATAAATCACTAATGTCATCCCTAATGCCATTACAATATGATGTCTTCTGTCAGCACAAAAGCAGTCCAAAATTCGTGTGCTTTTGGATGCAGTTAAACATCTATAAATTCATTTCCAATACCAAAACCTAGATTCTTCTGTAACCTGGCACAGGAGCCTTCCAAAGTCAWGGATCAAACCACTGCCATCACTTCAGCACAAGGACATGTATGAAGCCATAAAAATACCAGAGTTATCATAGGTAAACTTATTGGACCATTAGGACAACCTAGACTCACTCCTTCATCAGTAAAGTTGAATTCTAGGYGCATTTTCAGAGTTCAGTCCCTTCATTCTCTAACAAGTCTTTTGTTGCTTTTTATCAGTAGCATTTGTACACCCTTTTATTTCTTTTTTGAGATGCTTCAAGGACTTGGGACAAAATAAAATGGCTTATTTAGCTTTTACTTCTCTTTCAAAATCTCAGGTGCATTGTCTTGTCATTATCTCATGAATGTTAAAATGAAAAATTCAGTGGACATCTGAGTGAAAAAGAGAAGTAGAAACAGACCAATCACTGATATTCCTTTTTGAGCACTGTTATTCTTTCTGGTTCTAATAGCTAAAGCCTGTTCTTGAGCAGAGGTAAATCAACTGTGGTGTATGATTCTAAACACACATAACTGACAATGGGAGAAGCAGAATAGCTTTTTTGTGCCTTTTAAAATCCATTCTAATGTCATAGGGATCACGTAACCACATGCAATTCAATCTAGCTCAGAGGTCTTACTTGATCCAATTTTTAACTGATTTAAAAGCAAAAAACAAGCTTTAAGTATTTGCAGATGAATACTGTGACTCATTTCATTCAGCTTTGTATTTTCACAGTGTTCAAAGAGCAATATTTATTTAAGAGCTATTACATTTCCTCTGCTCCTTCACATTGATAAGGGATAATATTATTGGTAGAAAAAAGAGAGAATACCCACACATCACTATCTTTGATAGAAATGTTGTAGTAAAGGATCTCTAAGGTATGCTGCCACACAGATTTGTGCTGTTTTACAGTGATGTAGGTGAGAAATATGCATCACTGCTTAGCTATGAAAAAATGCACAACCATTTAATACATTTCCATCAAAGYGAACATGAGGTTTACAAAGCTTCATTAATGTTTCTGTGCCCAATATTAATTTATGCTGCAATTCACACTGGCAGGGTCTGGCTTCAGTCCAACCCTCACCTCCCTGCTGTAATCTCTGCAGTGAATAAAACTGAGCTACAGCTCAGTACTGACTGCACTTCCAGACCATGAATTATTCTGCTTCCCTTTCAACCTTCTCTTTTTGCCCTTCRGCTCTTTCCTATGCTTGCTTCACTGTTATTTCTCTTCACGTCTCAAGGCAGCACATCCATCTGTAAGAACATCCCTGTGAGCTCAGGGGCTCCTTTCTAAACAAGCAAAATGTTCTCGCAATGGGAGCTCAGGATAACCAGGCAAAAAAGGCTGTGGTCACTACAGCATTTCTGAAACACGATTCAGAACTTGCATTTCCACCTCCTCACAGCTCTTTGCAGTGCTGGAGACCCTGAGGTACCAAAGTAGCAATGAATTCTTGCCTCCACAAATAAGTTTTGTCTCCCAGCGGTTGTATCACTTCAGGAAGTTCATATTTTATTCATATTTTACTAACTAGGTTCTGTAAGACTCCCCTGTCAAAGGATCTGGCTCAAGTGCTCTTCTTTTGAATAAGACTGGCAGCATTTAATGAGACACTTGGCAGACWAAAATACAGCCTTATCCTCAGTCAGTTCTTCCACACAACCTGTATGAAAAGCACATCTGTTCATTCCTMGTGCTGCAGCAGGCTCACCCAAGGAAGCTGATGCTCTGGAGAACAGCAGCCCTTTCATATTTRCTCGGGAAAGTTTGCAAAACCATGGCCATTCACCACTGAGTTTAGGARGAACAGCAGTAAAAACTGATGGTATTTTTACTTGGAGAATGATTTCTCGTACCAGAGTATGGATTTACTCAGAAAACAGGATAAAAATACCACATATGTTCTATTTTTGGAGCTGAATATTTCTCCATTCATTCTGAGCAGACAGGGACTCATCTCAAGTCTATTCTGAAAACGACAATAGCAGAAAAYAAAAAATAAGGATAGTCTGGAGAGAAAGCTTCTAAATGAGGAACCAGATTTCCAAGATACCCACAGGCACATCAATCATAATGCTGACATCCTTTTTCTATCCAGTGTAACAGGGGTTATTTATCACCTTTTTTTTTTTTCCTAATAATTTGGTTTTAGCTGAAATGGAAGAGCCTGGATCACGCACTGTGCCTTGTTACAGATATGCCAAGGAGTAGTGAGAAGGGTGGATCTGCAGTCTGGAAACTGTTATTTTAATTAAATCATGAAGGAGATGAATTAGTTTCACAGAATTACTTAAATTACCGTGTCATTGGATTTGCTCTATTTCTGCATTTAACAATAAATGTATTATTCTGAATACCCAATTTTCCAACTATGCTGACAGAAAGTGCAATGATGACAAAACTTGAAAATATCAGATGCTGRTAAAAATCCCTGTTTGCATATATTTTTGTCCAGATCAGAAAACATTATTAGGGTGTAGTAGACTTATTTCTCCCTGAGGTTTTATAAGGAATATTCTGGAGAAAAGTCAGACAGTAGGACAGTACTTAATGTWAATTTCCATTATGAAGTTYACCATGACTTGAGGAACAACTGTAYAGAAACATCTGTATGACAAGATATTGCCAAAATATCTCAAAACTATTCCTGTTAAAATATACAATAATTGTCAGCTGGAAGTTCAGGCATCTCATGCTCCAGGAATGTGCAGTAGCAAGATGTTATGTGAAAAAGCCTGTAAAGGAAGGAAATTTAGATGTTAAGTATGGCTTCAAACATAGCTTACATATATATTTGTAGGTAAAAAAGGATTTATTTCTGTGAAGTTCTAGGAGCTGGATGAATGGTAAATTTCTAGTAAATATGTTTTTAAAATTCCTGTCAGAGTATTCAGATAACCAGGCAAAAAGTCTCATTTCCACTTTTTTCCAAAATATCCAATCACAAACTCTGGAGGAATGTGTATGTATTTTTAACCAGCCTTGCATATCTGAGAAAATATAAGAAATTTTTAATAAGGAGGACTATGTTGACAAAAATGAGAATATATTCAATCCTATTCCTAATGGCTTCACATGAGAGCTATTCACATGGGAGCTGGATGTCTGGAAGTTTTAAGTGCCATGTGTATTGATCCAAACAAACTGTTCTCCAGTAAATTATACTTTCCTCTCGTTTATTAAACCTCTCTARTTTGGAGATATTGTTGTATGATCTCAGGGTGTATTAAGCACAGAGGTAACAGAGAAAAAGATGTTCCCAGCTTGAATAAACACACAGAATTAACCAACTTTAGCAGGGTGAAATACTCAACTACTCTACAAAGTTGGAGAAAAAATGAATTATTAAGATTATCAAATGAAATTAATGTTCTTGTGGCCAATTTTGAACTAGCAAACAGTGTAGAAAAATCCTTTAATAGAATTTATTTTGGTATGCTACAAGGTAAACAAATAGTTATGGTGCTTTTCAGTGTGACATTTACTGAGCAAAGCCTTTCCAGAATGGAAGTGCCCTTTCCAGAGTATTGTCATTGGTCTGYGCTCCAGGGACTAGGAAACAAGAAGTTAAAATAGGCAGCACAAAGGCAATATAAAAATTGCTTTAACACTGATGCAGAAATTGAGTTACTAAAAATACTTTTAAAATTACCCTTTTGAAGAAGACCTGCACTTCAGAACATTGAGGATCATTTACAGTAATGCTTGGGAGGGCTGAGGTGCAGTTAATGCAAGGAAATATTAAATTCTGTATATTGGATGAAGCATCCAGCCCTTTCTCCAGAGGGAAGAGGAAATGTTGTTCTGGAAATCACAGGCTGCCTTCCCTCACGTTCACACAGAGCTGCCACAGGCAGGGCAGGSAGGYTTTGCACCCTTTGTCTGCCTGTGCACAAGGCAGGTAAAGCTGGGAGATATTTGCTGTCATAGCCTCATTAGGCCAAGAAGTCATCCCCATAAATAATTTGCATATGCAGATCAGAAATAACCCGTAGKGAGCTGATGTTCTTTTGTACCCTGGTGGCAGAAGTGTCACTGATATTGTCTGAAAAATCCCTGTGCCAGGATTTCTTCTCCTGGGAAGCTGAGAAGCCTCAGAGAAAAATGAAAACAATAATTATCTGATTTGCTTCTCCTGTGTTTTGCTGCATTGGAATGTGGTTTGAACACTGTTTACCAACTGGCCATTGTTGGATTGGTTTCATGTGAATTGTTTTGACTTAATCACCAATCATGGTCCAACTGTGTCAGGACTCTGGAAAGTGTCACAAGCTTTTCATTATTATCTTTTGTTTCTCATTATTATCTTCTGTCTGCATCCTTTCTCTGTTCTTTAGTACAGTTTAGTATAGCATCATATCATATCATGTCATATCATATCATATCATATCATATCATATCATATCATATCATATCATATCATATCATATCAATCATATCATATCATATCATAATAATTTAACCTTCTAAGAATGTGGAGTCAGATTCATCATTTCCTTCCTGCCATGGGGGACCCAGAAAATACCACAGCAGAGGAACTCCTGGAAAATCCCTAGTTAATATTAGCTCAGTTCCACCCTATTCCTGTCCCAGGTCAGTAAAGCCTCCATATCAACCTCTAAATTTAGAGAACTCTTGTGGTTCTCAGCTGCAGAGTACTCCAGCAAATTCCCTCCCATCTCTCAGTGTGGGCACTCTCACTGTGTTATTATGTGCCCCTGAGCTTTGCTTAACTATTGTTGAACACGAGCAGGGACGAGTTTTCATAGAGAGATCAAAAGCCAAACCATTTGTACCTTATGAATACAATTATCATTTTTYTGAGATCCTGAGAACTGCATTAAACTTAGCTGCTTTAAAAAACTGGGCATCATACCCGTGCCAAAAGCCTGTGTCAGAAATTAGAACGTGGAAATTACAGCCCAAGYGTTAATCTTGGCACGTAAGCCCAAGGCTGAAAGTCTTACTGAGGTGTGTTGTTAAACTCAGAGTTTTAAGTGGACCTAATGGTCCGGGTGCTTCAGATCTCTCAGGCTGACATGGATTAATTCCTTTCCTCTGTTGAAGTCAAAAGCTTCAGTGAATTGTTCAAGACTAGGCCTGTGTAGTTAATTYGTTGGAAATGGAGCCTTCAGTAGCCTGCTCTGTGTTTAGGAATGGCTCACCACATTCCCCATGTGGCTCTCTAGAAAAGGCAGATAAAACAACGAGCCACCTACCTCTCCCCTAAATCCAACAGGAACAGAGTTAACTTTCATTTTTGTCAATATATTTCTCCATACCCATTGCCTAACAGAGCCTAATGCCAAAGGATTTGGTGATGTTTCTGGGGAGCTCAAGAAGAAGAGTAAATCCCTCTGTGCTGGGCTGATAGATCCCCTTACCCAACTCMAAACAATAAACAATAAATAAAWAAATAAACCATCACTAAYCAATGCTCRCCTTATGAGCACAGAGCCTTTCACAGCACAGCACACAAGTAGAGATAATAACTAGCCACAAGTAGAAATACTTGGGAGTGAAAGCATTCCCTAAACAACAACAACAACAAAACCCCACCACACTCCCAGGCTGCTCTATCATGGTCCTTCTAATCTGTTGAACACCCACTTTCAGGTAAAGTAATTTTCATTATAAATTAATAGTGTTAATTAATTAATTTGTAGTAAATATTAGCAATACTGTCATAATACTACAGTAAATAGTAGTAAATTAATTAATAAATATTAATTTAGTTAATTGTAGATATAAAATAAATAAATAAATAAATACTAGCAACAGGACTAGACCCCCTTCTGGTTAAAATTACCTTCACAAGGCAAGCTCCTGTTCAGGGATGTTCATTGGAAGCTTCAATAAAGCAAAAGCCAAGAGAACTAGTGTACAAAAATCCAGCACATCTTCTCACCTGGACAGGCTGTTCATCCTTTCTGCCACGCTCACTTCAGGAAGTCAGCTGCAGATACTCTTGAGGAAATTTTGTAATGTAATATCTCTTGTTTTTTCTCTTCCTGAAGAAAAATGAGGAATGCTAAGTTTTRCCAGACACTTACCCTGACCCAGAGAAGGAAAATTTGAGAGTGTAGAGCTGATGAGAGTGCTCTAGAGACCAAGGTTCTCTCTTCAGCCACAGTCAAACAATGGAAAAAGCATTCAGTTGTATTTCTGGGCACCTGTGTGTCTCTGCAGCCCCCTGTTAGGTGAGAAGGCTCTGCAGTTATTCCTGTATCCTGGGGTGAACTGGTACAACTCCCTTAGCACCTCAGTCAGAGAGCTGCATTCACCAAGGCTGCCACTGCTGAGAGCGCTGAAACTAAGCAAAGAAAATGAAGCTACTCTATTTACAAGCTGATTTTCTTGTGAGTCATTAACARCAGGAGCTCAGAATCTGCCCAGATCCATCCACTTCAATAAGTTCAAGCTCCYTTTTAAGCAAAATTTCTTTACCAAGTGAAGAGGGACCCAAGTGAAGCTCTCTAACACAAAGCTCATGTCAGTCTTCAGGATCTGTTCATCATTACAATTTGAACATACTGATATTATTATTTATCAAGGCAAACAATTATCAAACCCACAAGGTTTACTAAATCAGCACCACCAAGATTCTTCCAATGGAAGGTGTTGTGGGTGGCTTACAATGTTTGTTCTGAAAAAATGGATGGTTTAATAAATATAATACTATTGTATAATAATCTATATTATATGATATATTATTATATATTGTATAATATATATAATATATATAATAATCTATATTATATGATATATTATTATATATATTATATAATATATATAATATATTATAATATATTATGTATATATAATATATATTATATATTATATATATTATATAAAATATAATACTATTATACTATATATATTCTACTATATATACTATATATATTATACTATATATATTCTAAATACACTATATAATTGTATAATAATAATATTGTATGATAAACAATGCTGGCTCAGCTGGGGCATCTGAAAAATGTAGATATGTGTMCATTYCACCTGGAGCTGAYTTCCAGAGTCACACCTTGCTGGTGCAAAGTGATTTACATAAAGAAAAGTTTAACTATTTCAGGAAATGTCCACCAATGTCCTTTCTGCAAAGTGGAATAGGTACATTTCTGTTGCCCATGCATGTGCAGAACACATCTGCACACATCTGCAGGGGCATATCCACACAATTCTCAGCTCTCTGAGGGTTTTCTTTGTGCATCCTCAAGGTTATTKAATGACAGAAAATGGGACCTCAATCATCGATGGAAGACAAAACCTAAGTCAGAAAAATAAATCCATCCTTCAATAATCCTTACTTTCTTTCACACATGTATAAAGAAGTGGGAAAGGGTTCCAACTGTGATTTAAAACCAAAAGAATGCAAATTCTTTCTGTGAAACACAAATTCCTAAATTMCTCTTTCCTTTGTTGGCAAAGGGAAAGACAAGATTTAACTGAAATATCAATCCAAAGGTGGCTAAAGCAACCCAGAATACACCTAGAATAATAAAYGTAGGAATTAGCATTTTAATGATGGGAAGGTGAATGAATCCTGACAAAAGCTTTCTCTGAATAGTCAAAACAAATTTCCTMTTTAAGCCACAAATAAAGAAAAGGGCTTTTTGCATTGCTCATTTCTGTCAGAGTCCATTACCCATCTGCAGGACCTTCTTTGGGAAGAGAAATAAATGAGCAAGTGCAGCTTTATGGGGTTATTTATAAAGCCTTGGTGCTGCAGAGTAGGAGTTCCAAACGTATGTTATTTTACATTTGGGAAAAAGTCTGACAGATCAGAGGGTTTCAGGCACTTCTAGAACTTCCTTTATGTTAACAATGCTCCCTGTCAAAGCAGTGTAAAAAATTTGGCATAACAATGTCCATTATCAAGGGAACTCAWAATTGGCTTTCATATCAGCTTTCCTTCTTAAAATAGCCAGACCAACAAGGCAGATAATTGCAAAGTTCACAGAGAAGTGATTATACTCTGACTATAACAATCAAAATGCCAACAGACTYAAGATTTATTACACACATAAAAAGGCTGAATTTTTGTTTACAGGTGACAAAAAAGCCAGCCTTAAAAATAAATAAATTATTAACATAAATAATAAAAAATAAACAATAAATTATATTAATAAAATTATCAAAACATAAATATTAATAATAAAGAAATAAGAATTGAATAAAAAAAAATAGATAAATATCTTTATGCCACCCCTTAATGCATTCTACTGAGATTTGCACATTTTGTTTGTGGCATTTCAGCACTTTCTACACCCTGGTTCAACAAGGTAAACAAAATTTATCTTGCTGAAAGGAAGTGATAAGTTACTGTTAAAATCCAAAATACAAAGAATTCTCAGAAGCCTGTAAGCCAGAAAGTAAAATTAAACACAAGATTTGATCTGAAACCTTAGAAAAAGCTTCCAAARTTAAGTACTAGAAACYAAAATGTAAATTTACAMTTTAAAGCAGGAACATGCTAAGCTAAACAAAAGAAAGTTCAGAATTTTAGAGTTTAAAATACAAAGAAAATAAAATTAGTTACAGAAATAAAAATATTAAAATACGATACTGTAGGTTTGTGTCATAACATAATTAACTAAGAAAACTTACACCGTAACATAAGTCCATAAAACAAAATGTTTAAAAATTAAGTCAAAACCATAAATATCCTTATTAGCAGTGTTTTATTAATCAATACCTCTTTTAAAAGTCTTATTACTAACAATCTTAAGACCTTCTAAACCATACTATAACAATGTGAGCCGAGCTCACCCTTCCTACCTATGCAAAAAAAAATAAAATAAATAAACCCCATCATCAAAAACCACTCGAAAGCCCCATCTCTAACTCATTCAGAGCTCCTCACAACTAAATTATCACAAGCTACATTGCCTTTTTTGTACCCCAACACATCCTGATGCTCCTAGCTGAGCTGTGCTGTAATTAGCTCTTAATGTATCTTAATTAATGTATCCTTTTSTTCTGTCCCACACAATGGGAAGTTGTCTGGAATGGTTTGTTGGAGCTCTGGCTGCTGAGAATTTCAGATTTCTGTGCTGGCAGGCACTGACCCCCAAGAGAACACTGCATTTGACCTGGAGAAGCATTCCAAAATGGAATGACAGAACCGGGGTTGTGGGTGTGGAGTTTGAATAGAAGTGTGTGATATCACAGGGGGGAAAACTTAAGAGTTTAATGTTTTAGAATATAATAATGGATATAAAGCAAGATGGAGGTTTTAGGGCAGAGGCTGGTCCTTCTTCTTCACCTCCTTCTCAACCTTCTCCTCCATCTTCTCCACCTTCTCCTCCATCTTCTCCTTCTTCACCTTCTTCTTCTCCTCCTCCTCCTTTTCCACCTTCCTTCTCCATGGGTTTGGGTGGTTTTCTGTAATTGGATAAAAAGTCCACATTGCGGGCACGGGTGGTTGTTGGTTATTGGGTTAAAAGTAAAAATAATTTAGGTGTCATTTCTTAATTGGACAGTTTAGCCTTAAAAGGCCTTGTAGAGATAGTTAGCCATTTTTGTAGCTTGCTGGTAGAATGCTGCAGAGCTCAGAGCTTGTAAGAGTGTGATATAGATAAGAAATGACAAACATTTTAGCCCAAACATGAAATACCGTCTTGAGTGCTTCAATCCCGACCTGGATGGAGGGAGAAAAGAAGCCAAACACCAGCAACTGCTGCTATGGAATTTGATGTACCAGACATCACTCCTACCATACTTTCCCACCGTTGTGCTCTTTGCACAAGCCCAGCCCAAGCAGCAAATTCCCCTGGGCCACGASACCCAAAATGGCATTTGGGGAGGTGTTCTCCCAGTAGCATCCTTCCTTCCAGTCTTGCATTCAACCCAGAGCTCTGCCCCTGGTTTCACCTGGCTGGGTTTTGATGTTGATGAGGAAAAAGTTGATCTTTTTAAAAAAAAAAAAAAATCATTGCTTTGAAAATTCATGYAGGTGACACAGCAATGATACCTACTTTCTATTTTATATTTAGCATCAAAATATGTCATCAGTCAGCTGCAATCTTCTGTCTTCTGCAGCTTCTGCTGAGAAACTAACATTGATTAAACCTTGCCATTGTAATTAAGAGATGAACTTTGTCACTTCTTTTGAAAGGGCCATTATCTGAWTTTCAGCAGTTCCCCTCATCTTCAAGGAATTTCTCTTTGCACCTTTAGTACCTTCCTTCCTATGRTTTTCTGGGACAGCATAAAGGAACAAAAAATACGAAAAATGTAGTATATCATTCCAAATATATCACACAAAAAAAATCAGTAAAAGACACAAAATAGTTCTCAGTATTTACTGAGAATTAGAATCAGTACCAAGGGCTCTGAAGGGCTCTCAGGTGTAATTCTCTGTACCTGACTATTCTGGCATAAGGGAGAATTGTTTCCCAGGCTGGAGTCCACTCATGAAAGAGTCTGTAGAAAAAAGTTCTGGGAATTTTGTGGTAAAGCAATGCCAAACACAGCCCAAAGGGCAGGATTTAGAAACAATCTCTTCCAAATGAGGCACTGAATGCAAACACAAGTGCCCTGCTTTTCTAATGACATGAATCAGAAAGTCCTGGCAAGAAATTCTTCCTTAAAACATGTGCTGAGATTTTCACCTTGCAAGTAGGGAAAGAGGCTGCTGTGCTGCCTAATTATACAGTTATTTCAATGAGAACTTTTTTTTTTCTTTTCTAAAATGACCAGCACTTAAATATTCTGCCCACTGCCTAATTTTCAAAATTGAACTCTCTTTTCATCTCTGGGAAAATGTAACTCCCCAGGGATATGAGTCGTGTAGGGGTTGGACTCTTTCCACTCTTACCTGTCATCCTCAAATTCTTCCTCAGCTACAAGAAATTTTTCCTCCCCTGAGGTCAGCCTCCCAGTAAACCTGTTTTCAGTGATAAATCTTCATTCCATATCTCCCATACCTAGGGTTTTACAGATGCTGTGTTTGATATGTGGGGAACACTGGAAATCTCCTGTGGCCTCATGAGAAGCACAGGGAACACCTAACTTTTTCATAAAAACCAAAGATCCTATTACCCTCTTAGCCACACTCAAGCAAAGAGTAACACCAAATTAATTTTCTTTTTTTTTTATAAACTCCTTATGGTTAACTTATCTGGAATAAGGAGCTGTTTCAGTTGTCTTGGACGTTCCAGTGGCCCTCAATGAGGAGTAACTATAAYTAATTCCATATAACCAAAGCAGATGAACACAGAGGAAACCTTTGTCTGATGAAGCTCATACTCACCCTAAGGATACTCTTGAGATCTCTTATATCTGCAAAATAAATTCATTGCAAAAACCAGCAAATCATTAGGAAGTAAAATCAGGAAGTAAAATATAACTGGACAGACTAAACCAAAAAGTCTCAAGTGCCACAGTGAAAATACAACATGGTGAATCTTTTTTTTTAAAAAACATCGATCAAGATGTCACAGAAATGAATTCTGACTGTGGTCATGAACACCAAGAATGAAAATACAGATTGGCTGCTGAGAATGAACCAGTGCAAAAGGGAGAGAGAGCAATGATTGCAGAGATGAAGTATTGAGAAATTCAACTGGGAGAAGGGAATTCACTATGGATAACTCTGCATGCATTAAATGAGAAATGTCTGGGCCAAGTATGACTGGAGAAAAAAAACATGAAATCAGCAGAAATTTTGAGTCTGAGCCAAGTACAACAGTAYATGAACAGAAATCTGGTTTTTGGTGATGCACTTAGTGCAACCTGGCAGCAATTGGCAATACYATTACAATCAACACGAGCACAATCATCAGGCACCATTAGGACTTAGCTGGGGCCACAGGAAGCACATCTTAGTTCAAATGAACATATTGCTCAAGGATAATTTTTACAATATTAATAGTGGAATCTCCAGAATTCTTGTTTGTTTTAGTCTTTGAAAGATAAGAACTAAGGAAGCATGCTATAGATAAAAATGGGTCCAGAAGACAGATTGTAACTTCCTTATGTAGTGGCATAGGGATCAGGGATATTATTTCTATACAGACTCTCATTCTGATTTTACAACGATTGGGAAAGAATCAAATTCCAGTTCTGAAGTCTCTGCATCYCTGTAACTCCCACTGTTTTTGAAGGACTTTTAGTGAGTCACAAATGCAAAACCCAGAGCAGTTTCAGAAAGAGATGTATTCTGTAAAATTATTATTACAGACATCCTCCTTCACTATTTTTCTGATTACCTAGAATACTGTGCTATAATGAAAAAAAAATCATAAACCCACAAAATTTAGAAGAATATAATTTCTATATAATTTAATTATATAATAATATTATATAATATTATTATAATATATTAATAATATAATAATAATATATAATAATAAATAATAAAAATAAATAATAAAAATAATATATAATATTATGATATTATAATAATAATATAATAATATTTCTGTATAATTTAATAATATAATATAATTTCTAAAAATGAAATGCACTTTCCTAGAACTATTTTTTCATGATCAAATTAGCTTTTCACAGTAAAGACTTCCTACCAATATTTCTTAAGAAATCCAAGACACTCCTTGCAGTGGAGCAGAAGTTGGGGCACACATGAAAACTCTGTGCATGGGTGGGTGTGTATTTTGCTCACAAAGTACAAATCTGTTCCTTGCCCCTCACAGGATGCTCACAATGTCACCAGGATATTCTCTGAAGAATCCTCTTTGCCCAGAATTTTCTCCTGGGAACCTGAGGAGCCTCAGAGAGCAAAGAAAACAATGATTATCTGATTGCTGCTTTGGAATGTGGTCTGGAGAGCATTTACCAACAGGTGAATGTTTGATTGGTTCCATGTGAATTGTTTTTAATTAATGACCAATCACCATCAGCTGTGTTGGACTCTGAGGGGTCAGTCACCAGTTTTTATTATTCATTCTTATTAGGTCTTCTGATGCATCCTTTCTCCTTCTCTAGTATAGTTTTAGTGTATAATTTCTTTTAATATAATATAAAATATGATTAAAATAAATGAATAAAAATAATAATAATAAAATAATAAAATAATAAATAAGTAAAATAATAAAATAATAATAAATATAATAAATATAATAAATATACTAAATAAATAATAATAATAAAAATATAATAAAATAAATATAATAAAATAATAATAAAATAATAAAAAATAATAAATGAGCCTTCTGAGAACATGGAGTCAAATTCTCATCTCTCACCTCTCACCTCATCCTGGGGATCCCCAACACCACACTCACAAGGCAAGCACCTACAACAGGAGACTGGAGATAATCAAATGTAATGGTTTTCCACTGAGGATGGAGAGCTCATTGCCTTTTACACTAGAGCTGCTGGCATCAAAGGCCTTGYAGAAAACCCCACTGTAGCCCCAAAAACCTGCAAATCCTTGTCTTTACAACATTGCTCTGAGGTYAAAGCATCCTGTCAGACCTCACCTCGTTGGGAGGACATTGCCTCAGAGAGAAGCCAAGTGGGTTTCTGCAGTCCTAAAGGGAGAGGTGACCACACAGACCTCGCTGAGAACTCTCATCTCTRATCTCTGGCACTGCCCCAGCCTCGAGCCATTCACCTGCTTTAACTCCTGATGGAGCCCAAAATGTGAACTACAACAGGATTGCACTTTACCCAGTCATAATTTATGACTGTGAGGAGAAAAACAGGATTAGCAGCTCTCCTCAGCTTCRAATCTCACAAAAGCAAGCTGCTGAAGTCTGAATGCACTGAAATGTTTCTGTGAAATAWTGACCAGACTGAGCTGTGAGGGCATTTCCAGCTTCGTTAAAATTACAAACTCAGCCTCTGGTGCTGCTTTCAAAGCTGTAGATCAAGCCATTTTTGTGTATGTGCCCCGTATGGGAAAATGCAATGTACTACAAACTATTTAATGGACAATAGATTTTTTTTTTCCCCTTCAAATCAGAAAACATAAAGAACATTCAACCCACCTGGTGTAGAATGCACTCACTGCAGTGTGGTATTTTCTGGGGGTCCCCCGTGGTAGGAAGGGAATGATGAATCTGACTCCATGTTCTTAGAAGGCAAATTTATTCTTTTATGGTATMATATTYTATTAAAGAATGCTATATTAAAACTACACTAAAGAATAGAGAAAGGATATTTACAGAAGGCTTAACAAGATAAAAATGAAAAACTCGTGACTCTCTCCAGAGTCCTCACACAGCCTGACCATGATTGGTCATTAAGTTAAAACAATTCACATGTTGGATAAAAAAAATCTCCAAACCACATTCCAAAGCAGCAAAACAGGGAGAAGCAACTGAGATAATTATTGTTTTCATTTTTCTCTAAGGCTTCTCAGCTTCCCAGGAGAAGAAATCCTGGCGAAGTGATTTTCCCAGAAAATATGACAGTGACACTGCAGTCATTTCCTCAGACCATTCCACAACTCAAACATTTATTCCACCCTGAGAAAAGCTGCCTGACTTCCACAATGACTTCCTCTGATCTTGTAACCAGTCAGTGAAGAGAATCTGAATTAAAAACCTGCACAGAGCCACACCTTCTGTCTCCCTGTGAGAAMGGAGACCTGAGCTGCTGGTCTTTTTCCCATCCCTCCATGTCAGGAATTAGATATGGCAGGAAGCAGAGGGTGTGTAATTAACCACTTCAGTGCTCCCCTAGCCTTGTTCAGTAATTAATTTGGCACTAATTGCAGATTGCAGGAATAACATCATTTATGATTCAAGTGGCAAACAGTGTGTCAGGTTCAAACCTGAGTTTAGCCAAATTGTACCTTCTTCTTTGCATTGTATTCAGCAGTTATAAAACTTTTTATTCAAAACCCAAAACCAACAGACAGCACTCCTGTGGAGAACAAGTTTCCTGAGTTTCCAGAACACCCTGCCTGTCAACCAAATTGTCTATTGGTGTGTATTTTCATTTTTAGAACGTGTAAGAGACTCTTCCTTTTGTTTCAGGATACAAAAACTTCATTGGAACAATAAAGTGCTTACTCTCCATGTATTTTTGTGCAGTGACACTAACAGCTTTTTCAGCACAGGCCAAGGAGAAGCCCACAGTGCCACGTGCAATTTCACCTCCCCAGCAGCTGCATTTGATGCAGCACAGGGTGGGGCTTTCTGCAATTCTGCAATGGGCTGGGCATGAGCTTCACCTCCTGTCCTTGCTGAATCTGCWCTGTAAAATCACACGTGGCAGTCCAAGCAAAACACAGAACAGAAGCAGCTGATCATGGATGTGTTGCTACTGATGAGTGGCTAAGTCAGGTTTTTTTTAATATTTTTTTTAAATTTTGTTTTTATAGTCTATTCACTATTTTTTATATTCATTTGATTGTGTCTGGATCTTAATCAGTCCCAAAGTCATCCCTGTGCTTACCATCAGGGACTAACACTGCACAATCCAGGAGCAAGATGATTTTTAATCTATTCTATCCAGGATTTTGGTGACATGAGTTCATCACYGTGAACCATGCCATGTCTTGTGTATCACAAAACATATAAATTTATGGGTTTGCTCCTAGGAAATTCCTCTTATTTATGTATTATTTGTGGAGAAGCAGTTCAAGCTTGCAGGTTTCTGAAAACTTTCTGGATTTTCTCCAGTAAATTCTGGAGAATTTACTTCCTAATTATTAATTTAAATATCATATGATATTTAAATATCATAAATAATGGTATTTATCCCTAATACCAGGAAATTCCAGGATTCAGTCTTTCTGATTTACCAGAGAAAATCTAAAAGTGCTGGAAGAATTTAAGGGCAAATGTTCACTCTGRCTACCAAATACAGAACTGTCTTAATGCTTTTTATTCAAATTTTTGTCTCCCACAAACAGAAGGGACCAGCAGGGAGAATTCAGAACGTGTGGACTGGGATAAAATAAAAGAAAGGCTTGCATTCTTGTTCAGAAGCAGAATGCCAGAGGAAAAAATGAGTGTACAAATGTGTGTGTCATGGAGGAAATCATGCATGCACCAACCATCAGTCCCAGCTCCTGCCATGGCAGCACAGAATCACACCTTGGGTGGGACAACAGGACACCTGTTATTCCTGTTTGTAATTGAATTTTTTCCAGGAACAGCTGTAAAACCAACCAAAATTCACATGCTACCTTAGCAGCAAAATCTTCACTGCATTCAGATTAAGAGAAGCAGAGAAACCTTTGGGTTCAGGGGGAGCTTTCTCCTCATATCAAAGGGGAAACCACGTTCAGAACATTCCAAAGCACTCAAGAGATGTGTCCTAAGAGAGCAAAAAATATGCCAAATTGTTCTTTGAGGAAGAAATATTTCCATTTCCACATCAATGCCTTGTGAACATTCCTGCTCTGGGGAAAATGCTCCCTTCTCCAATAACATTTTCTCTCTCTCTCTTTTGTCCCATACACAAGTGCTTTTTTTCCTGCCATCCTGTGATAGGGCASACAGTTCTCATGGAGCCCACTAGACACTACAAGTCTCATGCAGGCCTGTTTTTTTTTGGGATATATTTGTTTCCAGACTAATACCAGTGTCTGAGTGGATCCCCTCCAGGCCCACTGCCATTTACGTGAACTGAGACGACAGAACATGTGCAAGCTTTAAACAAGGGAGGAGCTTGCAGAATTTTTTTTACATTAATTGAGATGACAGAACATGTGCAAGCTTTAAACAAGGGAGGAGACTGCAGAAATTTTTTGTGCAATAACAAAATAAAAAATTTCACACTGCACAACCATCTCACAACCTGCCCTGACCATCAGGCACTGGAAGGGCAATGAAAAATGATGGATCACACCCAAAAGGGCTCACAAGGGCAATATCATACAAAAACAATTCCAGTGGATGGAAGAGAAAAGGGACATACCAAACAACAATGAGAAACAATTAATTAGGAAACATTAGAGTATACAAGCTGCCCAGTCATTAGCAGATTTTTCCTGTTAGCCTGAGAATTCTAAATTTTAATAAAGCATATAAAATGCTATTTCCTTTAATCTGCTTGAGATTATGTAACACCCTTCTAGGAGGTTAAAAAAGGCAACAATAGGGCCCTTTTTTTGACAAAAGCACTTTGTTTGTAGTCACAGAAAATCGACATATTACAAATTAATTTGGGAAAATGTATASTGGCTGCAGATGTGCTAAAGCTGACTTATTGAACAGGGTTGTACAAATCTGTATTTCTAACAGTAAATTCTAAGTTAAGTTATTCTGTTAAAGTGTTGAATTCATTACTACAGTGATGAATATATCAATATATTATTTATATACATATAATTAATATATTCTAACTATAATAGTGGTAATATATGTTATAATTACAATTCTATAATATATAATTATATTATATATAAATATAATTATATTAATGTTATATATTATATAAATTATATATTATATTATGGAATGGTATAGATATAATATAATTATATATTATACTATAATCTAACATTTTAAACATATATATTAATCATTATTAGAGTGATGCTGAACACCATGTAATTGCATTTTTTGCATGATACATTTCATAAATGTATCATGCAAAAAATGCAATTACATGCCCATTCACAAGTTGAATTTAGTGTGTTTTCTATCTATAGATTATTTACTCCATCAGTGTTAGACAATATGTTCTGCTAATAGACTACACATCATCACAAGACACAAAAGGAATTAGGTGTTCAGCTGGAGATTATAATTCAAAGTGCACTCGTTTTGTTTGTCTGTGCATGGAATGCCAGTTTAGGTTATTTTCAATGTGAGATCACTGTGTACCTCCAGCAATTCAYTAAAGATAAAATCGGATTGAGACATCACCTAGGTTAGCACAGAGTCCAGCACTGCAGAAACCACTTATTTCTGTATTTCTGRACAGTGCTGTGGTGMTGTGAGGCTCCCCAGGACGAGGTGAGAGATGAGAATTTGACTCCAAGTTCTCAGAAGGCTGATATTATATTTATTATATTATATWTTATATTATTCTATATTTTATATTATATTTTATATATAATAAACAATACAGTATATCTTAATTATATTATAATAATTGCTATTATAAGAAATTATATACTAAAACTATACAGATATACTAAAACTATACTAAAGAATAGAAGCAAGGATACAGACAGAAGTCTAGAAAAGAATGATAATAAAAACTCCTGACTGACCAGAGCCCCGACACAGCTGGACTGGGATTGGTCACTAAGTTAAAGCAATTCACATGGAGCCAATGAAAGAATCACCTACCACATTCCAAAGCAGAAAAACACCAGGAGAAGCAATCAGGTAATTATTATTTGCATTTTTCTCTGAGAATTCTCAYCTTCCCAGGAGAAGGGATCCTGGTGAAGGGATTTTTCAGAAAGACCACAGAGAGAGTACAGCCTTTCTTCAGAAGCTTTGCAGCACAAACTTGAGGAGCTTTTTATAAAATACTCCATGATCTTTGAAAAAAAAAGGAAAGCAATGATGTCTACATTGCCAATAAATGAAGAAATGACCCTGTAAAGGCAAAGATAGCAGCACAGAGCACTCAGGAAAATCTGTGATCATTGAATCAACCCAAAAKCCAAAACCAAAGTGAGTTGCAGGCCGTTTCCAAAGGATTAAATTCCAGGTGAACTCTCACACGAAGACACAACTGTTTGAGAAGTAACCAGTAAAAATGGACACACAAAGTGGTAAACACCTCCAGATTTCTTCCCAGCACTCACAGCACTGCTGAGGCCTAAATTCAGCCAGCAGAAGCAGGAATCTCATTGGGTTAGCACACCACACATCAAAAATGGGCAAACACAAAGCTGGACCCAGCTCTGGGATCTCTGTCCCTGAGATGAGCTGAGCACTGTGGSTTTCCACAGCAAAGCCAATGCAGAACAGATTAACAATTTCACTGGAGAGGTAGGTAGCAGGGACAAATCCTCCATAAAACCCAGCATTTAAATCTTCTTTTTAAAATAGAAATTGTTTATTTATTACTTACAACTTGCTTGCTTACTTCACTTACGCTGCGGCATTACAAAGTGATGAATAAATCAAAGTTGTCTCTCTCATGCTGCCTCTGGTCCTCTACACCTTAATCCTTTCAGTTCAGCCTGTCAGATGGCACAAATTCTTTAAGCTCAAAAAACTGGTTTTTAGTGTTTTGATAGATGCTCAGAATGTTTATATATATATAWAWATWMRWCARWWTRTTWMAGKSKCASWYTKTRTTTTTTTTRCCCARCACAGTGGCTCAYWGTTTAAAAAAACCCKAAAAKCAACCAGYTTATAAGAAAATGCTGCTAAGAAAGAATCAACTATATTCAGTCTGATATGCACTGGAGTTTCCTGGGGATGCACAAATTCTTTTTGGCTTTTCTCTCTAGAAAGATTCAGGCATTTCAGTTTTACTGACATGAATCTCTGAGATGATTGAAATTCAAAACCATGGGGGGGTGTAATTGCAGGTATTTGCATTTATTCCCACAAATAAGTTACAAGAGAAGTGATTRCTGCCATACTTAGGTACCTGTGAACTAATCAGAGTTAAAGGATGACTTGTGTGTTATGAAATTTACCCCAAGAATAAYTGTCAGCACAAAGCCTACAGAGCTCTTAAACTCCACTACTGTCTATAAAAGAATTTCTTATGTAAGGTAATACTATTTTTGTCCTATATTTTCATTTTACATGAAAGACAACCTAAGAGATGACTAATGCTGAAAGTGAAAAAAAGAAATAATGTAATTTTAAAGATAAAGGGCTCCACAGTTTGGATGTATATGATCTGTAAACAACTGGTAAAATCAAAAATAAAATAAAAAATTATACCATTCCTGATCTGTCCTCAAAATACACTGAATTTTCAGGTTGTGCATGGAGTGATGGATTTTCAAGCTGTGTTGTGTCAGACAAGCCTTTTCCACTCCACTGGTGAAACCTCCCTGGATTTCAGTGATAATACCTTTAAATGAGAAATCCTGTAATAAGAATAAATATTTCACATAGGTTTTGAGGTGTCTGTTTATATTTAATTTGATCATTTATAATCAGGCTTCRTCCTTTTGAGCTCACATAACAAAACATTCTATATTCATCTGATTTATTCTCAGATTGTTGCTTTACTAAAAGTCAGAAAGGAGTAACAAGTGCTGAACTCACACCTGATTTTAATCCTGATTATTTATTTCATGGACTCTAAAGCAGACATTGTAAATGCTGCCCTCCAAGCATTTCCAAATTCCATTTGWGCTGGATAGAAGTGATGTGGATTCACAACTCCCAAGTACTTACAACTTCAATTATTCACTTGATTTACAATTCCTTTCCACTGATATATATGCAGTGACAGACAAAAAAATTTAAATTTACAAAACTAGGAAATKTTGTAGCTCTTGGAAAGGAAATTCCTACTACAATTTGGCTCAGCACCTACTGAATTGGCAAAATTTGTCATTTACTCTCCCCTTCCTACTCGCTGGAACCTTTGCAATTCCATAACACAGTAGATTTTTTTGGTGGGTTTTTTTTTTTTTTTACATATGCCTCTTTTCCCACTTAAGTTTTACAGTTCTCTTTTCTTATACCCAGATTATTCAGCACTGTGTGGAGCACAGAGCAATTTAAAAATCAATGCTCAGCAGCAGCAGAATAAATTCAGCTCGTGGGTTCCTACCATTCAAGAAAGCTTCCTCTGCCCTCCCCATCTTGTGTTTTTTGTGGTGAACCAAAAATTGATAGTAAATATGTCTAATGTTTCCATTTTGGCATTGGGCACGTGCCTCTGAAGAGTGAGGCTTGGCTTTAAATCTTCTAACATCAAYTATTGATTTATCAATTAAAAAATGAACATCAGAAGTAATGGAAATGTTTCCTTCAGAGCAATCACTTTTGAAGTAAATAATTCAATCCTACCTGTTCAAGTAATTAGGTTTCTTCTTTGGGATTCTTGTCTGTTTAGAATCACGCKTCTAACAGAGGTTATAGTAATTTATAAGGATGAATAGTATATCCATTAAAAGAAAACCATCCAGGAATGATAAATGAGAATAAATCAGATGAATATAGAATGTTTTGTTATATGGTTGGAGCTCAAAAGGAAGAAGCCTGATTATAAATGATTGAATTAAATAGAAACAGACACCTCAAAACCTATGTGAAATATTTATTCTTATTACAGGATTTCTCATTTAAAGGTATTATCACTGAAATCCAGGGAGGTTTCACCAGTGAAGTGGAAAAAGGCTTGWCTGACACAACACAGCTTGAAAACTCATCACTCCACYCACAACCTSAAKATTCAGTGTYTTTTGAGYACAGATCAGGAATGGTATAATTCCTAATAATTATTATAATTATGCTAAAAGCAAGAACTCCAACCAAAACTCTTCCAGGATGATGGCCTGACCCACAGCTTGGCCTGTGAATGGAAGTTGCACAGACCACTGGCAATTTTTATGTTTGCTCATGTCCCTGCAGTTATTTTCTTTATAAATTTCTATTTTCTGTTTTTCTAAAATTTTTTCTACTCATTTCTATTCTTTTGTTTCTTATAACATTTTCTTTTCTAGATCCCTGGACTAAATGTGGGGGAATTTGATGGAAATAGTAGAGAAGTTTATGATAAAATATTTTTAATTACTCTGTGCTATCTTTCAAGACCTCACACCTCTTCTGATAGAATTTTTGGGTTTAAATGAACATTAATCATGAAAGGATCAGATTAGAATCTAGAATCCTGCACACACATCCTGACCTCAAATATATTTTTACATTCACATTTTACTATCTAAGTTTTAGTGCTTTTAAACACTGAATGAAATGTTTACTTGAACAGAATAAAGCTTGTATTTCACACTCCTGATCTGAATAAAGGCACAAACCAGTCTTCAATATTTGCACACCAGCCAGGATTGTTTATACTGATTAATTGGGAAACCTGTTAGAAGGGACTATTTTATCCCATTCTTTTTTGGCCACGTTTTTTAAGCAAAAAATCCTTGGCAATCTTGGAAAATAATGGGAAAAAATGTTAGTTTTCTAGCTGTAATTGCCCCTTAGAGTGCAGCACGTTGCCTATGGAACTGCTGGAAAGTGAACTGCTCCTTGGTGTCCCAGCAGACCCCATCACAGCTTCTTCTGACTCTGCCCAAATTGGTGGAGCTGTTTTTAACCACAGATTTTAGCTGACATGGAATCAGAGTGTGTCCTATGATATTTTTTGCAAAATCTCTTTACCAGGATTTTTTCTCTTGGAGAAGCCTCAGAGGAAAAGAAAAACAATCATTATCTGCTGCTGTGGAATGCAACAGGTGCATCTGTGATTGGTCCATGTTGGTTGTTTTTAATTATGGCCAATCACAATCAGCTGTCTACAGACTCTTGAGATTCAGGAGCTTTTGTTATTATTCCTTAAAGGCCTTCTGATTAAATTCCTTTCTTCTATTCTTTTAGTGTAGTTCTAATATATCATTTTCATATAATATAATATAATATATAATATAATATAAAATATATAATATATAATATATAATATATAATATAATATAATATATAATATAATAATAAAATAGAATAAATATAATATAGTGATTAATATAATATAATATAAATATAATATAATATATATTAATATAATATAATATAATATAATATAATATAATATAATATATATATATATTAAAACATGATATAATATAAACATAAATTATAACATAATATAAAACATAATATATAACATAAAATAATAAATCAGTCTTGCCTGAAACAAAGTCAAAATTCTCATATCTCTTCCTATCGATCTGAGACCCTGTGAACAAGCACCACAGCAGTGCTCTAGCACTGAGTGACTGTGGAGCCAAATTCTCAATCTGCTGGCAGCAGCTGCTCCCATAAAATTCCCAATGCCTGGCAACACCAGAAGTCATGGCCCTAAAAACCTGGAGCAAGGGAATGCAATGCAGAAAGCAATAGCAAATAGAACACATTTAATCTTTTCTTCTAGAGAATAAGTGCCAGAAAAAAAATAGCCTTTGATGCTGAGAGCTCCCCAGAAATAATCTGCACTGAGTGTTGGAGAGTTATGTGGGTCATGTCTAATCACTTCTTCTTGCTATTACGATTGGAAAGAAAAACCAAAAAACCCAAAAAAAGGTGTCTGACACTGTGGGAAATCATGGTCTGGAGCTTCCCAAGTGGTACAGATGATCTACAKTCAGGGGACTGTCACACAATGCAAAATAAGAAATCAGGTTATGCTGCAATGGATCCCAGATTCAGCAATCACATTAGACACAACTCCTTTGACTGTGGGAGGCTGTGCAACCATGAGAATAAACTGCTTCTCAGATATAATGGTTCTCATTTTATCCACAGAGCTAGGAAAATCCAGCTCTTTCTGACCACTGGGAACAACCCCATCTCAACATCCTTGTTATTTATTGCTCCTTTTGGAGGCTGATGAACAGTTCTCTGGATTATATAACTCTGGACTAATACCTCAGAATCACAAAATGCTCTYTGTGTATGATTCTATTATGTGAAAGACAACTGATTTTCCATGGCAAAATCTGGAAATGGCAGCTCCCAAAGTCAACTAGGATTGAATTGTTTGAGGGAAAAGTTAACAGCTAACCAAGACTCTGGGTTGGACAAGTTATGCCTTGAAGGGCTGGAGTGATTCTTGGCTCAATAACTRAAAAGAACAACAAGTAGAGTTTTTCACCTTGTAGCAAAAGAAAAAAAAATCATGCCAGTGAATGGCACAGAATTGCCCACAGATACCCATCCTGCACAGTTGTGATATTTTCTTCCTTTCTGTTAGGAAGAAAATATCACAACACCCTCAAAGGCAACCATTGATTGCCTRTTCTAGATCAGATTTTGGCACTGAGCTGTCTGAAAGGAGCCCTCTTTAATTCACTGCAGAACACAACAAAGTGAAACAAGGGATGCCATTTACCAGAACTAATTGTCTCAAAGTCAATCAGAAAAAAACTCATCCTGGGAACTCTGGCTAAAGAAAGCACATTTCTAAATTGACAGAAATCTCATGCAGCTCCACTGCTTTGTTGCCCACAATGAAATTCAGTCAGGTACTCACCCCCACTTTCCATGGAAAATTTGGTAGCAAAAGTGGACTCACAGAAAGATAATTGATTTTATTCTTTGTATTTTTAACCAAAAAAAAAAAAAGTTTCATTCTTCTAAACTACTAGATCAGACAGGCAAGCTGAAAACCCTAATAAATAAAAATTTGATTTTTTTCCTCTAAACCAAATTATTTTGTGCCCATATAGATCCATGTTCTTTACTTGCCATCTTTGGTCTGATTTTGTGTTGTGCAACCTGGAGGAGAACCAGGTTAAACTATTACAGCCCAAACTCCAATCCTGCCTCACAGATCATTTGATCAATCCTTTGACTCCTCATTATTTCAGGTGGTTGTTGCAGAACAGACTGACATGAAAGTTATTGGGCAGCGCTGAGGGTTTGTTCATGAAGCCACTCATTAAAGGGTTAAAATARAAAAATGCAGGACACTCAAAGAGCTTGGTATTAGGGAACCATATAGGSCAATAAATTCTTTAGGAGAAGAAAACACACTGACACCAGGAAACTCTGGGACCAGAATATTTAGGTAAAAACAGGAAAGTAATGGCCTAAGCAGAATTGAGAGCCAACAGTGGTCAGCTTGACCCAGTAGCTTCTGCCAAGCRACGGAGACCATGCCAAGTACACCAGGAAACTGCCCAAATTGGGAAAAGTTTAAAAGTTTAGCCCGAGGAAGACTAGCTAAACGACCCCTGTCCCTGATGAAGGCACAGGAACTCCCACCAGATGACTCCCCAAAATGGAAGACTGTGCCTATACTCCACCCATATATGAATATGCATGTCGTAATATGAATATGCATGTAACATGATGTAATCCTTGTTCAAAACTGTATAAAAGACCTGCTTTTGTTGCTGATTGCTAGAATCCTTTTGTCCAGGGCGGCCTGGAGGATTCTCCAACACGTTGCTAATAAATACCTCCTGCTTATAGACTTAAAAACTCAGTCTCTGAGCAGTTATTATTTCGCCTTTTGGGGCAAATTTGGCATCATTCATCAGAGAATCTGGTAACTGGTAACTGGAGGGAAGCTGAGGAGTTGGTGCAGCTGCCTGCTCCAAGCTAAGTGAGACCAAGCCAGACAGCCTGGGGCTTGAAAATCTCCAAAACTCCACAGCCTCCCTGGAAAACCTGTTTTAACCATTAATTTTTGGGTTTTTCCATACACACCTGATCCTAGCCATTCCCACTTCCATGCATGAGCACTCCCTCCTCCTCTCTCTGCACCTCAGCTAAGATCCTCCCTTCATTTTCCTGCTCACTTCTTAGCTGTTGGCTTGCTTTTTGTCTGTTAATGGATGTAAAATTTGCATTTGCTCAGACTGCAACAGAATAACTGCCAATGACTACAAATAGGGGAAATTGCCCTGCATGAAGTTTTACTTTCGTACACAGTGATATTTCTGAGCATTTTGTACAGTGATGTTTATGTTTTAGAAGTAATTCTTCAAGGTTCAAATAAAATTTAAAAAGGATGGGGAGGGACAGCAAAATATGATTTCATTTGAGTGACAGACCACAACCAAAGACTGAGTTACACCACTTTCAGTTTCCCCATCACACATTCCCCTACCTGGTATCAGCATTCCTACTCACACTGTGACACCAGTAGCTGTGGAACAAAAAGAAAATAGATTTTTAAACCTGGACAGAAGTCAGGACTCTGGCAGAACCTTGCCTTAAATAATATCCCTGTAATTAACAAGGCAAAAAGACAGAAACTGCATGACAAAGAGGATGGAGCTGGGCTTCTGAAAGGAACTTTCACAGACATTTTAAATCAGCTGTTGGAGAGGGCTCATCCCTCAGCATCCATTCTTTCCTTTTTCCATGGAATTGTGCAGAACATCTCAGGAGCATTGCTCCTTTGGAGGCCAATGGAAGCCTTGCCAAGCTTTTGCTGCTCTTGTACTTCTCACCTGCTTCAAAATCCAGTGCGCTCCCATTCCCTTGGCAAACCCCTTTGAGTTTATTAATTATTTCTCCATTAATATTTCCTGCTTTTTTTTTTTCTTTTTAATGAGAGAAAAGCCTGCTTGAGCCTGCAGGTAAACCTGAATGAAATTTTTCCAATATCAGAGCTCTAATAAAGAAGTGGCTCTTTAGCAGCCATTAAATAATCCAGGGGCTGCAGCAGAAGTTTCAAATGGCCCTTGTCAATGCTCCATAACTTATTTCCACATCAAAACTATAAACCATGGGCAATGTGCATTTCTACTGACATTTTAGGACAGATTGTAAAGRTCTAAGGCCACTTTGAGGAACTGAAAGAAAACACASTGCATTAATYAAGAAGAAAAAGGAAAATATTTRYTTTTGGGTTAGATTCTACAGATTTAGAATGCATGCAACTTCATGCAACTACCTTTACATTTGCCCACTGTATTGAAAATCTATTTTGATCAAAGCAGAATAGACAGCAGGTCTTGGTTTATCACCACAACTCTGTCCAAATTTTTCCTTAGGTACTGCAGCCCAAAGCAGCCTGACTGCAGTGAAACTGGTGGGGAATTTTATCCCTGGAGAATGAATAAAATTCTGGAGCCCTTGGATCCATCTCTGCAGCTCAGAGAGGTGAGCAGCAGGGCAGCAAGCCCAGCATTTACACACACCTGACTCTCCCAGAATKATGGGCACTGCACAGCTCTTTGGGGCAATTAATCCTTCCCAATCCTGGGCCCTAAGAAAACATTCCCAGTGTTGTGGTGATTTCTCAGCTCACTGGCTGAGAYCAGCTTCTTGTGAGGAGTTTTTGAATGATCTCAGGAGAGGACTTCTGAGCTGCTTTAAAGGATGGAATTTATTTTTAACATTTTTATATAGGTAGGAAAAGTGAGTTCAGCTCACATTTTCACCACATAGTTTAGAAAGTCYCAAGACTTCTYGTTACKAGATTTTTTAAWGATTTATTGACTAATAAAATACTARCAACAAAAATATTTCTGGTTTTYACTTAATCTTTAAATATTTCATTTAATAGAGTCATGTTACAGCATAAGCTCTTAGTTAATGATGTTATGACACAAACTTACAGTATTAKATRCTAAACTTCTTGTTTACTTTTGTAKRTATTRTTATTTTTTCTATATRTTAAACTCTAAACTTTCCTTTAGTTAACATGTCTCTACTTTAAACTATAAATCTATATTCTCACTTCCAACAACACAAACACCAAAACCCACCCACAAGCAAACACCAAAACCCACAAAACAAACACCCACAAAAACCCACCAACACAAACAACCAGAAAAACCCACCAACACAAACACAGAAACCCACACAACACAAAAACCCACAAACCCACACAACACAAACACCAAAACCCACCCACACAAATAAACACCAAAACAAACAAACACCAAAAACCAAAACCCACCCACACAAATAAACACAAAACCCACACAACAAACACACATCAAAACTCACCAACACAAACACCAAAACCCACAAACACCAAAACCCACAAACACAAATAAACACAAAACCCACACAACAAACACACACCAAAACCCACCACAAACACACACAAAAACACACCAAAACCCACAAACACCAAAAACCCACACACAGAAACACCAAAACCCCACACAACACAAACACCAAAACCCACACAACACCAAAACCCACACAACACCAAAAACCTACACAACACAAACAAACACCAAAACCCACCAACACAAACAAACACCAAAACCCACCAACACAAACACAAAAACCCACACAACACCAAAACCCACAAACCCACCCACACAAATAAACACCAAAACCCACACAACAAACACACACCAAAACCCACCACAAACACACACAAAAACACACCAAAAACCCACAAACACAAACACCAAAAACCCACACAACACAAACAAACACCAAAAACCCACCCACACAAATAAACACAAAACCCACCCACACAAATAAACACAAAACCCACCACAAACACCCACCAAAAACCAAACACAAACACCCACCAAAAAGCCCACAAACACACACCAAAAACCACAACAAACACCAAAAACCACAACAAACACCAAAAACCACAACAAATAAATAAACACAAAAAACACACACCAAAACCCACAAACACCCACCAAAAACCACAAACACCAAAACCCACAACAAATAAATAAACACAAAAAACACCCACCAAAAACCACAAACACCAATTTTTGCAATGAAAACCAGCTGTAACTACAAAACAACTGCTTTTTCACTCTTTTCAGATAAAGAAGCCTAAATCATTTTTGTAGTAATCCTAAATAATGCCATAAAGGGAGAATCACAGCAGAGCAAAGCATTTTGGGCTTTCTTTGCTCCTCCCTAAGAAGATGCTTAACGATTCCTTGGCAAATACCAGTGAAGCCTCATTGAGGCAGAGCTCAAGTGGGAGCTCTGGAAACTCACCAATACTTGCCAAGAACCACCACGAGCACAAAGCAAATGCCCTTTCTTCTTTTTACCTTTCTTTTTTCTGTGCAAGCACAGAAAAACCAAGGTCAAGCTTTTGGGACTCAGTGTTGGCTGCTGAAAGTCAAAAATTGCCAACCTCAGCACTGCCTACCATGGCTGATCTCACTCCGAGGCTTAGGAAATGTGCAGGATGAGAAACCTTCTGCCCAAGCATTAAAAAAAACCCAAGAAAATAACACTGTTCCTCCAGGATTGTTAAATGATCTTGTGCCCTTGCAGTGCTTTGAATTCTCAGGAGAGAAGGAGCTCCAGTGGATTACTGTGAGTTATCATGAGTACAAGTTGTGCACTGCCCACAAAGCCAGGACGTGGTGGTGCTGCAGAAAAACACTGCTGCAGTAAAACTGACATTTGCTCAATTGACCACAAAGAACTTCTTGGGAAAGTGAGGTACTCATTTTTCCTCCCAGCTAAAGGAGCTTTCATGGGGTGTCAGGACTGTACACAGAGCAGGACAGCAGCAAGTGCAGTTTTAGCTCTGGAATTAAAAATTAAAAGAGAAGCAAGTCATTGGTATCAAGGCAGGTCTGGGCTAACTTCAAATCCATGTCCTCTGTTTGCTCAAAACAAGGAGAATCCAATACATCTTCTACAGGGAAAATGACTTTGTGATATCAAAGGAGTCTWTTTCATTGTCTCAATTTTTTACTCATAAAAATGAGGCAACATGAACCAAATAGCTTGCTTTAGAAGAAAAGAAAAAAACCCCACATGTATTACATGATTTCCAGATATGTTCATAGCTAAAGATGACCATCAGAACTATCAGAATTTCCTATCAGAAACAGCTTATCAGAATTTCTTCAGAGGAAAACTGTGACAGATCCCACACAAATGGAAAAAAAAAAAAAAGTAAATCACAAAATAGAAGTAAGTTTAGGTGGCATTATTGATGAAAGAACAAGATGAGGAGGCTGGAGACAAAGGAAAATAAAATGACAAGAGGTCTGCAGGCTCATCACAGGGGAATTCAAGGGAACAGCACAAGAGATCACTGTTGGAAATCAGAAGCAATGAATGTATGCAGGAAGGCCAGCAGAAGTGCATTAGAAGCATAATATCCCAGAAACCACGGAAAGATTCATGCTTTTATAGTCTTCTGCACCCAGCCTCAGTGAAGGGAGTGCATTCACTGAAACTCCTGAAGCCATGGGTACATTTCTGATCCCAAGGCTGTGGTGCAGAAAACTCCTGCAAACATTCCTTAAATATTGGTCTGCCCACAGGAAAAAGCAAAATGGTAGGCATTTGCAAGTCACTTGGTTTTCAGTCAGAGTGAATATCCCATCAGAAAAACAAACCTGACTAAACCCTTGCTTTTAAGGCAAAGAAAATTACTTCATTTGTCAGAATCACAGTAAAAACAAYCTAAAATATAATAAAGCTATGACTGGGAGACTGCCACTTCTGCCTCTACACAGCTGCAATTAAAGATAGGAGGCTGGAGGGACTCTGAGCACTGCTGTGAAAGCTGCAACAATTATTCTGCAATCCCAGCCACAACAATTKTTCCTCTCTGTGAGAGAAGGGTTTGTAAAGGATTCTCAGGGCCTGGCAGGCAGCTCACACAGCCTTGTCCATCTGTGGTGCAAACTCTGAGATAAGGGGTGGCTGCCCCAGGGAGGCAATGGAGCATGAGAGGGGCATTGCTGAGACACAAATTGGACGCTGAAACAAGAATATGGCTTGCAAAAGACAAGATAATTTAGAGAAAAGAATTACAACTATAAAAATCATGGGCAATGTGCAATCTTGCTACTGACATTTTGGAGCAGATTGTACAAGTTCTAAGGCCACTTTGAGGAATCTGAAAGAAAATACACATTGGCATATTAATGAAGAAGAAAAATGGAAAATTATTTCGGTTTGGGTAGATCCTACAGATTTAGAATGGCATGCAACTTCAATGCAAACTACCCTTTTACATTATTGAATGAATAGAACAAGATGAGCTGGAGACAAAGGAAACAGCAAGCAGGAGCAGGACCAGGTGGGGTACAGTAATAGTGGTTGGTGTTAGGAGTAACAAGGCAGCATTGTGTGGCAAAAAGCTGATAGGCTGAAAACACATTTACAGGTGTTGTAAGCAGGAAATAGGGTGGCTCTGGTGGAATGGAGCTGAGATTTACATCTCTAATGTCTCACCCTTCATTGAGACTGATAATGGAATAAAATCTTTAAACACCTCTCAGTTACCCCATCCTTGTAAAAAGCTGGGAATAATCAGCCAACCCTTGCTGTCTGAAAGCCACCTGTAAGAGCCAGGAGCCAAAGCTGCCACACAAGCAGACACTCTGCCACAACAGCAGGCCCTGCCAGCAAACGTATCCTCGCCTCCTGAGGCACAAAATTATTCCCAGGCTAACTTTATTCGTTAGCAGGTTTAGAGCTGTTTCTTCATGCCAACACGTACTTCTTACCATCTATAATTCAAGCATTTAGCCATCTGGATGTGCCTTGAGCAGGCTGCCCTGGAGCAGGGGCTGGGCAGAGCTCCAGAAAAAGCAGGATTGATCCCAAGCATCTCCTCCATGGATCCACCTTGGGCAGCACCAGAGCCCAGCCAGGGCTGCACCCAAGATAACCAAAATGGCCCCCAAAAATGCACGAGCGCTCCGGGGTCTCTCCCTGGCATCAGTTCTGCTCCATTTGCATCTTTGCACTTCATTGTCCCATTCCCAGCTTTAGCCCCTGCAGTCCCACCCTGCTTGTTTTTCTCTCTGCAGCCCGCACGGGTTTTGTGCTCTGGGGTGAGATTTGGATCATTTGTCCTTGGTGCCCAGCTGGAGCAGGAATTGTTTTGTCTCCCTGCTCTGTGCACAGAGCTCAGCATCCCTGAATATGGAGCTCAGACCCACACACTAAAGCAGCACAGAATGTGAAAAATAGAAAAGCCAAAACCTGAGGTATTCCTACCACATTTACACAGAGAAGGCTCTGATAACATCTGGCTAGGAAGAAGTTTCCTTGGCCAGTGTGTGAAGCTCCCCCTCTCACCTGAGCACTGCAGGTGCTGCAGTTCCCTTACCTGATTCAGCTGACCTGGGCTGGACAGCAGCTCAGCAGCCCCTCCTTACCTGAGCATCATATTTACCATTTTCACTGCCCTATCAATGCTGAAYCACAATTATCTTGCAGCTGATTAAGGCTCTCACATGTTGCTCATTACTCACTGATAGCAGGAATGCTTGCAATCAGCCCCTGAACAGCGGCCACTTGCAATATCATCCTGTGTCTGTTGCTTCATTTCAAATTCACTCAGCTGATTTCCATCTCTGGTTTCATGCTTGAGTCAAATTGTTTTCCAGCTTTAAGACATCAATGAATTCACCTACRATTTACAACAGGGTAAAAATGAAAATAGATGTACAAGGTTGATGCTGACACTATGCTGGAGTCTCTCAGACCGTTAGGTCTTATCTCATTAAAATTTTTGCCATTGTATAAATCTTTTTATCCCTTCATAATTTATCTGCTGTATTGCTGTGTGCCACCTTTTCCAGKTAAACAACATTGCACATGGCACAATACCAAACCCATTCCTGGGGATCTTATGAGTCAGATATGCTGCAATCTCATTGCTGATAGGAGCTGAAATGAACAGGTTCCTGGGGTCACCTACCACAACACACCTTCATTAGTTATTGGTTTTCCTGTCCTATATTCCTTGTGGTTTCACTCACCCTTTCAGGTGGTAAATTCACAATCCTTGCACACACATTAATTCAGACTCATGGGAACAGTTGTTCCATGTGCTTTTAGGCTTTGCTTTGGGTTGTTGGGTTTTATTTTTAACATGTGCATTGTGTACAGTATTCTCCCATTTTAATACAGGACTCCAGTTTCAGTAGATTGAGATCCTTGCTAGCAGTAACTTCACAGTTATTCCAGTCCATGCCAGTTTGTCCACTGTTACAGAGTGAAGCATGAGCATCTTGACTACAACCACTTTTAAGTTTGTTACAAAGTTCTTTCATTAAGTTTTTTTTTTTTTCCCTAAGAGTTATATTGCAGTTTTCCTTTATAGAACTGGGAGATCTTTTCAGTAAATGGTTGAGGTATTGCTTTGTTAGCTGAGAGATCATTCTTTCAAATTTGCTGAAAAATGATATTTTACACAGAAACTTGCCAAGATTATGGGAGAAGTTTCTGAAGCACAGGAAAAATTTACATTTTCTCTCACACATAAATACTGAAAGAAAAATGCAAAAAAGCCTAGATTTGATTCAGTGGCAGTAACTCCATTTTGCTGAAGTCTACCACAGCAAATTGCAGGGCTGTGGATATAATAAATGTTTTCACCTAGAYCTTGCAGCAATTTTTRTCTCCCATAATTTATTTCCTTATCATATAKAGTCCYTAATTTTCTTGAGAGGGAGAATCCAATTACTCTCTAATTAAGAAAATTCATGTCCTTTGTTTAACTGGAAGGGATCCAGACTCATAGAGTTGAATGTTCTTTTTRTGTCACCATTAACAAAAAAATGTCCTTTATGTTTTCAGGAAATAGCATCAATTAGTTCTTCTGGATTTAATTCCTGGAAAAGGATGACTTAACAGATCTGGGTGAGCAGAGTATCAGGGGCAGTTTTACAACCTTGTACTCATCTCAGACTARATCTCTATACATCATAAATATTACAATTTGCATATCTGAGAGTTGCACTTTTTAAAATAAAGCATTGCAGAGAGATCCTTGATCATCACATGAAGGCCAGGCTTGCAGATGTCTGCAGAAATTTAACCTGATCTCAGTGTGGGCTGGGAYTTATGCCTTAAACATTAAAATATTTAAATTTTAAATATTAAATTTAATATATATATTAAAATTCTGACCTGCACATGCCCACTGGAAGCSCTGTATTTTGTGTCATTTGCACAGAAGAGTTCATGTATGCTTTAGAAATTCTGAGTCTGAGCTGCTGCTTGCTGGGGATGCACAATTCCTTCCTAAAGCTTGTTTCCATCCCCATGGATTGGGACTTGGGACTATCTGGTAGACATTATTATTATCATTTATAAGGCTTAAAGTCAAGGACTCCTCCTTTCCCCAGTCTTTTYGTAGCCATGATAAATTTGACTTCAGCTTTCTTATAAAGGGTTCACAGATTATATAGGGATGACTGTCTTCTAAAACTACCTAAGAATCTTGCACAATTTCTGTTTTATGCTAAAAAGGGGAAAGAAATTCAGCTGGTAAGGGAGGGGGYAAAAAAAACCATCGTTCAAAATTCAGAACAGCTAAATAGGTCACTCAAGTCTTATAATAATCTCCAGCATCCAGGAGCAGGTGATGCCATTGGCAGTCAGGAACAGAAATTAAGAATACAGAAGGCTGGCATTCTTGCTGGATTGTCTCTAGCACAGCTGATGCTCTCTGGGGTAACCCTTCAAAGCATTATCACTTGTGGGAAGGCAAAAATGTAGATGAGAAGGTGAAGAACAGCTCCAGAGTCTGAAAACATCTGCATTGTAAGCCACTCAYATGCAGTGGCTTAAATAGTGCTTAGAATGCTTTAAATAGCATTGCCAGCCCAGGAATTGATTAAAAACCTCCTTCCCCTACAGGCTGCAGAGGGAACTGAGCAGCTTTGTTGTGCCCACAGGAGTGTGGCAGCATGCTCCCTGGCACCTCACCCAAAGGCAGAAATTGGTTTTCTACAGGGCTGGGGACAAACAACAGCAATGTTATCAAATTTCAAACTTTAGCAAAGCTCTTTCCAAAAGTGACTTCTGTTTTTTCAGACCTGTTGATGATAACCAAGGCCTGAGATGGAATTCCTTCACCTTTCCTGTACTCAGTGCTCCATTAAAATCCTATTGTCCACAGCCACTGAGAGACCTTCCCTAAGCTTTTTACAAGTCTACCAAATTATTAAATTACCCAGCAGGATTCCATGGGCTGCAATGATGCATTGCATTCTGTATTTCACAGAAATTTTATCAGAGACATGGATATATCAACTGAAGTATCTGAAGTACCATTACCTYAAAGTCATTCAAACAGAAATCAGAATTCAGGAAGAGAAAAATATGACAAACATTTGGCAGGAAGTGCTTGCCAATCTGCTGGATGTAATAAAAAGAGATAATATGTCATAGCAGAGGGAAATGGCAAACAGTGGGCAGCACCAAGAGAACAGGAGGCATTGAAATTCAAACAGGAGCATTGAAAAGAGAGCCCTTCCAAAGGGACTGAAAGGTTCCTGCTTTTTGAGGACTTGTAGCAAAAGTAAAGTAAACAAGGCCTCTGGTTTAATTATTGCAATTTTTTTTTCAAAATACACATTCACTGGGAATTCAGCCAAATACAATGCTTGTTTTCTTATGTCATCATTCTGCTGATACAACCTAACTTGTTAGACTCAGTTTTCATATTAAGCTCTGTACTAGGCTGATACCTTAAAAATATTTTAAGTTTCAGATCTATTTCCTCATTTAAGTTCTCTGATCCTGATTCCTGCTGCTGTTTCACAACATTTCTTTGCCAATTTGCAATCTGATAACACTCCAGCTCCTGCAGCTCACAGGGCAACTCCATCACCCATAATCTGCTCCAAAATGGCTCCATGCCCTAGAATAAAAGGTCCATATGACTGCTTAGGAAAAAAAAAAAGAATTTCAAAGAAATTGTTCAGAACCCCTAAAAGCACTTAATATTTTAGCTAAAGCTGGTCAGACAAAATGTTAAACTTCAGCTGAAGGCGGGGTAGGGATGTATGCATTCTTGTAAAAACCACATAGCTGCAAATATTACATTGGAATATAGGGAGGACAGGTTGGAGCAAACATTCTTTGTCAAGGCTGGCAGCACAGTGGGATGAGGGAGCACACAGAAAGGCTGCTCACATTTAGAGATTCAGGAGGGAAGCCCCTCTGTGTACAAGCTCTGTAACTAACACGTGGCTGTGAGAGGGAGAGCGCTGCTATAGATATCTTCTGTATCTATAACATTTAACATTTTGCCTGACCAACTTTAGCTAAAATATTAACTGTTTTTAGGGGTTCTGAACAATTTCTTTGAAATTCTTTTTTTTTCCTAAGCAGTCATATGGACCTTTTAGCAACAAGGCACACAAGAAGCAAAAGGACTGCACTCTCCCCATGCTCTCAGAGCAATTCTGTGTTTAAGACACCAGCAGGAGCAATTATACCCAATGTTCCAGGGCTTGGCAAAAAGCAAMGCCTGTTTTGCTGAGCACAGTTCTCACGCCTCTCACACACAGGGACAGGAGTTATTGATTATCACCTCATTTCAGCAGGGCTGCATCAGCCCCACTTGCAGGGAGAGCTCTGACACCTCTCCTTGCCCAAAGGCAGTGCCAGGGTGGGGAAGGAGTGAGCAGGGAGGGATGTGGCCCACAGCCAGGAGGGTGCAGTGCAGCTCCAGTGCCAAATCTCACTTTGCTTGCTGCACTGCTGTAAATCTGCTTCAGCTGTAAAATTTGCAGTGCTGTAAATCTGCTTCAGCTGGGCAGGAGCTTCCAGCAGCAGGGAACTTGACCCAGGAACCACGAGATGGCACCACAAGAAGCCAGAAGAGCTGCTSTGCTATCTGCAGCTCTGATCTTGCTGTTTATATAATTAATAAAGCTATTGAGCAGCGCTGGTTCTTTTTCAGAGATTACAAAGGGATCTCTGCTAAGTGACTTTTCCATTCCTCTGAGCCAAGCAGACAGTGTTTAGGCTGATCCATTTCAAGCAGCTGTGCTGAAACAGACACAACACAAATCAATATTTYAAAAGGTGATCCGTGCCCACAGGTATCCCATTTCAAGGTGATTTTAATCACACTTAGGAGCACACATTTGGCAGGCTGGCTCATGGAGCTTGTCCTGCAGTGATGCCTGGTTTTTCCTCACTGTTCAACCCCTCTCCCCCATCCTCCTGCAGAGCTGCCTCCCAAGGCACACCTGGCATGATGGGGTCCCAGGCTCCTAAAGAGGGGGGGAAAGAGAATTTCTAGGCAAGATAGGAGCCAAGGTTCATCCTAGAGAGAGTGATGGCCAGAGAATGAATTTCTAGGGAAGAGAAGAGGCAAGGTTCATCCTAAAGAGAGTGATGGCCAGAGAATGGATTTCTAGGGAAGATAAGAGGCAAGGTTCACCCTAAAGAGAGTGATGGCAAGAAAATTAATTTCTAGGCAAGAGAAGAGGCAAGGTTCATCCTAAAGAGAGTGATGGCCAGGGAATGAATTTCTAGGCAAGATAAGAGGCAAGATGGCCAGAGAATGGACTTCTAGGCAAGATAAGAAGCAAGGTTCATACTAAAGAGAGTGATGGCCAGGGTGATGGCCAGAGAATGAATTTCTAGGCAAGATAAGAGGCAAGGTTCATCCTAGAGAGAGTGATGGCAAGAAAATGGATTTCTAGGGAAGAGAAGAGGCAATATGGCCAGAGAATGAATTTCTAGGCAAGAGAAGAGGCAAGGTTCATCCTAGAGAGACTGATGGCAAGAAAATTAATTTCTAGGCAAGAGAAGAGGCAAGGTTCATCCTAGAGAGAGTGATGGCCAGAGAATGAATTTCTAGGCAAGAGAAGAGGCAAGGTTCATCCTAAAGAGAGTGATGGCCAGGGTGATGGCCAGAGAATGGATTTCTAGGCAAGAGAAGAGGCAAGGTTCATCCTAGAGAGAGTGATGGCCAGAGAATGGATTTCTAGGGAAGAGAAGAGGCAAGGTTCATCCTAGAGAGAGTGATGGCCAGTATTTTCTGATGTCAGGCTGGCCAAGGCTCTGGCTCAGGGTTCCAGCCATCAAGTCCCTGTCCTGCTCTGCATTTCCAGCTGCTGGCACCGTGGCAGACACAGGAGTGTCTGTCTGGCAGGCTGGGCAGCCAAAGCTCCAGCACAGCACAGCCTGTGCAGTGCCTGCTCTCAGCCCCACAGCATGGCATCCCAGCAGACCTTCCCAGGAACTTTTGGGATGGGATTGTTCACATCCTGTTGCTTTAAGTATTGCATAGTATATGGCAATGTTGTTGCCTTGTATATCTGCATAGTTTATGGCAACAGTTCTTATTATCATTATGCTGCAAGGATCCCATGGCTTCTGAGCACCATACCTTCTTAATGCTCCTCGTGGAGCAGCTCCTCTTGCTGTGATTCTTCTGGATCCTTGCAGCAGCCATCTGACTCCTCTTGCTGTCCTGACTCTTCTCTGACTCCGCCCTTTTATGCTGGTGATCTTAATTGGTTATGGGTGTGGTTCTTAATTGGCTCTGGCTGCAACTCATTGGGGATAAGATTACTGTGGCCCCTTACAATTCTCCCTACACCATCCCTCACACTGCAAAGGTGTTTCACCCTCCTGTCAGGAGGAACGCTCCCAGGTTTGGGTTGGACAGTCATGGAATGATGGCATGGCAGGGCACAAACTGCTTGGTGGGCTTCTCATCACCAAGGAAAAAACTTCAAATCCAGATCCCTTCAATAAAATCACAGAAACAAGCCTGCCAAAAACACACACATCCCAATGAGCTTTCTAAACACACATTTGCCTGAATAAACATGGTGCCTGTGCACCACACCCCAAAATATGTTCAGCCCCCAGACAGCAAAAAGTTCTCACCACTGTGATTTAAATGAAAGTGACCTCCTGACCTCCATCATATTCTAGTTTAAGAACAAGGCCTCTGGTTTAATTATTGCAATTTTTTAAAATACACATTCATTGGGAATTCAGCCAATACAATGCTTGTTTTCTTATGTCATCATTCTGCTGATACAGCCTAACTTGTTAGACTTGGTTTTCATATTAAGCTATGTGCTGGGCTGATACCTTAAAAGTATTTCCTTTTGAGGTTCAGATCTATTTCCTCATTTAAATTCTCTGATCCTGATTCCTGCTGCTGTTTCACAACATTTCTTTGCCAATTTGCAATCTGATAACACTCCAATTCCTGCAGCTCACAGGGCAATTCCATCCCCCATAATCTGCTCCAGAATGGCTCCATGCCCTAGAATAAAAGGTCCATATGACTGCTTAGGAAAAAAAAAGAATTTCAAAGAAATTGTTCAGAACCCCTAAAAGCAGTTAATATTTTAGCTAAAGTTGGTCAGACAAAATGTCAAAATTGCAGCCAAATGTGGCTAGGGCTGTATGCATTCTTCCCAACCTATTTTTCTTAAACAATTTGACCTAAAATTACTGCACTTGCAAAGAAATACGGGTCAGGCATCTTCAGCCCAGGACTTTATTCAGCAAGCCAGGCAAGGTGGGCTCCTCATCCTTCCTGCAAGAGTGCCAAACCATTCTGCACCAGCTCTGTTGTGTTCTCAGTGCACACTGCCAGCATGATTCACACCAGCCTTGTGTTGCATATCATAGCTGCAGTTTGCAAACAATTAGCAGCTGCTGGCTTTTTGTGTATGAATAAGGTTCAGTCCTGCCAAAATTACTGTTTCAGAAGAAGAATGCACCATAAAATGCATCATGGAAGCTCGTCCAGCTCCTTAACATAACAGAAATAGTGATGAAATATTCCAGTGTCTGAAATATATGGGMTTTTTTATTATTTCTAGGTTTAAAAAAATAGGAACATGGCAGGTCAGTGAAACAACCTACCTAGAAAATAAATGCAAGCATTCCTTACACAAACTAATGGCAGCTTTTGTCCTTTGGACTCCAGTCATTCCATTGTATTTGGGCCTCGAAATATTATTAACATAATAATTAAATAATAAACAGAATTAAAATGGAAAGTAAGTAAATAAAGACAAAAGTTAAGCATAATTAAAAAAAATAAACTCAGATTTTACTTTTCAAGTGAATATTTAGACATGTTTGTTTGTTTTTCTCTTTGATTATCTTTCTGATTGTTCTCAAAGTATTATGACAACTCCATACAGGCCCAAGAACTGCTCAGGTAACAAAAAGGAAACCCCAGCTGATCAGGTATTGAATAACTATATATTTTCCATCAGGTATTGAATAACTATATATTTCCCATCCCTTGCATTGTCAGTTTTCTAATATGGCTGATCCATGGCAATGCTTTCTAGTTGAAAAACACTATAACACTCAGAAAAAACTTAAAARAACACAGCAGTACTCCAGGGCAATGACAGAATTAAAACTTCTACTTACTCACARACAAAAAAGGAAAAAAAGTACTTTTCATTGGAAAATTAAAATACTCAGAAACCACCTGATATGTAAAAATGCAAGAATGACCAAAAAATAAAYAGAGAGCATTTTTAGCAAACATATATTTTTTTCCTTGGTTTACTCTTGAGCAGAACCTTAACACATATTTCCTAACAGATACCACTGGAGTTACCACCTGATCTTATACAAGGAGCCAGGACCACACTGTGGCTCTGCAAGAGAAAAGAGATCAAGATGATAAGAATGCCATCTCCAAAAAGAATAAGAAATGCAGCTGGTTTATATATTCAGAAAAGTGGCATAAGAATCAGCCATGAATGAATTTATGTCATGTGAGACAAGAGCTAAGAGGGATGACTGAATGACAGCAAAGCATCTGTGTCACCATGATATTTTCTGAAAAATCCTTTCACTGGGATCTTTTCTCCTGAGAAGCTGGGAAGCTTCAGCTMCTCCATGTTTGGCTGCTTTGGAATGTGATTTGGAGAATTGCTTACCCAGCATGTGAATTGTTTTTACTTGATGACCAATGACAGCCAGCTGTGTCGAGGCTGTGAGCAGCCACAAGATTTTATTATTCATTCCATTCTTTTCTTTTCAAGCCTTCTGATGAAATCCTTTCTTCTATTCTTTTAGTAGAGTTTTAATGTATCATTTCCTTTTAATATAATATATATCATAAAATAACAAATCAGCCTTCTGAAACATGGAGTCAAGATTCTCATCTCTTCCCATGTTGAGGACGCCTGCAAATTCAGCACATCTGGGTTGCTGTGTTTATTAAACCCTTCTCAGAATCTCTCATTTCTGCTGCTGTTGGCTGCAAGCAGGATTTCCACAGGGCTTAGAAAGACTAACAGCTTGTGTAGGGATTTGAAAATATGGGATATACAACCTCAGCTCCAAGGAATGGGAACTTGTATCTCCAGAGATTTCTAAAGCCCTGTGCTACCAAAAGCACAGTCACTCCACTCTGGCATTTTCTTAAGTCTCCTGAGGATCAAATATTCTGCTCTCATATGAGTGCATATACAAATTCATCATTAATGATTAAGTCTTTAGCTGACACTAATTAGTTTCAGCTATCTGTGGGCTCAGCAGGCCCGACCTACTTCACAGRTCTGCTTCATTAGTGCTGGCAACTTAAAACAACATCAGTAAAAATTATATTGACCAACAAATGCCCAGCCCCTCAATGCAGGCACCACTGAAGGCAGTGTGAATTTAATAAGGGTCACAGCAAACCCCAAAGGCACAGGGAGAGGTAAAGCAGTGGCAAAAGTCATCTCCCACCAGCAGCAAGCAYCAAAAGGGGAAAACCAAACTCCAGTTCATTTATTCAGCACTGTGCTGCTGTGCTCTGAAATTCCAACAGCACAGAAGGAGCTCAGAGTGCAGCACAGAACAATTTGTGAGCTTGGCACTTCAAGGATATCCCTTCAGTCAGTCKCTGGGGAGCAGCAGCACAGCTCAGGGTAAATCTGGAGCTGTGCAGAAAAACATTTGGACGAGCACAGAGAGGGGAAAGGAAGAGGGCTTGGTCAAGACAGGCAGTGTCCAAAGAAACCTGGCAGGGGCACACAGCCAGCAGGGCAGCACTGCTGCACATCCTCAGGGGTGCAAGCACACAGAAATGGAATTCAGCCACAGAGGTAAGCACCTTGGACATCCCTGAGACACTTCCAGTGCACTCAGCTTTCACATGCAGAAGTGTTATCCCCTGTAACATAGCTGCTTATCGAGAGCTAAAACATGTAATCACAACTATGAACATAAGAAACTTCAAACCACATCCGCTGACACCTTTAAGTTTAAAAACGTGTAAGTATTTAACACTTTCAGTGCATTCAGCTTTCACATGCAGAAGCTGTTATCCTCTGTGACATAAAACATGTAATCACAACTATGAACATCAGAAACTTCAAACCACATCCCCTGACACCTTTGTTTTAAAAACATTAAAACAAATTTAACACTTCCAATGCAAACCGGCTTTCACATGCAGAAGCTGTTATCCTCTGTAACACAAAACATGTAATCACAACTATGAACATAAGAAACTTCAAACCGCAGCCCCTGACACCTTTAAGTTTAAAAACATGTAAGTATTTAACACTTCCATTAAAACGAATTTAACACTTCCAATGCAAACCAGCTTTCACATGCAGAAGCTGTTATCCTCTGTAACATAAAACATGTAATCACAACTACAAACATAAGAAACACTTCCAATGCAAACCAGCTTTCACATGTAGAAGCTGTTATCCTCTCTAACATATCTACTTATCAAGAGCTAAAACATGCAATCACAACTGTGAACATCAGAAACTTCAAACCGCAGCCCCTGACACCTTTAAGTTTTAAAAACATTAAAACAAATTTAACACTTCCAATGCAAACCAGCTTTCACATGCAGAAGCTGTTATCCTCTGTAATATAAAACATGTAATCACAACTATGAACATCAGGAACTTCAAACCACAGCCCCTGACACCTTTAAGTTTAAAAATGTGTAAGTATTTAACACTTCCAGTGCATTCAGCTTTCACATGCAGAAGCTGTTATCCTCTGTAACATAAAACATGTAATCACAACTATGAACATAAGAAACACTTCCAATGCAAACCAGCTTTCACATGCAGAAGCTGTTATCCTCTGTAACATATCTACTTATTGAGAGCTAAAACATGCAATCACAACTATGAACATCAGAAACTTCAAATCACATCCCCTGACACCTTTAAGTTTTAAAAACATTAAAACAAATTTAACACTTCTAATGCAAACCAGCTTTCACATGCAGAAGCTGTTATCCCGTGTAACACAAAACATGTAATCACAACTATGAACATAAGAAATACTTCCAATGCAAACCAGCTTTCACATGCAGAAGCTGTTATCCTCTGTAACATAAAACATGTAATCACAAGTATGAACATCAGAAACTTCAGCCCCTGACACCTTTAAGTTTCAAAACGTGTAAGTATTTAAGGTTACATTAGAAGCTAAAGCTAGGCTGCAGCAAGGCAATAGTCACAGGTATTTTATACGAAACAGGTTTTTTTCCCCACTAGAAGGTTGAATATACACCTTCTGTCAGGACAGAGTCAGATTTATTACTGTTGTGGAATTTGTTGGCACACACATGAACCAATGCCTTAACAATAGCACTTGACAGATGCTGAAGTTCTCTTAGATATATAAAACTACCTCCTTTCTAAGCAAGACAGACTTAACAAACCTGCAGCAAGATAGACTCGACTAGTTTAAGCAGCCTACCCACTTTGAAAGAAGAAATTCCATTTTTTAGGGTGTATAAAAAGAGAAAGCTTTCAGTTTTTATTGGATGCTTTTGCAAAGAAAAAACGCAAACAAAACAATAAACCATATCCCACATACACAACACACACAAAAAACCCAAATACGAGAGAAATGAAGTTAACCACAAGCAGAATAAAAACAAGATTTGCAGATAGAAGGGAGAAGAGAAAATGTGCACAGCACTTGTATTTGAAGTGATTACAAAAGGCAAAGGCAAAAAGCTCCCTTGTGGACAGCAGTGGTGACAATGGCCGCTGGGTTACAGCAGCCAAACAGTCGAGGGAAGGAGCAACCAACAAACCTTGAAAAAGTAGCAACACAAAAGAAGCGCTTTATGTCCGCCAAATAGCCACTAGGCTTCCCAGCAGGCCACTGTGAAGCTGCGTGTCCTCTGTGATGCCACAGGAGCTGGATGTCACTGTAGGACATGAGACAACACGAGCGCAACCCGGCTCTCAAGGTGAAAAACGGAAGTTTATTTCTGATTCCAGGCATTTCTTAGACTTCCAAAAAGTGACAGGATTGGAGGGTGAACAGTCCACCTTTGCAATGACACCTGGACAAACCAACAGCCCATCAACATTTCTCCTCTCCATAAAAGAATGCAAAACAATAAATATTTACAGAAAGTGCGTGAGAAAGTTTGCTACAGGAATGTAAACATCAGAAGGCTTTAGAAAATCTTAAAAAATCAAGGTGACAACATTCCAGATGGATTTTGCACCAATTCCTACTGAAAATATATTCCAGAGTTGTTTATCCCAGATGCTGCTACAGGACACAAAACAACACAACGTGGACTTGCTGCTCTTTCCAAGGTAAAAAAAAAGGCTTTTTATTTTCGACTCCAACATTTCTAGATTTCCAAAAGTGACAGTGGATTGGAGGTGGACAGTGCACCTCTCCAATGACACTGGCCAAACAAACAAGTCGCAATCAAAATTTTCTCCTCCTCCATAAAAGAATGCAAAACAATGAGTTATTTACAGAAAGTGCATGAGAAAGTTTGCTACAGGAATGTCAACATCAGAAGGCTCAGAAATCTTAAAAAACCAGGTGACACTGGTGTATTTTAATTTTGAGCCAGCACGAACCTGAGTTTTGATGAGCGCAGCCCCCTGCTCACAATGAGGATCTCCCTTGGGGAGCAGTTCCAGATTCCTGCCCCAACTCCAGCAGAGTGCAGAGCTCTTGGCCATCCAGCTGGCTCCTTAGGGCCGCTTGAAATCAGGGCAAACCCTCCATTAAAGTGTCTGTATTGTGTTCATGAACTTCATGAACTCTTCGAGAAGACTTGTCCTGAATCCAGCCCTCGTTTCACACTCTCCAATCAACCGGCCCATCCTTACACTGCACACCTCTTGGTCGTCACTGACCAAGCTGATTTACAACGTGCTTGTAAAGTCAGTTTTCCTTTGAAATAAACATCTTCCTGAAGTGTGCTTCCCACAATGAGGAGCTGAGAGCTGGGCAGTTGAAGATACAAAACATGGCAGGCTAACTTGCACTGTCTGCTTGCCAAACCATGCTTAAGTCCAAAACAGCTGTATACCGGGTATGACCTGCTTCAAAACAACGGAACAGAAACAGGATATTTTCTGTGCTGCCCTCTGCAAATGAAACTTACTTTGTCTTATTTAACTTGGATAAATTAGTACTTAGAAAAGATCAGATCCTCAGGAGGGATATAACAAAAGTAATCAGCTTTTGTCTGAGCTCTCTGGAATTAGAGATTTGCAGCAACTGAGAACCTCCTCTGAGAAGACAGACTGTGTTGACACTAAATGACACCAAAGACCATTATCAAACAGTCACAGGGTTTATATTCATTCAGAGAAAGATGTCTAATTTTTTTTTTTTTTTACTTTTTTATAGATTTAAGTGAACTGTCTTCTCATTCAAACAAAGTTTTTATTACAGGAGACACCCAGGGAAAATTTCCAGCTCACTTTCTAACTMTGGTGAGATGCAAGATTCATTTCCAAATGCAGGTACTGCAGGGAAAGGGGAACAGATGGGCAGTCTGCAGGACCCCAGCAAGGCATGACACACTTAAAGGGCTCATTTGTAAAAGCCACTTGGAAAAATACCCCGTCTGCAGGAACCTAATAGTCAGGGAGAACTTATTTGCATGATAAAGTGCTTTTAAACTCTATGTCCTTGTCTAGTTTTCCTTCGGGGATGGGTTTCTGTGAAAGTCAGACTGACCACAGTAGAACAGTCATAACAAAGCCAGACTGGCTGTTCTGGGCAGGTAATAGTAAATTCAGGGCTGCTGTGAGTCACCCTGCCCAAAAGTGGTGTGTGAAGCTCAGAGACCTTTCTGTGCCCTTATTCTGGTGCAGAGGCACACATCCCTAACTTGTGAGTGCAGGAAATACCCAAACACTATCCACAGACTCTTTTGTTCCCACGGAAAACCAAGGAATTCATTCGAGCTGGGTTCGCATGGTTGCCAGCTAAAAATATTAGAATTTTTCCTGGAACATGAAAATATTTTATCTGAGATCACAGACATAAAACCACAAATCTGGAGCCTCATTCTGACACCCTAACAGTCCCTTTCCACAACACAAAAATCCCTCACATAAGTTGAAAATGTGATCATGACAGGAACCAGGACTGCATATCCTGGGCTAGAAAAGAATGGCAAAGAAAAGAGGAGTTCTTGGTGCTTTGACAAAATTCACATTCCTAGCTTTACTGCATCAATGAATAAACACATGTGCAGCTCACTGGGTAAGACCTAGCTCAGAGAAAACCAATTAAAATTGAAAATTTCTCTGAAAAGAACCCAAGAAAATAATCATTAACTAAGAACCACTACAGCAGTGTGGAGGGGTCCTCCCCTGCCAGAGGACCAGCTTGCACCCCAAGCCATCACTCTGGGGGCTGACAGAGCAGTTTAAACACCTGACTGAACYTTTCATTTCCAAAAATAGGCTTCTCAGCCTTTTTTCAGACAGTGAAATGGCTCAGCTATTTCTAAATGCCACTGAATCAAACCCAGTGACATGTGGGGAGAGACACTGTGACAGTAACCTTCACCATCCCTTCCTGAGTGTGTTTGGCTTTCCTTTTTTCCTCTCAACAAACCTTAATCTCCCTGTCTGGCTGAACATTAATCCTCTTTCACCAAGTCCCAAACTAATGCCTGCTGCATTAAGACACTGCAAATCCTCAAGGTATAAATTACACCCAGCTCAGTATAAAAGGAAAGCACAGGGTTTTCTTCTCACTACAGCTGCTGCTTCTAGGAAGGCAAGCAGAACACAGGTAAGTTTTCATCAGATAGATCCTGAGGGAGAAATCTCTTTTTTTCCATATTGCAAATTTTTAAAGTAATTAATTGCTTCTGAAAAAATACATTATACTTGGCTCTTTCTCTCTCTTGCTTCTTTTTCTTTGTCCTTACAGACAGGATACGTTCTCTCTCCAGAAACTTAGATAAAWMTTTTTCCTTGGAAGTGGTATGGTATTCTGTTATTATTACCATTCTGCAGAGATTGCTGCCATGCCATTTCCATTGCTTAGGAAAACCAAACTCCCTGAGCAGTAAACATGGGGAAGATCTATCTCATGTCTGTTGTCACTGATGATCTGAGCTCTTGCTGCTCTAGAGCCACTTGGGGATAAAGCAGAGACTCAATTTCTCCCACTTCTCTAACTATTGGAAATAACTCTCCACGTTGCTCCAGCTGAGCTCTACTTTTTGCTTTACAGACAGGATGAAGGCACTTAATTGCTACGTGCTGCTCCTTTGCTGGAAAGCAATTTGCTGCAACAGCTGCCAGCTCACCAACATCACCATTGCTGTGGAAAGAGAGGAGTGTGAATTCTGTATCACAGTGAACGCCACGTGGTGCTCAGGATACTGCTTCACCAGGGTGAGACTCTTCATTGAATATTGAATATTTCAATATTTCATTGAATATTTCAATTTTCATTGAAAATTGAATATTTCAAGTGATGGGTGGATGCCCCACTCCTGCAGCCCATAGCAAACACAGACAGGATGAGCCCTGTGGAAAACAGGCTGAATAACTGAGTAACACAAGGGTAGGTGCACAGGCAATCTGAAGCACAGGCAGAAGGGTGAAATACCATCACAAAATTCAGTTAATTAACTGGCTGCATATATTATGTTCACAGTGTATGACCACAGTTAGAAGAATTACAGCCTGGATCTCTGCTTTGTGCTCAGTTTGTGCTTGCAAGCAGATACAGTAAAGCAGCCATTCCTGTGCAGARTCCTCTGCTCTTTCAAATAATTTAAAGACTCAAGCAATTGACCTGAAAGATTGTCTGGCYATGGGCTGACACAAATTTGCTGTTTCAGTCCTCCTGAAAGGGGAAATTTCAAGATCTAAATGAAATTAGATGAGTCAGACCCAAATGCTTTTGACCCCAGCGGGATTTTCCCATTTCATAAAAACTCTGAAACCTAGCCCGTAACAAATTTTAAAACTGTCATTTCCCTCTAATTTCAGGATCCAGTATATAAATATCCTCCAGTATCAACTGCCCAGCAGACGTGCACCTTCAAGGAGGTTGTGTATGAAACAGTGAAGATCCCTGGCTGCGGTGACCAGCCTGAAGCRTTTTACTCCTACCCAGTGGCCACAGAGTGCCACTGTGCCAGCTGTGACACTGACACCACYGACTGCACTGTCAGGGGGCTGGGGCCAGCCTACTGCTCCTTCAGCCACAGTGGGAGCCACCAGTGAGGGGACTGGGACAGCAGCTTGCCTTGGAGTGTTCCCTGGTCAGGTTTCAATGGATGGCAACAGGCCTGGTGTATTTAGAAACTGCCAAGACTGAAACAAAGATTTTTAAGGCCAAAATGAAGAGCTACTGACTAAACTCCTCTTCATGCCTTCCTTACTTAACCTATCATTTGCCTTAAAATCATTTCCATAGGTCTATAAAAAATGCTGCTTCCAATCTCTTCTGCCTTTCCSTCCCCCTTTATCACGACTTTGTTATTTATATTGCTGTGTTTCCACTGCCTGCTTCACAGAGATTACTCTATGCTATTCTGTGCTTTCAAAAACTTCCCAAGTTTCAGGTCTTTGGAATCTCCTGCTTTTCATCTCTCCTAAGAGCACACTTGTTTTTCAAAGCCTTGCTGCTGSTTGTGCTTCTGTTAGCTGGACTGTAAACCTCCCTCAGCTGAGATCCTGACTGATTTTTCTTTGCATTGTGCTCCATACAGACATCATGCTCTGCCAATAATAACAGCATGCAGYTTTAAGAGCCAGAAATCTATGTTCAAATGCTGAATGCCACCTGAATTCTTGCACTTTCTCGGTAAGGCCTGTTAGCTCAGCCTGGCTGCAACACAAGCAACAGGAACTCTGCTTCTTTGTACCTGGCTAACTTGAAGAAACCATCAGCTCCCTGTTCTCACCTGAGTGCAGGATGCAACAAAGAGGAATGTTTAGCATCATTTCACACAGGAGTCTCTAAAATTGTTTAGGGATGGATCCAGAGGCACCTGACCCCAGCAGTGCAAGCGTGGTGTGCTCATGTGCCTTGAGAGCCGTGCACAGGAGTGCCTTCAGAGAATGGAAATTCACAGAACCCTGCAAATATCAGGGTGAAGCTGGGTCTGGAAGTGAGCTGGAGGACTGACTGAACCAGCATGGGAAAATACCTCATGTTATGGAGAAAATTCTGTGAGGCCTACAGGATGAGATCCTGGGGGGAAAATGAAAATTCTTCCCCAGGAACATCCCCTGCACGGGCACAGGATGGCAACAGGGGATTCTGCAGCAGCCTGGCACTGCAGCCTTGGTGGTGCCCACAGCATCCAGAGGAGGCCAGAGCTGCAGGGAAGCGGGGTGCAAGGAGCAGGGCCTACGAGACACAAGCTACCTCCAGCACTCAGCTCTGCGCGGCACGGCTGGGCGCTCCCTTCTCACAGAACCTCAGGGCTCTGCAAAACCAGAGCAAACTCACACAAGGAGAATGAGGATGGAGAGAGGCCAAAAAAAAATAAAAATCTTAGGAGAAAAAGATCATTTAAATAAATGTGGTTGTTTTGCTCAGGGGAGGGAACACTTAGGGGGAACACCAGAGAACGTTTCACATGAAAGTGTCAGGCAAGCAGAGCAGGCAGGCTCTCCGTGTCCCAGCAGAGCAGAAACAATGTATGCAAGAAGTGTCAGGCAGAGAAGAACAGTCAGCTCTCCGTGTCCCCAGATGAGCAGAACAAGTGATGCAAGAGTGTCAGGCAGAGCAGGCAGGCAGCTCTCCGTGGTCCCAGTGAGAAGAGCAGAACAAGTGATTGCAAGCTCAGGGCAGGCACAGCAATCTCCTGAAGCTGCAGCCAGTGGCATGAGCTGGCAGGAGGAAAGGTGTGGGCTCTGTGGGTCAGTGGCACCACAGGGCCCCAGAAGCCCTGGATACCTGGGATGCCAGGCAAAAGCTCATCCAGCACCAGGCAGGCCAGCAGGAGGAGTTCCCCGGCAGGTCTGTCCTACAGCCCAAGATGTGTTTCATTCAGGAGGATTGCCTTGGCACCCTGAATCTCTGCCTTGTAATAGATAACAGGTATTTTGATTAATGAGGCCCTGGAAAAATGCTAAGATAAGAGTCTGAAATTCGTGTGGCTTTTGTGTTTTCCTCAGATTTCAAGTGGATTTACGTAAATAAGTATGATAAATATATAATTTTAGATGTAGATTGTTTGTAGTATATTAAAGTATAATTATTATATAATCATAAGAAGAATCATGAGAAAAGCTATGTAAGGGCTATGTTTAGCTTGAATCGAATGTATACAATAGAACAATATAAGTTTAATAATTAAACATGTAAGTTATGTAACGAAAGAATATAAAAATCCTTCTCTCTCCAATGTATGGCGGGATCAGATTTGAGGCAAAAGCGCGCCTGATTCCCAGAGCTCTTAATAAAAGCACCTACATATAATTGCCTATGTGATTATATGTTTCCGCACGCTAACATTTTAACTCAGCTTTTTTACTCAAAGTATTCGTTCTCGTGATTTTATTTCCAAGATTTATGTGCACGGACATTTTCTTTGGTCTAGTGAAGCTTTAGAAGTGGCAAAGTACTGGATAAATCACACRGGGTCTCACTCATTTCAGTTTTAAACATGAGTCAATTTCAGTTAAAACTAAGCATATTATTAATATCAGGAATTATTCCATTCTAAATGAGAGAATTTTGAATTACAATTGCAAAACAAAGTAGCTTGTAGTAAAAAAGTATGTTAAAAATTATGTAAAAAAGTATGTTTTCAAAATAGATCTGTATTGTCTCTTGTGTATTTTCAAATAATAAAAAAAATTTTATTCCACTTCTGTTTTGAGTCTTAATAAGCCAATTTTAAAACTTWAGAGTCCACCTGCCAACCTTGCTGTGCTTTAAATTGCATGTTTTTTCTTCCTCTCATAATTTTTTCCCATGTAACKAGCCCAGCCACCAAAGCCATGTCTGCATCATGTGGCCAAATCACATCAAACAAGACACATCAAATATTTCAGCCTGCTCCAGTAATGTGATCATGAAATATTGCATAGTCACAATATAAGAGTAGTGTGGATACCAATAATGATAATCATTAATATTTTATTTATAGACATTAGAACCTGTCCAGAGCTGTGTCTGCATCTGTCACAAATTAGACTGCATGCAAAACCAAAAATCCTACAGGTCTCATTTCATCCATCACACAAATGCAGCACACATTTTCCTTTTGCAAACAAAACTATGAYAGAAGGCTGGTCAGACTTGTAGATATCTTAGTCTACATTTGATACTTTGTAAGACAGACTTTAACTGAACTTTTTAAAAGCTCAATTTCCATTGAATGCCCAATAATTTCATTAAACTTGCGTTTACATCCGTGTTTCTGCAAAGCTTTAGTGAAGGCACACATGAGCCATGAATATAGGTACAGCATGACATCCAAATCTGCTTTTTACTATTTAAGAAAAATATTTAAGAGGTCATTCCTGTGCTTGTTGTCTAGGTCTGTCAAGATAAATAAATGGGAACTCTGTCAAAAGGTGAAAGCCTCAGCATGCTACTCGAAAGAGCAAATTAGTGGATAAGCTTTTAGAAATGTTTCTAATACACTTAGAAGTAGAATTTGAAGAGCTCCTACCATGGGCCTAACACTTTTRATTGAAATCAATAGGTAAAATATTTTCCAACATGAACAGAACCACTCTGCCAACAGTAAACTTTTCCACAACTGCATATTAATTCCATTTTTAATGTCAGGCTCTGCAAAAAGYCCTTGAAATATGCCAGGCTTCAGCCACCAGCCTGCAAAATCTAATGTCAGAAGCAGTAAAAATTAAAACAGGCTGATTTACTTGTATTCAAGCCAAACTATCTCRTTTCTTGCATGAGCCTGGAGGAAGCAAACCTGGAAAACTTGAGTTTATACCCCCTGGTGAAGGCAAGGAGCACAGAGGCAATGCTCAGGGGTGGACTGAGGCCACTGCATGCAGGACTGTGTGTGCTGCAGTGAATGAATGCCCAGATGTGTGGTTAAAGTGCAGGCAGAGCGTTCATCTGGGGGCAAATTCATCTTCTCTGGCATTGCTTATGCACCCAGCCTGGCCTTGATCTCAGGGGGGCTGTGCCAGCTCTGCTGGAGCCCCCCAGATGMCAGGGTGGGAGCAGAGAGTGCAGCAGCACTCAGAGCCCTCCCAGGGAAATGGCCAGCTAATCCCAGCGCATTTGGTGAGCAAAGCACAGCCTGGTTCTGCAGGCAGGCAAGGAAACACACACTCCTCACCTTGAGGGCATCCATAAAGCATCCATGGAATCAGCATCCGTAAAGCATCCATGGAATCAGCATCACCACACCCTGTCAGTGCTCAGCTGCTGCTCCCAGCCTAAACAAATCATCCCTCCTAGCTTAAAACAGGCTTGCACTTGCTTTTTTAATTTATATTATATATAACATACATATTAAATATATATATATTATATATATACATTATATTATAGATATTTCTTACAATGTGAAATAGAATGTATGTGAAATAGAATGTGAAATACAATGTAAAATACAATGTGAAATACAATGTGAAATACAATGGGAAATACAATGGGAAATACAATGTGAAATAGAATGTGAAATACAATGGGAAATACAATGGGAAATACAAGGAAATGGCCAGCTAATCCCAGCGCATTTTGGTGTGCAAAGCACAGCCTGGTCCTGCAGAGGGCAAGGAAACACACACTCCTCACCGTGAGGGCATCAATAAAGCATCCATGGAATCAGCATCACCACACCCTGTCAGTGCTCAGCTGCTGCTCCCAGCCTAAACAAATCATTCCTCCTGGCTTAAAACAGGCTTGCACTTGCTTTTTTAATTTATATTATATATAAATACATATTAAATATATATTATTATAGATATACATTATATTATAGATATTTTCACAATGTGAAATATAGAATGAATGAATAAATGTGAAATAGAATGTGAAATACAATGTAAAATAAATGTAAATAGAATGTGAAATAACAATGTGAACAACAATGTGAAAAACTACATGTATAAATACAATGTGAAAATTACAATGTGAAATACAATGTGAAATGCAAATGTAAAACAAATGTAAATAGAAAAAAGAATGTGGAAATAATACAATGTAAAACATGTGGAAAATACAATGTGAAATCAATGTAAAACACAATGTAAAAACAATGTGAAATAATACAATGTAAAACACAATGTTGAAAACAATGTAAATATACAATGTGAAAAACAATGTAAAATACAATGTGAAATACAATGTAAATACCAATGTGAAATCCAATGTGAAAATAAATACAATGTGAAATACAATGTAAAATACAATGGAGAAATACCAATGTGAAATACAATGTGAAATACAATGTAAATACAATGTGAAATACAATGTAAGAAACGTCATATTAATTTATACTATATATATAAAAGCCATATAACTGGGCTTTATGTTTTTGCTTTATTTTTGCTCTTTTTTTTTTTTTTTGTTATTTGTGTTTTTTTGCTTATTTCATCAGACTGCATTTTTACCAGAAGCAAGAAGCATAAATGTCCTCTCCCTGRATAAACCCAGCTGATGAATAGGAGCTCACCAGCCACTCACAAATCCTCAGACAAATCCAGCCTGAAGCAGAGGTAATCACAAATGGTGGAAAACAGGAAAGGTTTTGAGCAGAAGTCTGGTCCAAAGGAGAATCAGCAGCACTCTTGGCCTGGGGCTGCACTTATCTGGGACTATTTAATTGGCATGGGGAAAGGCACTCCAGCCTGGTGTTCCCATGCCATGCTCCTCTTCCAGCCTCCCAGCTCAGCAAGGCCATTCAGTTTTGTCAGTGTGCAATATCTAGCCACGTAATTTATTTTCATTTAAAAAGTACAGCTGGAATCTTAGTTGAAACTACCAAAAAACCCGAAAAAAACAGCTAAAAGCTAATCTGAAAAATTCATTTGGAGAGGGCGGCCTTGAGATGAGTGGCTCTCCTCCGCTCAGGCAATGGGAGCTAMGAAATTCTTCTGGGTTTCTCATGTTTCTCTTCAATTTATGTGATTACCATGGGCTCTCAGAGCCTTGGTCTGTCAGCATGACTTATGCTGARAGACATTGCAGCAGCTCACAAGGCTACAGTCTGGGAAACAGAGCAAACCAGACTGCAGCAGGGCTGGGSAAAGGACACCCTCCCAAGACACCAAATGTCAGTGCTGCACTCTGTGTGGGTGGGGAAGGCAKAGAATTAACCCCCTGTGCTCCCACGAGCCATCAGAGCTCTGAATGCACTGACAGAACGTGGCAGGTGGGTCAGATGTACTCCTTGCACTGTGTTATTCTGTGTGGAACAGAAATTCTATGTAAACACTGCTCTGTGTGAAAAAGTAAGCCTAATTATGGAGCTAATCTGCTTGGATTGCATTCAGCTGCAGATGCATTCATTAAATAATGCTGGAGACAGATGTATTATTCAGCCCAAGCCCTAAACTATGTCCTTCATAAAATGACAATATTCAAGACATCTAACTTAATCTAGCATTAGCCAATGGCTTGTATACAAACCCTTGAACAACTTAACCAATCCACTTTTCCTTCATGTGTTTACATTTAAATTTTCATTCAAAAATCATCCTCTCTGTCATGACCTCCTTCTTTCATTACACAATATTGGCAAGACTTGATGCTTTTGTGAATTTTCTGWGGAAAATCCCAGTCAAAATAACATGATCACAAAGAAAAATCTTCAGGAGGTAGAAAGAAAATTTTTTGGATCAGACACTCTCAAAATTTGTGTCACAGTGAGGCAGTGGGTTATGGATAAGGTCTATGCCCCAAACAGGAATTGGGAATCACCAATAGCTAGGTGACACAAACTGGGGTATGCACCTCATCCAGCCCAGTGATCTAGAAATAACACAGCCAGCTTGAAACTGACCCTGCTCCCAGCTCCAAAAAGTACCCAAGACAGCCCTGCCCAGCATGGCTTTGGCCCAATAAATTKAATTTCTTTCCTAAATGATTTCTCCTTTTGGAGAAATACCTTGATCTTGATGAGAATTGCAAAGTGAGCTGATGCTTTGGGCAGGAGACTGATCTGCACCGTGGGTGTGAACAGACACKAACTMCACCTCCCTGGCTTTGCTTACACAATCTAGCCTTAAGACAAGCAGATCCTGATCTACAAGTACCTAGGTGTATCATATACTTGGATTATCATGTCTGGAACTCAAAACCCCTTCACACTGCGATGCTTAGTTCAGGGACAATGTAAAAGCTTAACCAAATTGCTGTCTGGTTAGTCAGTGTTTGTTATTCAGCAAGTACAACACGTGGGCTGCCATTTTATTGAGCATTTCTCTAAGCAGAGTGTAGAAATCCCCTTGTCAAATTCCCATATCCAGCTGATAAATTCATAGAGATAATGAAGCTGTGGTACTTGGACAAATACTGAGTGCAGCCCCACACAAGCCCCAGACAGCACCCCTAAAAACAAGCACTGTAACTAATGCAGAGTGGGTTTGTCTGTAGTGGTATTACAGACTCATGGGAAGCACTCAAAGAATATTTATTTTCATCTATTTAACATGGTTTTATTTRAAGATTAGGATAGCCATTTAATTTTGCTTGCACTGTGTTGCTTTAATAATAAAATTAATTTAAAAAATAGAAKAAGAGGAATTCTGGAAATGAACATMATATCATAATTAGTAACCCCTAAATATGAATTCCAGTGCTTCAGGGGCTAAATATTCAAGGGCTTGTGATGTCCTTAAATAATTCAGTCTGCATCCTTCCAGTAGATATTTGAGCCATTAAATATTCACAAACACTTTGAAGACTGGAATAATGTCAGAGCTCAAATTAGAAAATTTCCCTTTAATGTCARCCTTACCTTAATTTCTGCCATCTTATTTCAGGTTATTTCCCCCATCTCTAACTAGGTAATACTGATAGCACAAAAAAAGGATCTCCTCTTTAGAACTCAGTATGTCACATGAAAGAAACAAGCAACTTTGCTTTTGACTTACAACCCATTGCCTTCCAAACAGGAAAAGTGGCCTGCCCAAGGATATGGCATGGATAACAGATTTCAGGAGCTTCTCACTCTAGCAAAACAACATGAAAACACAATTTTAAATTAGTAATGTTGCTGCACTGCACCAGTCAGGCAAATCTCACTGCCCTTTCACTGCCTTAACTCATGCTCAGGGTTTCAGGCTGTGTAACTCTCTTTAAGACTTCTGATCAATGACAACAAAAAAGAAAGCCAAAAAAAAAAAAACAAAAAACCAAAAAACCCCCCAAAAACAAAAAATCCAAAAAAACAACCAAAAAATGCCAAAAAAAAAACCAAAAACCACAACTAAAAAACCACCCCAAAAACAACTAAAAAACCACTCCAAAAACCATCCCAAAAACAACTAAAAAACCACTCCAAAAACCACCCCAAAAACAACAACTAAAAAACTACCCCAAAAACCACAACTAAAAAACCACCCCAACAACCACCCCCAAAAAAACACCCCAAAAACAACCAAAAAAACACCCCCCAAAAAACCACCCCAAAAACAACCAAAAAAACACCCCAACAACCGCCCCAAAAGCCAAGAAACCCCAACCCCCCCACAAAAAAAACAAAAAAAACCCAAAAACAACAAATCCCCCCCAAAAAAAACAACAAAAACCCCAATAAAACAAAACCAAAAAACTCAAAAACCAAAAACAAACAAACCCCCAAACAAACAAACCCACCCTCCAAAAAACAAACCCTCCCAAAACAAAAACAAACAAACCCCCCAAAGCAAAACCAACAAAAACCCCCTCAAACCAAACAATTTACTGGGGTATTTTAAATTTCTATTTCTAAGTTTCAATAAACCAGCTGCTTTCCTTTTCCTTATCACATTTGCTGGCTACTGACCAGCAGTAAGAGAAGCAGTCCTGCACTTTTTGACCATGGCATTGCTAGCAACTCCCATCTGCTTCACATGAWATCTTCTGAAGATCAGTTCTGGTCAGTTTTGAATTCTCTTCTCATTCTTTTCCCATGCCAGCACCTAAATCCTGCCTGCTTTTCCCAACTGCACACACGGCATCTCTCAAGTCTGCAGGTGAAATGTCTCTCTGTGCATCTATCCAGTAGTTTTGCACMAATATTAATGGGACACATTCTCACTTTTAAGAGCTCATAACGTCACATATAAGCTGGAAATTCAAGTTGTCAGCCATTGATAGATGGCAGAGGCGTTCAGTACCAGGAACAACCATCAGTCATCTTCTGCTTAAGAGGGTGAGTGGATGGTTTTGAAAATCCCTTGCACCTAATTGCACAACAGCACGTGTCCTTMTCAGAAACCCCAAGCTGAGGGACATACAACAAAATTACACCACCTAATTATGAAATGCTCATATTCTGCAATGGAGAAGGTGGCAGAAATACCTTCTGAATCACCCACYACTCTGGTTCTCTTTGGAAAAATCTCTGTTGTAGGAGTAAGTCCCTCCCACTCAGAAAAAGGTACAGTCAAGTCTGTAAAATGCTGTCACTGGTATTTTTGAGTGTTGCTTTAGCTGAGCACAAAACTGAGTCTATTTTACTATTGTTTGATAAAAAAATAATAAAAAATAGAATTAAATTGATATTGTGAACTCATAATTGAACATGTGAGCAACGCACTCACAAAGGTTGCTTTCAATGAAGAACAAAAGACTATTTTCCCTTTCACCTCTTCAACTCAGTCAGCTTGAAGTGTTTATTGAGCTCAATGTTTTGATTTCCAATAATGTTTTTTTTTCCTTCAATGAGAATGTCCTCTATGTGGTACCTGCACTTAGGTAAAATTCATTGGGAAACCAAGGCCAGACAGATTTTCCCGGTGAACACTTGAGTTTCCAAAACAAATTACATGTAATTCATTGTGAGCAGTGCTTTCAGGAACTCAGCTTTAGTTATCTAAATTAAAATCTCCACAAGTCAGGTTTCCTAAATCTCATTTAGCCTTTAGTACACAAATGTGTCCCCAGTAGCAGAATAAGCCACAGTCCAAGTAAGAGTTGCCTGCATTCAGCTCTGAAATTCCATCTAACTTGTAATACTTCCTAAATGCAGAATTCTTTCATAAAACAAACTCTAAATCACAAACAMGCTTTTCAGCATAAGAACCCTTTGTCATTTGCCTATGGAGCATTAYGAGTGGCAAGGAATTAATGCAAACCAAAGGTTTGATATTTAGGCTTTTAGTGGTGCATGCCCTCTCCTTCCCCTTTCTTCAGGCTGCTCAARGCTCTCAGGAATCCTTGTTAGGCCTCAGCCTTGATTAATGGTTTCTGGGCAATTAATCTCCCTTGAGCTCATCAGTCTGTTCCCAGAAAGTTCTATTGCCCAAGGAGCTTCTGTTGTCTAACAGAACAAGGCCTTGAAACATTATTTGCCAGAATCACAGTCAGAGTGAATCAATACTAATGGAACAGGACTTGTGAGGAAAATCCCAGWAATGGCCACCTCAGATTATGGCCAGGACAGGGACTGGCAGGGGACTGAAGCCAAAGGACTGGCAAAGCATGAGCAGCAGCCCTGTGACACCTCTGAGCTTTCCTGGGGGCTGTGCCAGCATCTCCCTCTGAAGGGGAAGTGCCCAGAATTTGCCAGCCCTCAAATTTGGGATGCTCAGAGGGCCAGCAACACCAGGAGACAACGGGGCTGACATCCCCTCTGACACCTTGGGAATTCTGCCCTGGAGCAGGGGCTGGGCAGAGCTSCAGAATAAAGCAGGGATTGATCCCAAGCATCTCCTCCATGGATCCACCTTGGGCAGCACCAGAGCCCAGCCAGGGCTGCACCCAAGATGAACCAAAATGGCCCCAAAATGCACGAGCGCTCCCGGGGTCTCTCCCTGGCATCAGTTCTGCTCCATTTGCATCTTGCACTTCATTGTCCCATTCCAGCTTTAGCCCCTGCAGTCCCACCCTGCTTGTTTTTCTCTCTGCAGCCCACGGGGTTTGTGCTCTGGGGCTGAGATTGGGATCATTTGTCCTTGGTGCCCAGCTGGAGCAGGAATTGTTTTGTCTCCCTGCTCTGTGCACAGAGCTCAGCATCCCTGAATATGGAGCTCAGACCCACACACCAAAGCAGCACAGAATGTGAAAATAGAAAAGCTGAAAGTTAAGACATCACCTCCTGGAAGCTGAACCCTTTGCCCTGTGAGGCAAAAGCAACCAACCAACACACTTCACTGGGGAATTGAACACCKTTGCACAGCCCTTTGCATCTGTGTGTACATAAGTGCAGAGTAAATGTTGCCTTCTCAGCTCCACAGWTAAAGTTACTCTTGAGCTCATATAAATCCTACTGGATTGTTTTGCAAATATTACATTAGTCATGATTAAGTGCTGCTAAATCCTTTAGAAATAAAATTCTAAAAAAAATTATTCTAAACTGATTCCAAGCAGATTTCCCTTAGTGAGCCTCACCTCTCTAGTACGTAATGGAGTGAGCCTTGCACCGAACTTTGTTAACAGTGTTGCTTCTGCACATTTATATTAAATCTGGTTTTGCTAACATCTTTCAGAGGGATTCTTTCAAGCGACCTACACCACTTATTTGCACCAAATTTCAAAACTCATTAATGGGTGGCTTTGCATCATCTTTTTAAGTATTAATTCAACTCCAGTGAAATTTAAGAGCACCTCTGGGCTATGTCCCTTCCAGGAAATTGAGAAGAGATGAAATGGAGACAGCTACTCTTTAATTTGGGATGGCAAGAGTCTCTTTCATATGGTACAGATGTTCTCTTTGACTGRAAAATGTACCCTGGCAGTAAGGAGTTCATTTCCTTTTATTTCAGTAGATAGGAATCTTACCTTAGCAATCWACCACTGATCAAAGACACAGAAAGACTGAAATGTCATCTGATTTGGGYGTGGAGGGAGTTTTCCTTTTAATTCTCATAGACCTTATCTGGAAGCATTATTACTCTCTGGATCAATACTTACAGATACAGCATTCAGAAAATAATCTTAGAGTAGTGTTTGGAACAGCACATAAAACCTAGGATATTAATAGGATATTAATAAATTAATATAACTTCTTTCTCAGCTCACAGAATTCTAGAAACTTATTTATCTGGTGATTTTACCCCCAGACTGCTTCAGAACATTTCCAAAGTGGTAAAAACTCAATATTTGAAATCCTATCAGTCTTAGCAGTCATGGTGAGTCACACAAACCAAGCAGCATCATCCTTTTTCAGCTGAAGAATGTCAACTCCTACAAAGYCTCCTTGGCATACCACCAAGCATGGGTATAGATATGAAGTTTCCCAYGTATGATAATCCCCACATGTAAACCTGAAAGTCAGTCTCCTTGAACAATTGGCAGTAATAATTCCTCAAAGCTATTTTAAAAAGATGCTAAAACCAGCAGAGCATAGCTGAAGCACATGAAGTGTGGGGGGGGAATAACCCAAAAAAAAACAACTCAAAAAACCAAATCAAGTATACACAGAGAAGTTGATTCTCCTAGTTTGTAAGCATCAAATAATGGCCAAATAGCATGCACTGACAAACACATGCCAGGCACCTGRCACTGTSATATTTTCTGAAAAATCCCTTCACCAGGATTTCTTCTCCTGGGAAGCTGAGAAGCCTCAGAGAAAAATGTAAACAATAATGATCTGATTCTCTTCTCCTGTGTTTMGCTGCTTTGGAATGTGGGTTGGACATTGCTTACCCAACTGGTCATTCCTTGATTGGTRCCATGTGAATTGTTTTTAATTGATGGCCAATCACCATCAGCTGTGTCGGACTCTGAGGAGTCAGTCACGAGTTTTTAATTAGTATCCTTGTTAAGCCTTCTGTCTGTATCCTTTCTCTATTTTTTAGTGTAGTTTTAGTATAGCATTATTTAATAGAATAAAATATCATAAAATAATAAATCAGCCTTCTGAGAACTTGGAGTCAGATTCTCAATTCCTCCTTGATTGTGGGGAGGAATACCACAGCACCCACCCCACCTCTGCTAAGAGGGCATTTCAGACCCACAGAAACCATGTGGGTTCCCCTGCTCTCACTCAAGTGAGTGATGTGGTTGTGGCTTGCCAGGAAAGCAGCAGAAAGCCAGTGAAGAATTAAGCATTGCTGTTCCAGATATGCTACAGCTAACAGTACTTCAAGCCTCTGTGCCATACGAGGGTCTCACTAATTTAGCTGCTAAATGAAGAACATGCCATGCCCCACCTGATGCTGTGCTCCAGTGACACACTTGACAGAAGGAAAAACTGAAGATAAAGAACACTTTGTCAGAGATTATGTTAACATCAAATAGTAAAAACCATAGAAAAMTAAAAATCTTTTGCACTTTTTATAGATGATAGGTTTGGAACGCTGCTGCCCAAACCATCAGCCTCGCTTGCCCATCCAAATAWATCTTTGCCACCTTCTGCTGACCAGCCCTTCTCCATGGCATTGACCATAAGCTATTTGCCATCACATTTCAAGCTCATTATGACTGATCCTTCCCAGCCATCACCTCTCATCAAGTATTCAGAGGCCTCCAATCAAGCTGTAGGGACAGCTCCCATCATCTCTGRGTGCATCTTTTAGACAGGCACCTCTAGACTTTCTGTCAAGTCAAGAGCTGACACATCCAGGAAAGCAATTGCTGGTTCTCTTTCATATCTTGCTTAAAATTCTCCTTTCCTATGATGTCAATAAGAAGAATATTGTGCTGTWTGAAAAGAGATAACACGTTGATCAAGAATACTAAATTGTCTCCCTCACAACCTATCTGTAAGTACCTTTGTGTTATCCTGAAGCCATGAATTATTTACTCTTCTTGATAAAGCCTTAGAGCTCTGTGGTTTATTAAAGATAAATATGCAGGTCTCCTGAGGTAAAAGAAAAGCTCATTTTCCTCTGGGTGAGTGTAACACAGCTCCACAAGATGGCATTGCACATGGCATTCCCAGGGGAGGAGTTCAGACACACTCCCTGTCCCTGTCTCTTATACACGGGAGGATGTGTATAAGAGACAGGCACATGGCATTCCCAGGGGAGGAGTTCAGACACACTCCCTGTCCTGCCTGCTTTGGCCTGGGAGGATGCAGCCCTCAGAAAACTTATCCATATCCAGAACACTGACATCCTTATTGCTGTTCTTGGAAGCAACATGAGGAAYCATACACAGGCAATAAAAATACACTGAAAACTACAAATTTTCCTTTTAGAAAATACAAGGTACTCTCTCACAGACATATTTTATGAAAAATCTTTTTGCTAGGATCTTTTCTCCTGAGAAGCTGAGAGGCCTCAGAAATGAAATGTGAACAATAATTGTCTGCTGCTGTGGAATGCAACAGGTGCATCTGTGATTGGTCTCATGTGGTTGTTTTTAATTAATGGCCAATCACAGTGAGCTGGCTCTGACTCTGTGGTCAGTCACAAGTTTTTATCATCATTCCATTCCTTCCTTTCAAGCCTTCTGATGAAATCCTTTCTTCTATTATTTTAGTATAGTTCTAATATATCATTTTCTTTTTATATAATATATATCATAAAATAATAAATCAGCCTTCTGAAACATGGAGTCAAGGTTCTCATCTCTTCCCTCCTCCTGGGACCCCTGTGAACACCAGCACAGTTCTCACTTCATAGGGGATATTTTACAGAGAAACAAACTTCAGGTGGGAATGAATAGGATACTCCAAGCTCTAGGCTCTGCACTGTCACTGCAGAACTAATTCAATTCCATCCTGACCACTGCTGCTCATTCAATTCCTACCAAATACAAGTCTCTAGCTGAAGAAATGTTTTCCACACAAGCTGACTGGCCCAAAAAGGGTATCATTTAAACACAGTGAAAATCAGCATGGGACCAAAAGGGAGACTCAGCCTCTCTGTGCAATTAAACAACTTATCTGGCTAGCTATTTTTCTTATTTTGAGAAACAAGTGTACTTAGACTGCCAGAAGGACCAAAGCCAGATTTCTCATACATTATAATTTTATCAAGTGAAATTAACTGGAGGGGGGAAATTGCAGTAACTTCAGAGCTTTGGACTCCTCCTTTACTTCCATTTATTTTGCTTCTTTCAATCTTTCTCCTTCAATCCTTCCTTTCCCAGTCCTTYATTCTTGCTAACTTGCATTCCCAGTTCACCTCTAAGTTAGGTTCTCAGTCAGGCCTCAGTGGTCCTCCATTTCTTCTATTCCCAGCCCCCTAGTCTCTCGTTTTGTTTTCCTCTGGTACCTTTTCCCCTTCTGTTCATCCTACTAAGTTCTGGCACAAATCCTTTCTGCACTAACATCTGCTTTGGCTTCTCAGAGCTYAACATTTTGCAAAGCTCGAGAACTTGTCCCACAGGGTTGCACTGCACAGGCATCAGCCTGCTTGTGCTACTGCTTGAAAAATGATAATTCAGACATCACTTGGTGCTTGGGGAGACAAGAGTCTGAAAAGGATTGGATGCTCGTACAGTTTTTCCATGCAAATGYCTGTAACAGAGCACATTGCCTCTTTGCTGTTAGTCATGGTGCTATCTGGAGAGTAAAGACAAGTCAAAACAATTCATACCCATCCTGCTTGGTGCCATAAATTATCCYTTCCCCAACACAAAATCTTTATTCTGCTTTTTTATGTGTCGGCCATTATTTTCTGATGCTCTCCGTCGTTACAAAGCAAGCAGACAAACAAATAAAAACCTGCCAGTGCACAGCCCATTGAACACAAGAGTGACCCGACTGCAGAGCACTGCCCCTGATCCAGGCACAGCACACAGGGACCGTATTTCACTGCACAGAAGGAGCTCTCCCCTCCCTCAGCAGYAGAATGTTCCGCTGTGCAGAGTACAAGTTAGCTCATGGGAACAAGCCCAGGACAAAGCAGATGCTGCTGTGCACTTCACTGCGCTGTGCCCCTCCAGGGAGTGAAASAAAAAGCACTGACAATCTGAGAAACCTGATAGGTACACAAAACATCGATTCATGAGAGCATTTCTCCTGAGACTGAAAGTTCTGAAGGTTCTCTGGGGTGTCCCTCACTTGAAAAGCCACTGCCCTTAGCATGAGCCTGCACATCAGGACKTTTCAGGTGTCCCTGTGTTGMGAGAAGACCCAGGTAGAAATCCAGATTTAAGACATCTCTCCAGCCAGATCAATACATAACAAAACTGTAATGATWCCAGCTGAGAATTTCTAAGAGGCTATAAAATARTAACAATAGGAAGCAGCCCTTTGGGYGAGYAATTTTCTCAGCCTACATCCTCAGAATTAATTTGCTGAACTGTTTTGTTGACAGGTTTCTTAATAGAAGAATCCAACYATAGAAGAATTCAATTCTTTGGTTRGCTGTAATTTTTTTATGCAYCACTRGACACATGCAATTGGCAGACCAGAAATGTGGTCAAAACACATTTTTGACCACAAAAATGGCTGTCAAAACAGGACAATCAGACACTTACACAAAGCTAATGAATTTCTAGACACTAAGAACTTCTCCAAGGACTTCCTAATATTCCAAAATCCATGGACAGTTAGTGAATGAATGCTTATGATCAACAGTAAGAGTCTTGGAGACTCTAAAATTTTAGAATTCTTCCATTCATTGTAGTATCATACTGCAAAGAGGCTGGATGAAAGCAATATGGATAGGCTTCAAAATAAAGGGGAAAAAAGCAGTAAAAACCACCATAAACACTGAGAGTACATAAAAGAAAAGGAAATTACACAAAAGAAAAYCAACATTTTGGTCACAGTCTATTAAAGTGAATAATTAACCAACTTGTTGCAGTGCAGTGGTATATTTATGTTTTTAAAATAACATGAACTCAACATAAAAAATGGCCCAAATGTTTGTCTCCTACAGCTGGAGGGCAATAAAACCATAAAAACAAAACAAAGCATAAAACCATAAAACCAAAACATGTTCTGAAAGGATTATCTGAATTTCAAATATCTGAAAGATAAGRGTCACTACACAATTATGAATACTTTAAAACTAAAATTAAAATACTAAAAATGTAAGGGAAAAAGGCAGTTCCTCCTTTGAAAATAAAAACTGGAAAAGTACAAGGAGGTATGTTCAAAGCAGTTAGCAATTGTCTTACAACTGGGAACCTGAAATCATGTCCACATGTCTAGACACCAGCTGGACAAGCAGATAATGGGAATCTTTGTGTTCCTGCTAAGGAACGAGCATCTGGATAAAGTGATACCACCCCCAATCACAGAACTGTTCCTGACACTTGAGAATTGCTTGAAGAAAATCTCAGAACCAAAATTAACCCCACATGGTGAAACAATGATTTCTCTGGCYTTTCAGTCACCACTGAGCACACTTTTATCAGCTGTGATGCCTCCTAACAGCAGCAGATTTGGAGGAAGCTGGATGGCTCAGCAGCTACAAAAACATCTCAAGGAATTTTTAAAAAGTCTCAACCACAAGAAAAAAAAAAAAGGTCAAAGTCTTGCTACTGACTAAAAGAAATAAAAGTATATCCTGTTCTCAGTCACACAGCAACACTGATTGTCCTACATGAACAGAGAATCAACACAGTGCCCTGACAATGAAAAATTGATACTGACAAAGCAATTGAATTATCTGAGAATTACACTGAGCTGATCCAAAGCAAGAAAGAGAAGCAAAAACTCCCAACAATTTGCTAACTATAAAGCTCAGGAAAACTATGGGCTTTCCAAACAAAAATTTATTTAAACAATGAATAATTTATTTTTCCACTGTAAGAGCGGTTCTAGATCATAGCAAATTCACATTACTGACACAAGAAACAAAACCTTTGCCATATCCTACAACAAAGACTTCTTAGAGGACAAGGAATGCTTATATCAGAAATATTACTGGGGAAATGTGGGATTATGTCTGAGTCAAACCAGCAGACTAACACGCTGTGGCTGCCTCAGAGACAGACATGGGAAAAGCATTACGGATAAAATGAGAGCATGTCATTATGGTGAAGCTGGCACTCAACTTAGCCAGGGAAAAACTTCAAAAGAACATTTGAGGCTGGCTGGAAAGAGAAGAATGGCATGGCATGAAGGAGTAAAGCCAGCTGATAGAATGAGCTGCCTCAAGAAGCTGTTTGAAGAAATTCTAGAGGGAGTTCAGCAATAGAATGAAAAGCACCCTGCGCTCTGCAAGCAGCTCACTGCTGAGCCTGGAGCGGGCTCCAGCTGCTCCTGGCACTGGGCACACACATGGAGCATCCCCTCAATGCTTTGGGGACACACAGGACATCCCCTTGGCCCCAGCCACCATGCTGGCACTGGAATGGAGCTAAAACCCAGAGAAACAACAAGTCTCAACGTCACTGCCTCCACAAAGAAATTTTCATTGAGTGTTGCACGGTATCACCTTTCCTGTACCTCAGCTTTCAATAAAGGCATAAGATGAAAATTCTTAGTTTGAAAAACCAAAGGTTATAATTACTGTCAAAACTAAAGTTTTTTCTAGGTAGCTTTAGGATTAGTTACACTTTCTTTTGTCTGCACACCTGCTGATATTAACTWACATTCATTTCCTCTGCAAGCTGAGGGGTCCTCTTGTGTTACTTGMGTTCAATAAAATCTAGAAAGAAAACTGTTGCTGTAACTCCTAATGTACTCAACACCACCAGATAATTTGTAGCCTGACTCATACACTGCTTAGTTCAAGCGTGATAAGCACTACCCTTGGCTTGGCTTTGATATCCAAAGTACACCCACAAAGTGGGTCAGGTGGAACAGGTTTTGCTGCGCTTTTTATGGGGGTGGGAAACACTTGGCTTTCCTTCCATCATTTGTCAGTCTTGCCCTGTTTATCTTCCAAAACAATGACAGAGGATAAAGCATCCAAAATCTCACTGRTTGAACACTTTTTAAAAGCACAGCCTAATGCAATATGTAATGGGTTTACATTCATTTCTGCAAGTCAAAAGCTGCTAGGATGAGATTGGGACTACTCCCAGTAGCTGCTGGAACCTGCTAACAGGCCTATCAGTTGCAGAGAAATGGAGCATTTTCTCTCCAAACACCTAATGAGGCATGAAATCAGGGGGCAAACTGTGTGGTTTTAGGTCAGTGATTTGTCAGAAGGCTATAAAACTGATGGACAATGTAACTGCCTCCCATGCCTTGAGGAAAAAAAAAAAATCACTCTCAAAAGTAAAACCAGAAAAGATATAAATAAACTTTATTTCAGTAAATGTTTCGRGGGATAACTGTCTTATTTCTAAAAGGATTTCAAGGAACCATGGTAATTCRCATAGCTACAGCTGACAGAAAATGTTGATGTACAGTGAGTCACGGAGCAGAACTGAAGAACAGTCACAGAATTTCTTGCAGAGCCCAATCCTTGCAGCAGAAGAGGACTGGAAAAAAAGAAAGCTAAGCACCAAGAATCATTTCTTCTTTGGTTTGTGCATACACCAGCTGCAGTGACCATTTTAATATCAAGATAAGAATACGTGCACCTCACTTCATAGTCAAATGTCAGAGTCAGTTTCTGCCATTCCCTGCCACAAACATTTCAGGACTTGCTGCTCCATGAGTGGAACTGGGGAAGCGTGGCAGAACCCATGAGCCAGGAACAGAAAACTTAGTAAGCAAACATTCTCTTGCAGTAAAACACTCCKAAACATGTGTCACATGGGAATTTTGCAGCAACAAAACATCGCACAGGAGACCTCAAGTCCTCATTGAGGTTTGGAGGTGCTGTTACTTTGCTACTGCTCTGCTCCAGGATTTCAGCAAGCCATTCAAATTCTCTAAGTAATATTGCTGGGGACCTTCTCAATGAGATCACCAACTGGTGATTGTTAAGATAGATGTGATCTGCCCTGGAAAATATCCTTTTATTAGTACAGTGTGCATCAGCTACCCATAGTAGCAGTGCTATGCCAGCATAGCCATGTCACAGAGTAAACGTTTGCCTTGAACAAAAATACCACAGGAAAATTTCTCCCTCTACAGACAACATCACACACAAGAGTTTCCAAAAAACGGCTCATAATCAATCACTGCTAGTTATAGATTTATTTTTTTGCCCACTATTATTATTACTAAATAGTTATTTTGCTGGATGGGTTTCCCAGAACTAGGGCTTAACTGGAGTGCTTTGCACTGGCTGCTGGCAGCCACAGAACTGACAATTCTTGACCTAAATGCTGATCTGTTCCTTTTTTCTCCTCAGCTTTGGTGCAGTCAGGGCAGCCTTAATTGAAGGCAAACAGCACCAAAGAAGTGCTGACTAACCATGAATCAAGCCCTCCAATTTAACAGGAAAAAGCTGTGGAAGGCTTCCTGGAGTGCTGCGTGACCCATAAACCCACACTCACACTGACATAAAGCCCACTCACAGACCCTTTATTCATGACATCTTTGCTCCCTGGGACATCAGGGTGCACTGGGGAGAAGTAACAACCAGACAAATGATTCAGCATGCATCAAGTCAAAAAAAAAAAAAAAGTAGTTTTCCCTATTTGATTCTTCAGCAGCTGTCAGATTAACAACCCTCATTTGCCATCAAGCCAAGCATGGAGAGGACATTTTTCTTAGGAAAGGACAAACCCTAAATTCCTTGAGCACCCCAACCTGTTACCAGTGAGTAACCATTGACTGTCTTTGGGCTGTGCAAGGATTGGATGCTCTGGAAGTGACTGGAAAGAGGCTGAATGAGATTGCTTTTAGCAATGTCCCTGCTTTTGGAAACAAAAATAAATTCAATACCTTTGGAGATGGGGAAAAGAAACTGCCAAACATTGGGTTTGTGTCCCAAACTGGCACAGAGTGGCTGCACCAAACCCAAGTTGCTGAGCACATRCCCTCCAGCCCCAAAGCAGGGAACACAGAAGAGCAGCAGGGTGATGCTGCATCCTCTGGGAAGCTGCRCAGACCAGAGGAGCAGGCTGGAAGCAGCAGCCAAAATCCTCCTCAACACAAAGATCTCACCGAGCAGGGAATGCTCCWGGCTATAAATTTATAAGGACTGTCACGAAATCAGCCTGGAAAGGGCAGAAGATTCCCAAAGAGGCATCCCAAGGTCAGTGCCAGTAAAGCAGAGGATTCTCTTCGTGAGACAGCAACACTCAAAGTGTTGAGGGGGATTTTAGGTTTTTTTTTTTCAGCCTGACAGAATTTCTGTTATTTCTAGATACCCCAAAAACTCCACATAATATGAAACCACATATTCAACAGTTGTGTGCCAAAATGTAAATGTGAATTTAAATAATCAGAAGTCTTTATAACACTGCCAAATGAAAATTAAAAAAAAAAAAAATAAACAGAACAACCAGGCCAGAGAGCAATTTAAGACACTGCATGCATGCTATTATATCCATAGCTAACCAAATAAAACTTATTAGCATGCTACAAAATATGCCAAGGTATTTTTCGAGGTTTTTTTAAATGAGTTTTATGGTGTTACCCAGACTTCAATGACTTAAAGTTTGGTGTGAAATAAACAGGTCTGTTTGTGACATTACTTGATGACTTTTAGATAAAATACAGCACTTGGCATCACATTATCTACAAGGAAAACTCACATAGGCTATTTATTTTCCTTTTTCCATTTATGTCTAAATGCTCCCTACCAAAACTATCAGCTTTTTTCTGCCTTTTTCCCTGCAACAATTGRTCTCTATATCTCTGACTTCATGTTTCTGAAAGAGTAGGTGACAATATTTCATAAGAAAATCATAGAGAAACTCAAAGCAGACAACATCTATGCCTACTTGGTAAAAGTCAAAATGTACTTCCAGCACATTTTGTAGGAGCTAGACAGAGATGTTTGCCTTGAAGAAAAGTAATAGGATCCCTGGTGGTAGCAAAAATATATAACCACAATTACATTCAGGTTGTTTTTTCCCCCAAATATGCTAAATAAAATAAAGTGGACATTTTATTTCTATTTGACACTGAAGTTTAAAAAAAAAATCCACTCAATGAGATAGTGATCCTGTACTAGTGGAATATCTTAGCCTGTTTCATTTTAATGAAAAACCAACTTAACAGCATCCTCAAACTTGCTTAGACTGAAAGAGAAATTAAATCTGACACTTTCCACTATTCTMCTGATTTCTAGACCAGACTAACTGGATATCATATAGGTGAACAGAATCTCTGGGAGGTTTTTAAAATAAGGTGTAAGATCTTAAAATAATGCTTAACAATGGTCAAATGATAGATCTGAAAAATTTTTGCTTGATTACCTTTGAAATTTGAAGTGAGCTACCTGGAGTTTATACTGTATTGAATACAGTTACACATGGCTGTCTTCTGAGTCTATCACAAAGCTTTTTGCAGACAGCAACAAATCTGTCACTGCCTTAAGCTCTGCAAATCAAGGCAATAGAAAACCAGCATTTTTGAAGTGATCATGTATGGCAATACTGTTTTGTGCAGTTTTTACACATGAGGGAACTGAGGGACACACAAATCACTGACTTAGTGAGCAGACACAAACTGGAGAGAGTAGGACTTGTGCTACTGCTCAACCAAAAATCCATCAGAAATTACCTTGACATACATATTGCTTTGCAGCATGAGCTTTGACACTTTTCTGACACCCTTATGAGTGCAAATGGCAAATGGAGCCAACCTGCAGTAGCAGAGAAACAGATTTAAATTCCCCCGTGCCACAGCTGAGACAGCCACGGCTCACAGAGTGCCACCATCCAACTGCAGAGAGTTTCAGCCCCCAGAGAACAGCACCACACCATTTCAGAAGACTGCAAATGCCTCCTCTTTTTGTCCTTCAGCCTTTCATACCCCTCATACCCTGCCCCTGTGTGTCCTCTGCTCCTGTGGGATTGCTCAGCACCCTGGGCACCCCATGGCATTTTACCTTTAATATTCCTAACCTGCTTTTCACAGCTGGAGCCAACTGGGGGTCAGGCTGGGCCCCAGCCCCACTCCCCATCCCCACAAACTGTGTGCCTACACCCACCCAGCATCACCAGAATATGAGAATATTTCTACCACACCCAGTTCCACTTCCCCTTCATCCTTATTGAGAATCCTTRAAATCCCCAAGCTCTCCCTCATGAAAGCACCATCCCATTTACACACAGGACAGCTAAMGTGATCAACCAAAACCAGTCTAAATCCATGGCTGGCAGATTTGTTAATTCCCAAATAACCTGGGAGCAGCCCCATCCAGTCAGCCTCACCTATTGGCACTAACAGTGAAAAASTGAACACACCTCACTGCCCTTCCTAGATTTATGTAATACAAATTGATGTCACAACCTGTAGCTCAAATATCTCCTCTCATGAATTATTCCCCTCCATTAACTCCACATATTTCATCCTAAGSCACACAAGTCAGCAGGAGCAGCCTCACTGAGGCTTTCTGGAATGATAGCACTTCACAGTCTGTCACTGCTGACCCACTGCATGATTTAATTTCTGGAATTTACAATGGTTTTCTTTAGTGGTCAGAAGGAGAAACAGCAAATGGCACAACKTACATGATGTTACTCCCACATACTAAAGCTTCACATTCCCATGCTTTAGAACCCTGGGTATCTCCTGAAGCAGGGATAAKATAATTTCTCCACAGGCTTTTATTTTTAATTATTTTCAGACTACAATCCTACCAATTCTTCAACACTGTTCAAAAGGTTAGGTAAAAAGGTATCCCGATTTAGAGTCTTGCATTCTAAAGGCAATTTCAGTGTCACATTTCTATATGAAAACACCCTCTCCCTAATCTCTTCCCTAGTACTGACAAAGGCTACTGTAAATAACAGACTTTTTAAAAAACCAAACAAAAACCACTTTTCTGCTTTGAGTCTTTTGTGATGTTTCTACTCCATGTGCCCAGCTGGCTTCAGTACTCCATTTTCTAATACATAAKAACATAGCAAAAAATACCAAAGTGATAAAAACCTACTGCTAGGTCTCAAGAGAGCACCTGGCTCTATACCAAATATTTATGGGTAAATAAAGCTGAGCTTCTATTACCCAAACTGCTGCCTCATCTCAGTCCCAAACGATTTCTTTAGCACAAAGTGCCAGCACAGCTGTGAAACCCCATGGAATTCACTGTTCTGCTGCTTACACCAGCTCCTTTGGCTCACTACAATTCTTTATTTRAGGTTCTTGCCATGCCTTTCTGTATTTGCCCTAAGAATCAGCCTCCTCACTATTAACACCCACTGGAGATCTGTTGGGGAGCAATTATTTAGTTAGACCAACAAAACCTTTGTATGGGCATTGAGAGGTCATTTGAGGCTTTATTTTAGATATCACTAGTGCCATCAGAATTTGAAACATTATAAATTTAAGCCACTTATCAGGGCAACTGTGTTCTGTTTGTTCTTTGAACTCTAGAACTAACTTTGTTCTAAAAGCTCCAAGTATAATCAGGGTGTGCTGTCACGATTTAGACGTGGACCAGATGAAGGCAGGTCAAAATTTCCTATATCCTTCCTGATAAATCTATTATTGTCCTGAAGGATGGAAGAGACCTTCAGGATCATCCCAGCACAACCACCACACCACNGAGACACCTCTTGAACACACAGCAGAATTTATTTTAAAAGGCCAACCAACCCAAAAACTCAAACCCAACCAACCAAAAAAAGTGAGGGATGTTCTGGTGGCCAAAAAAAAAGTGACAGACTTTTGAGGGACATTCTGGTGACCCAAATCCTGTGCAGGATTTTTTCCCCTAAATGAAGAGACAGATTTGAGGGGGTTTGGTTTTATTTGTTTATTTATTTAAAACAAAGAACAGCTTTGGTAAGAACTGATTTTGGAGTTGGGGTGAGATGAGAAATAAGAGGCTGAGGGAACCCTGGTGGAAAGCACATGGTATCCCGGGATAAGCACAGGGTGACACTCGGGATGCGTACAGGCATTCATCCGGGACAGCACAGGGTATCCTCGGACAGCACAGGGTAATTCCAGGACAGCACGGAGCATTGCCAACGGGATAGCACAGGCCCATTCCGCGACAGCACAGAGCATTCAAGATACAGGACATACGGGATACACAGGGCATCTCACTCACAGGGATTCGAACAGGTACAGCACGGGATACGGCAAGACCAGGGCATTCCCAGGACAGCAGAGGCATGCCCAAGGGATAGCACAGGCATTCCGACGAAGCAACGGGCATCCGGGATAGCACAGGCACACTCTCAGAAGCACAAGGTATCCCCGGGATAGCACAGGCCCTCCCGGGATAGCAGGCAGAGCACTCTAAGATAGCACAAGGTATCCCGGGATAGCACAAGGGCCCTCCCGGGATTAGCACAGAGCACTCTAAGAATCGCACAAGGTATCCCGGGATAGCACAAGGGCACTCCCGGGAATAGCACAGGGCATTTCACCGAATAGCACAGGGCATTCGCAGGACAGCAGAGGGCATTCCCCAGGTTAGCACAGGAACCCCGGGATAGCAAACAGGGCCCTCACGGGACCGCCACGGAGCACTCTAAGCATAGCACAAGGGTATCATCCGGGACAGCAGCATGAGCACTCCCAGGAAGCAACAGGGCATTGCCAGGGAAGCATCAGGGCATTCCCGTGACGACAGCACTTAAGTGAAGACTTCGTGCAAGGATCCACGGAATAGCACAGGGCATTCCCAGACATGCACAGGAATCCCCTGGACAGACGGACTCCGGAAGACAGCGGCACTCCCGGGACAGCAGGAGGCATCCGGGTAGCACAGAGATTCCCACACAGGGCTTCCGATCCAGGGCATTCGCCGGGATAGACACAGACCAACTTTCCGGGGAACAAGCACAGGCAACTCTCCCGATGGCCGGACGCGCGGCCCCGGCCCGGGTCAGTGCCGGTCCCGCCTCAGCTCTGCAGCCCGGGGAGCCCTGCACCGGGCCGCGCCCTCCCTCACCGGCCGCGCCGGGGGCGTTCGCTGAGCACCGGCCCCGGGAATAAAACACCGGGAAACCGGGAAGCGCCGGGAATCACGCGCCGGAAGAATCACCGGGGAACACCGGGATTCACCGGGATTACCGGGCACCGGAAAAGCGCCGGGCCCTCAGGCCGGGGCCGCCCCTCGCGCCGCCAGGGTGCGCTGTGGCCGCCCGCGGGCGGAAGCGCCGCTCCCGGCCGCCCCGGCTCTGTGCGAGGCGCCCTTGATGGCCGCCGCCCGCCGGGCAGCGTGCCAGGGAGCGAGCGCACGGCCGGAGCGGGACGCGGCCACACGGCGGGACGCACACCGGGGCAGGTACCCGGCACGGCGGGGAGGGAGCGGGGCGGCCCCCGACGGCAGCGGAAGGGCCGGGCCTTGCTTTCCCGGGACATTGCCAGGCCGGCGTGGGGCGGGCTCCTCCTGCGCCGTGCTGCCCCTCAGGGAGCTCGGCTGTGCGGGGAGCGCTGGGCTACATCGCACACYCAAACCTCGGGGGTTGCGGTTGCCAGCGCTTTCCTCTTTCCGCCGAGGAGAACTCACAGCAGAAGCAGCCGTGTGCTCCTCCCAGGCGGAGGAAAAACGCGCTGCTGCTCCCACCGGGAGTTGCTGTGGATTAATGGATGAGATCCCCGTGTTCCCTCAGCAGTAGTGTCGTTRGAACAAAGCGAGGTGKCAGACTTGTTGTGCTTTTGTGCAGTTTAATATCACAGAGGGAATATCKCATAGCATAGTACAGATACCAGACATTGTAATAGTTATTTGGTTTGGGTTTTTTTTCCCTTAGAAGACAAATTGGGTTTCTCAATAGGAACATCTTCCAAGAGTCCTGACTTAAAATGTTGAAAACTCTGAGTATCAGTTGTATATTGGCATGGTGTGTTTCAGCCACACACACGAACCCCACCTTCCACAGCAGGAATCAGTCCAAAARGCACATTAGCACTTGAAGCAGGCTGGATGCAACAAACTTCTTTCAGTAAAGTTATTTGGTATTGCCTGAACTGCTGTTCAAATGTTAGCTCAGCTGCAGTGAACTTTGGTCATTACCAGCTCCAGTTACCTTGGCTTGAAACACAAACTTTGTGCAGCTAATAATWAAAGATTGTCATTASAGCTGGRTCACTAAGATGGTGAAGTTTGATAGGTGGTCTTTTAAAAAAGATTAAWAAATCATTCACACACCAGCTATTGTGAAGAATTTGATTCTCTCCCAGACACAACCAGTACACTGCTTTTCCATTTTTCTGGGGTTTGCCTTTGCAGAACAGGGTGTAGGTGAACATTAACATCCCAATTAAACTACACTCATTGTAATTAAGGTTCTTGGAGGWTTTGAGAGCAAGTGATTCCTTTCTTTTGGTAAAAGTTTGTTTTTTACATTGTGGTGGAAAATAGTGCAAGATGGGCTCAGGCTCTGGTGTGTTAGGGCCAGCACTGGGCTAGCAACAAGCAGGGTGTGAGACCTGAATTATTTTTACTTTTAACCCAATAYCCAACCACCCGTGCCCACAATGGGGACTTTTTAATCCAATTACACAAAACCAGCCAAACCCATGGAGAAGAAGGTGAAGAAGGACCAGCCTCCACCCTAAAACCTCCATCTTGCTTTATATATATTACTAGATTCTGAAACCTTAAACTCTACATTTTCCACCATGTGATATCACACACTTCTATTCAAACTCCACACCCACAATCCCAGTTCTGTCATTCCATTTTGGAAGCCTTCTCCACAGCCTCAGGTCAAATGCAGTGTTCTCTTGGGGGTCAGTGCCTGCCAGCACAGAAATCTGAAATTCTCAGCATCCAGGGTTCCAACATCAGTCTGCAGTGGCTCACTTGGCATTTGGTAATTTATTTTGGTATTAGTATGTAGCTATGAAATTACTGCTCAACAGAGGGCTGCACACAAGAGCCACATGACCCCAAAAATGCACAGATCTGGAACTGCCAATCTTGGTGCATAGCCCAGCCTGGCTCTTGGAAAGGCTCAGTTGATCCAGGGTGTTTACCTGCACCTGATACACATGGGGAGAACATACAGGAAAGTGCTGCTGGATGGGAATTGCTGACTGACACCAGCCAGCCCACCTTCTGCAGCTTTTTTCCCCCTTAGAAACTCCTTAGGTGAATTGTGTAGCCATCAGCAGGCCCTCTCTGTGGGCAGCTGGGTCTTGGCTAGCAAGGATTGCCCCAAGAGTGGGGATCCCCAGGAAAACCAACAACCAGATCTGTGTGAACAGTTCATCCACTTTGCTCCCAGATTGCTTTTGAGACAGTCATGCCACTAAACATTTTGAATAGATACTTACTTTAGCCAAAAAAAAAAAAAAGCCTCTGAAAGGAATAGAAAATGCATGGTTTAGTTCCAGAATAAATTTTAGTTTTATCTGGACTAGAAGGCTATAATTTCTTTACATGTMTTTTAAATTACTTAAATCCAGCATGTCAGGCTTATGGAGAAAAGTTTGCGCTGCAAATCTGATTGATTTTAATGCTTTCTCTAGGGTGATCTTCACAGAAACTCCTAAAGGCTTCAAAGATTTCTTTTGGGCAAAATAAGTGAGCGGAGTTGTTGTGATAAACAGGATGGATCCTTGTTCAGTTGGAGTTCAGCTGCAGGCTACCAACGAGTGCCACAAGATCTATTACACCCGTCACACTGGCCTCAAGACCAAYCAAGATATCTCTTCATCTGACCTCCTGCTGCTTCAGCTCAGGACTGGGATAACCCTGTCAGAGAACAACACAATCTGCTTCCACCATGCCAAAATTTACATTGAGAGGTTTGAAGACTTACAGAAATCCTGTTGTGATCCCTTTAACATCCACAGAAAACTGTCAAAGAAAAACCTGCGCGCCATTGACTTGGACGATGCAGCTTTTCTGAGTGCCAAGTTTGGAAGGCAGTTTGTMCCTGGTTGGAAGCTTTGTCCCAAGTGTATGCAGATCATCAATGGAAGTGTGGATGTGGAACCTGAGGAGAGACAGAGGAGAAGGCTGGATCCAGATGTATGTATATGGATCAGTTTCCCAATGCCCTCTGAACTCTGCAAGCTATTACACTTCATATAYCTACCACAGAAATTTAATTTTTCTCACCTAGAAATAAGAAAGGATGTAGTGTTTTAGATGTACAGGGGTTTACTGTATTTAAACCTTTGTTTGGAGAACCTTAAAATCTTCTTCTCTAATTAAATAATATGCCCTCTAAGTTTTGGAAAATTGTGTCTAGTTACAAATTCATGTGAACACCAGACTGCTGCTGGTATTTTAAGCTGTTATTCAGGCCTTGCAAACAACAAACTCCTGTGCTTGAAACTGAGCACTACAAAAGTTGCTTCTAAAGATGTCTCTTCAGTTAAAAAAGAGAAGAAGGCATTTTCTGTTGCAGCTCATTATGAAATGAGCCTGCAGTGAGGTGCATTAAGTGTACTCCTGTTGTGGTGTCTGGGCTGTGAAGGCCGRGGCATTTGGTCAGGGACACTGCTGAACCAGTGTGGGAGGACACTTCTCCAGGTGCTGAGCCTGGAATGTGCCTGGTGCCTTGCTGGCTGCAGTGTTCAGGCTGTGCACAGGGAATCTGTGCCCTGAGCAAAGAGGAGTTGCATCCTAGGAGCTGCTCCCCTGCTGTATTTTTCAATTCTGTGTCAGTGTGATTAGGAGGATGATTTGCTAGCATTGATTAAAACTGCCWCTACAAAGCTTGTGTTGCTGGGCTCAGAGACAGGTATAGTTCTCCAGCATAAAGATTTTAAGTTGTTCCTCCTGGGAAATTATAGAATCATAGGTCAAGAATTCATCTAGGTTATTACAATATCCTTGACTAGATATTTTCTCAAGATTTGTATTTCTGATGAAGTGACATTTTCTCTTCCTTCAGGGGCGTACAGCTAAGGCTTTAAAGTCTCTCCAGTTTGCTAACCCAGGACGACAGACTGAGTTCACTCCAGAGACCAGTAAAAGGGAGAAAAGAAGGCAAACAAAAATCTCAGTGTTTAATTCAGACAGGTAATTTGTTAGCTCTATTTACATTAACTTTCCTTTGAAAATAAAGTAGCCTTGATGGTCAGGCTGTAACATTAGCTATGTGGATGTTTATGTGTGTATGGATTGGGTTCTTGGTTTTAGGGATGTTGAAGATCCCTCTCATTCCTGAGATAAATAAAAGAGAAGATAAAATGTTAGCTTACAGTTCATATTTCAGGCAAACACAAAAAGGTGTTTGTGAAGCACAATATTACACAGACCATAGATGTAGCTATTAATACATGCATCAAGTAAAATTCTGATAATAAGATAAATTTGAATACAGTAAGATCAAGTAGGCTACACTTAAAATATTGGTCATCATCTTTCTGTAAACTCAGTAGTTACACTTGGTAAACAAAAGTGTGCAAGTTAGGACCTTACCTTCCTTTTGAAAAACAAAGTTAACATCCAGATTGGATTATACTGGATAACAAGTGACAACCTTCTAATGTGACACTAATGTGACACATTACAAAAAAAAATAGAAAAAAAATTTCTATTTGTCAAAATATACAAGAAATAATCACATTAGTGTGTTGTATCACATAAAGTGTAACTGTACCAGACAGAAACAGACACTAAATGTGCTGCTCACCAGCTACACATCCTTCCCTCTCCCTCTGTTTCTCCTGCTTAGTTTGGGCACAGAGTGAGGATACAATTTTTTGGAGATACAGTTAGGACTGACAGATGTTACCAAACACAGTGAGGTATTTTTGAAATTGACAGCGTTAAAGTGAGCACCTGAAGAAAGCAAACTGCCCTCCTGTCCTGGTTTGGCATGGGAAGCATTCACAGAAGWGATGCAAAGCTTTTAGCCACTAGAGGGCTGTGCACACCTCTGTGAAAAAACACATGTAAAAGACAAAAGAAAAACTTCTTTCCCAGAAGTTCCTTTTTTCCTTCCAGCCTAAAAAAAATCTCAGCAACTTGGCACCAAAACAATAAGGGGATTTTAACATGGAAAAAATGCCTGTTTGTTTATTTTTCATTGCGCAGGCAAGTGATTCCAGCCAAGAGCAAGGTGTATGACAGCCAGGGGCTGCTGCTGTACAGCGGGATGGACCTGTGTGACTGCCTGGACGAGGATTGCCTGGGCTGCTTCTACGCCTGCCCCAAGTGCGGCTCCAACAAGTGCGGCACCGAGTGCCGCTGCGACCGCAAGTGGCTCTACGAGCAGATCGAGATCGAGGGCGGCGAGATCATCAGGAACAAGCACGTGGGCTAGGGGCCAGCTGGCCCTTGTTCCATCCTGATGGATGGGCCGTGCTTTGGGTWAACACAGCACGTGCAGGGTTTAGTTTACTGTGATCTGTTGGCACTTGTCAGGAGCCACGGGATGAACGCGCTCGCTTTCACAGTTGTTTTCAGCGTGGTCATGGACATGGCCGTGCTGCTGTCTTTGCACTGTAATCAGGCTTCTTACTCATGCAGGTAGGATCTCACTGAGCAGCTGTATTCAGCTACAAGGTGCTGAATTCTGATGTGATCTATCCTGAGCCACTCGCTATTCTTTCATACATWGCTTTGTAGAATGTACCATCTCTGTGTATCCCTCATGTCTCCTTCTCAGATTCAGGATCTCATGGGTTTTAATCTGTTTTAGGTGAAAGTTCTCAATGAATTTACATGCAGTYTTAAAGGAGCTCTCTTTATAGTATTAATAGTAAATACTGTGTCTTCTATAGAGTATTAAAGCTACATCTGGTAAATCCAATCCTGTTCACTTAAAAAGGAGTCAAAAGCATTTAGGTGTTCAGGTRTCATCCCAGTTACTGGGATTTGAGGTCAAGTTATCCTTATGAATTCATAAGGATATGAATTCATATTAAAATATTGAAATTAACCTGTCAAGGCACTGTGTTAAAGTATTTAATTTTGTTTTTGTAGAACAAAATTAAAACAATTTTGCTCTGTTATCAGTCTGTAATTGGACTGAACCAGTACTTCAACAGCCCTCTCCCTGTTTTTTTGTCTTTTTACTGATTTTTATGGTTTATATGCAGTTGAAATGAATTTGAGTGTGTCTTTCCAAACCAAGATTATCTAGACTGTTACCAAAAAAACCCAGATGAATGGAAAGTATCTTTAGTTGATACATTATCTGTCCTCATAATATTAAACTTTTACACTATAACAAAGCTTATTGAAAAAATTTTGTAAATTAAGTCTTAGTGACATTTTTGTTCTTTGTATTTTTGRTGTATTTTGTATAAATTTCCTATCCTTTGGTGATTTGGTTTTCTGGGTCACATTTTTTCAATAATACTGTTAAGTTCTTGCAGACTTACTTGGTAAAGTTGTGTAACCTTGCAATGTGCTCAGCAGATCTTTTTCTGTTCTGGTAAGCGTTGCCTTACCAAAACCCAAAGTTATGCTTGGAGTTATGCTGACATCTGCTGGTRCTGCTGGAGTACAAGCACTGAGATGCTGCATTTTCATTAAATCTGTTCTAAAAATAAAWCAGACTCTTTTTGGTCAGAGCATTGGCAGCTGTTGCAGTGGATGTCTCTCACTGTTTCATCTCTTAAGCAATCTTTTAACCAGGTGGAAATATAAACAGGTAACTTCCAGGGGAGTGAGAGGGGAAAAGTGGTTGAGTCGTGTCATTTACCTGTGTTTATTATTTTTTTTAATTAGACCAGAGTTGGCACTACCCACTGTTAATAAATTAACAGGCTTCCATGTGTGTGCTGAGTGCAGCCCCTTCAGGTCCACAGCTGGATTTTGGATTCACTATCAGTAATTTAAGGTGCCTGGAGCATCTCATGATTAAAACTGTATTTCTGCACTTCATTAAGTCTGTGCAAAGTTAGTGCATTCAGCCTCTCATTTTACAGCTGCATAGCAGGTGATTACTTTCCCAAATAAAACACTTYTTTCCTAACAATGCAAATAGTGAGTACTGTCCCTAAGGACACTCAGGGTTTAGGTTTTTTCTGGRAAAAAAAATGACATTTTGGTGTTGGCTGTTCACATGTCCTCCTAACATATTTATGACATTTCCATTTAGCTGCATCTCCTAACATGCCTAGGCTGTAGMGTGTCACTAAGTTCAGTAGCATGTTTTTATACAGTTCCACATGAAGCATGTGGAACAACCATTTTTCTCCTAAAAGACATTGTTACAAGTCAAACTTTACCATCTTGCTAGATTTWACTTGCTTACAGCATGAATTTCTCTTTTTGCTGTTTTTATAAACACCACACAAACTATTTTGTCATCATTTGAAGTGAGTGCATGTGACTCCCTGCAGCACATGTACTTCCCCATCTGCCAGAATTACTCACAACTAAACCTGGTAAACAGGACATCATTTTAATAGAGCCAAAGGAAACAACTGCTTTCCATAAAATCCAAAATTCAGGTGCACCTCAGTGGCTGTATTAAAACTTTCCTTTTACTATTCATTGCAAAAATTTATGTCTTGGCAAAATATTCAAGGGACAAAAATCACTGACAATAAAAGACTGGTTTATGAAGAATGAATATCCCATGAATCAGTTTGGGTTTATTGAGCAGAAGCTCCAGAATTGTGTAAGAAACCAAGCCAGTCCTTAACACTCTGCTTTCTCATACAGAGCAAACTTCACTTCATGTTTAGAAAATGGTCAAGTTAACATCTTCAAAAGTCAGTGAGGGTTCTTCTGCTGACCCTGTGAGAATTGCTGACCTGTGGTCAGACCAGAGACAGGATGTGCCCCTTTGTGAAGGTGAACATGTAAAACCAATTAGTGTGCCTTGGGATTATTTGTGTTAAATACTCAACAGTGTGGAGCAGTCAGGTAATTAACTCAGAGAAGCTTTACACTAACTTTTTCAGCTATTATGATACAAAAAGACATTTATCTTTGGGAGGATGTTATAGCCTTGTCCTTAGACACAGCATGAATCTGTGTTTTTTTAATCAGTTAAATTCATTYCTTCAGTAACTAACATTAGACAACRTCTAACTTTTGAATCTCTTACCATTCAAGATGTGAGAAAGATCTGGAAATGGAGAGACCTACACAAAAATTGTAATTTTATAAATCCAGAAGTCAGAATTAAAGCTTCTAAAGGAAAAGAAGAAAGTTAAGGTGACAAATTTATACCTATTTTAGATCTGTTTTCATGTTCCTTTTAGCCTTTTCTCAWAGGCATGACTCATATTAGCCAGAATGGACAACTGCACAAACTCTCACTGAAATCCTGAGAGGTTAAGTGGACATCTGTCCCTTGCTGTGTGACAGAAACACCTACAGCAGTCAGCATCAAGGCCTTAAGAGTCCTCAGTCTCATGGCAAAACACAAKCACYCCATTTCCAGCTTTGTTTTCRCCTAAAATRCCCAATTTTCTCGTATTTGTGTCTCAAGAAATGCAGTTCCAGCGTTTCTCAGCTGATCTCAGTGGAATACAGGGAGTGCTGACATATGGTAGCTTGTCCCTCATGCTCCAGGTCTTTTTCCCCAATAACTCCTCAGCAAACATTCTGAAAGCTTTGTTCACCTTTGTACTGGCTTCTAACCAATACCACACTACTGCAACTTTATTTAAAGGTCCCCTCAGACATTTCTCTCTAAATTATACATGCTTTTAAATCCAGCTGATGGCAGAGGGGCAGTTCATTGAAATTAATATATTCAAAGATCATTKATTACAAGTTGCATCTAATATTCACCAATGTGGAAGCCATAACCAGAACTACTGTTATTAGATTTCAAATCAAATAGACAGCTATTAGATCTCAAATCATCAGCTGCCCTTTAACATGTATTAAAAACATATTGTAGGGAGGTGTGAACCCTTGGCATTAAACTGTCCAGTTCACTGCTGGAAGGAGTTTTGTGCCAGTTTCCCACTCTGAAGCAGGGAATTTCCATGCTTCTAATCTCTCACCCAGCAGAGGGCATCAGCTTACTGCAAACCTGTCCYCYAGTTCTGTGCTGCACCTGCAAGAGYTGTGACCCAGAGCTGGGYGARTCCTCAGAGAGGAGTTCATGGGAMCYTTCYAAAATCGAGCACCGGATGAGAGAAGTGTCACCCACAGCCACGAGGRTGCAGCAGAGCTGACTCAGGCACAAGYTTTGCKCTTAAGAGAAATTGATTTTCTTTTTGGGCTTGCTAAGTTTGCAGCCAATCCCCAAACACCTCGATGATTGCTAGTTCTTCCAGAGGAGAACAGCACATTTTAATAGATACATTTGAATTTTACTTTCCACTGTGAAAGTTTGGCTTGGATCTGCCTGAACATTGCCTCAGAAATGCAGTATTGGGTAGCCAAGGAGGCACTCACAGCAGGGCCCTGCTCTCCTGACAAAATGGAAAACTTTCCACACAAACAGGYAAACCTTTCCCACACAAACAGGGACAGCATTTTCCCAGGACAGCAAGAGCAGCAGCCAGAAGCAGCCTAGCCTGAGGCTGGGGTAGGGAAAAGACAAGAGAGGGARTTTCCCTGGTTCTCCCACCATAACCAAGTGATGAGAAAACTGCCCTYATTCTTCTCTCCTTCCCTTCAGCAGCCCTGTGCAGGTACCCAGCAGCAGAWGAAATCGGGATCACACACTGACTGCCCTGCTGAGCTCTAGTCAGGACAGCATTACCAGCCTGGGTCACAAGCTCAGCTCTCCATCTCACCCACAGGTGTCAGCATCACCTACTGCAACCTCCTGAGAGGGGCTCCATGCACAGCTCCAGCCTGCAGCCGCAAGTAAAAGCAACTCTCTTCTAGCATCTTCTGAATTTCTCCTTGTTATTCTTRCAGTTTCCTTCCTACTGCAACCTCCTGAGAGGGGCTCCATGCAGAGCTCCAGCCTGCAGCCGCAAGTAAAAGCAACTCTCTTCTAGCATCTTCTGAATTTCTCCTTGTTATCCTTCCAGTTTTCCTTGCATTTTAACTGACAGCTCTACCTACTTTTAAATGGATTGTTTTAGCTGCTGAATTAGAAGCATGAAGTAGAAAACAGGAACATATTAAAAAGAATATACAAATATGTGTGTGTACACCAGCAAGCAGCAGCTGTGCAGCCTGGGTAAGCTGGTTAACAGCACCATCACAACTTAAATTCTCAAAGAGAAATCACTGGGAATTCAAAGGTCCTACTTCATTCACKGCTTTTAAGGCCTCACAAGTCATCTGAGAAACCTTTTAACATAACCACTTGGCTTAAAGGTAGAAAATAAGACTTTAGCAAATGTCYGTAACATAAGTTTTCTTAATTCACCATTGCTTTTTCTAGTCAATCCTGCATTAGAGTACTTTATAATCCAGGTGAGAATGAGTTTTCTTCTCATGTCATCCATTTTCTGTTGCAAGTTTTTTAGCACACAATAAAACCASCCACAAACAACCCCAAACCCCACCCTCAAGCCTCCAAGCTGCTCCTCTCCTGTTTTATAACATGGCAGTGCACTCCCAGCTGACTTGCTTGTCAGTTTTCAATCAGATGGGCTGGATCTTGACAGCTGGCTTCAATGCTGCTGCAACTTCTCTCTRAACCATCTCTTTTTAGTAGTCATTATAATTAGAYTMATTATCTTTTGGCTTAGTTTTCATMTGTTATCTTTGTGCTGCTTCCTGGGAGTTTCAGTTCGATCTCTAAAAAAAGAGAAAAAAACCAGAGCTAGTTCTCTGTTAAACACACCTGTGCAGGATGCCAAACCTCCAGCAGGCTCCTTAAATTGCCAGCACTGGGGGAGCCCCAAGCCTCAGCTGCACTGTTCCCTGTCTCACCAGTGAGCTCCAAATAACAGTCCCGGGGGTTTGGGTGGAATTGCTTAGAGCAGCAAAGGAAGCCAAGCAAAGAGCTGGGTTCTGCCCAGGTGAAAGGTGTCAGGATGAAATGCTGGGACTGACAGAGCTGTTTGGACAAAGTCACCTCTCACCCTCACTGGTTYTGTGTGAAACAGGAGGAGAGATTGTGCCCAAGATCTTGTGATCCTAAGGAGCCACCATGGAAAGTGGCTACAGAGAGTACACCCAAAATAAAATTGCCTTCTGTTGTGGGATTCCCAAAATAAAATGCTGGGTAACCTTTGCAGGATTGCTCCCTAAAGATCCACAGAAGCCTGAAGTGCCAAATGCCTGGATCTGAACTTCAGTACTCATGTTTCCCTCAGGAGGAGGCTMGGAGATGGGGACAGGGCAGCCAGACAGGCACAAGCAGAACAGATGACTTTGCTTCTGCTTTCTGTTGGATGTGGTCAGTAGAAACAAACTGTACTAATGAAAGTTGYTTATACCTCCAGACAAAACCAGAATTTTATTTTTCACAAGAGAAGATTTTGTTTCTTCCTATTGGGTTTGAGGGTTGGGTTTTGCTTTTATCAAAAACCCCAGAAAYGCCAAATTTATCCAGCCTAACCTCTCTGCTTTATGACTCCCCTGGGTTAATTTTTGTCTGTGAGCTGCTGACTTCTTGAAGTACAGATTGGGCTGGCAGTGCTTTGGAGCAGATGAGGATGTCACAGGACATCTGTCACAGGAGCTGCTGCAGAAAACATCTGCAATTCCRTGTGTGCTGGGAGGGGCTGCAGCACCCAGCTCTGTGTGCACACTCCATCCCATGGCTCTCCTTGTCCACCCTCTGAGCACCTCCTGCCTCCTTGGCTGGAAGCTCTGGTTCTGCTGCAGAGTGGCAGAACCCACCTCACCAACACTGTACCTGTAACTGATTTAATTTCTGTCTGCACAGCGCTCCAAATGGTGCAGGGCTGGGTCACATCCCAGTGATGTGTGTGTGTGTGTGTGTGCTCACATGTGCTTGTAGGGCTGTACTGTGCAGTRAATCCAGCCAAACTGGCTGCATCTCCTCTCTCAGAAACACCAGGTACAAGGGGCATGGGTCCAAGTTGCCACTGGTCTGGATCAGTCTGATCTGCCCAAGAAGGAAGAAGTAAAAGCACTTTTCTGCCTGAGAGTGTGCTCTGTCCCACAGGCTATGAGGAAAGGGGACCTGCTCTCCATTGTATTGACCTTAGTAATTATTCAATAGTCAGACACCACCATGTGCAACAGAGCTCCTGGAGGAGCAGAGCTGAAGCCCTTTCTCCTTCCACATCTCTTCTTTCCACTGACACCACTAATTATTATTAAATTGTCACAATATTATTTTTCCCACCCAGCACTGGTTGCTGATGCTTCTCACGTGACCAAAATGGCTGCATTTCAATTTTATTTTTCTCTTTTCTTTGATGGAATTGCATTTATATAAATGTATATAAATACATTTAGATTTGAATAAAAAAAGGCAAATAATGCAGGTCAGAGTATGCATCAGGGAACATCGAATTGGTTGTTTCCAGTTACGAATCTATTTCAAATAGGGCAATGCAATTAAAGGATAATTACTAGAAGTGCAYAGCCAAGGTTATGCTCAGAAATGGTTACCCTTTCACTTCAAAGGGCTGTCTGACTAAATAAAACATTCCTGTGGGGCAAGTTCCCCTGCATCTCTGCAGGTATCCAGAGGCAACATGTCTGGCACCACAAGTAGAGGGGCTCTTCCAGCATCAACTCCCACCTTAGGAGAGGGGACAAATACAAGTGGCTTTATCACTGATTGATAGTGGCACAAGTTCACTTCAGGATAGGATATGAATTAATTATACACTGGTAGTTTTGAATAAGCAGCGTCTTAACACACTTTTCAATGGCAATTATGGTAAACTAGTCCTACTTCCTCAGCAGTGAGCTGAGTTTGAGCTGCCACTGCTTTGATAAACAACCAGCAGCAAGGTAAAGAAGCAAAAAGGCAATTCCAGCGTTCTGAGCAGCTCATCCCAGGGGCTGCTGCTCCCCAGGGGAGAATCAGGTGGGGTGGAGGAGCTGCAGAGCAAAACCCCCAGCCCACAGCAGCTGTGGTGCCCTCCTGTTGCCACAGGCAGGTCAGGGACACAAACAGGCTGGCACTGGTGCTGTGGCTCTGGCTGTTCATCCTCCTTTGYTCCCACACCAAAACTGAACCAAACCAACACACGTGTGCTGCACCCTGAGGGGCCTTCAGCTGCCTGCAGGAACACARTCCCTGTCCTTCCAAATGGCAAAGGACCTCAGCCTGCAACACTGACAGAGGGACCTCCCACCTTCCTGCATCCTCCTGTACTCAGCTGATTCCTCAGGGTTCAGCTTTTCTATTTTTCACARTCTGTGCTGCTTTYGTGTGTGGGTCTGAGCTCCATATTCAGGGATGCTGAGCTCTGTGCACAGAGCAGGGAGACAAAACAATTCCTGCTCCAGCTGGGCACCAAGGACAAATGATCCAAATCTCAGCCCAGGAGCACAAACCCCGTGGGCTGCAGAGAGAAAAACAAGCAGGGTGGGACTGCAGGGGCTAAAGCTGGAATGGGACAATGAAGTGCAAGATGCAAATGGAGCAGAACTGATGCCAGGGAGAGACCCCGGGAGCGCTCGTGCATTTTGGGGCCCATTTTGGTTCATCTTGGGTGCAGCCTGGCTGGGCTCTGGTGCTGCCCAAGGTGGATCCATGGAGGAGATGCTTGGGATCAATCCCTGCTTTATTCTGGAGCTCTGCCCAGCCCTGCTCCAGCTCCAAGGTATCACCCTGGCAGTGATGGAGCCATGGGGACAGCCCAGGGGGAACTGGGGGATCCCTCTCCCAGGAGGGGCTCTCCCTCTGGGCTTTGGCTGTCTCCTGACAGGAGTGTTGAGGCGAGCCAGAAGTCCTCAGAAGTGAGAAGTTCCTCTTGCAGAGCTGGTTCCCCCTCCTGGGAGCAGCACAGCCCTGTGTTCCCCGTCATCCATTGAGAATCCAGCCATAGCAGCATCCAGCTGTGCCAGCTGTGCCAGCTGTGCATCCACTTGCAACACAGAACTGAAAATTACTTTCCTGTGGCACGAGCACACTTTTATAACAAGCACAAAGTATTGTCAGTCATGTGTCACTGCCAGGGCCCTGGGCAATGGGGCTTTTTCCTTCAGCTGCCTCAGAGAAAGCTAAAGAGGCTGTGAAATAGCTGAGAGCTATGGCAGGTGTGGTTATAGGGGTCAGGGTGCTTCAAACTTCACTCAGATGAAGTCATGGACTCCCAAACCTGCTGGCAATTCCTGCCTTTCCCCAGCAGCCTGTCCTGCTGCTGAGGCTTCAGCGCAGAAATATTAGCAAGGTTTTGCCAATCTCTTTTGTTTGATGTGCAGGAAATAAAGCAGCAATCCTTTATTATTAGCTGCTTTATTGGACTGGTAATAGCGCCTAAAAAGGGTTGGGACTCCAATTTGCTCCACTTGGAACCACTGTTTGCTGTGAGAGAATGTGGCCTCATTTCCTGCGAGGGTTTCAGAGGGACAGGGACTGAGGCTCCATCCTGCTTCATTTGTCTTCATCTTTTTCCTGGAGGTGCCTGGCAGGCACTGCAAAGTGCCTGTTAACTGCACCATGGGAGCCAGCCTCACGTCAGTGCATGTTCCCAACCCTTGGTTCAGGCTGTGCCCACTGGCTCTGCCCTGCCAGGCCCCAGAAAATGCATTTCATGAGGCTGTCTGGGGAGGCAGCTGAGCCCCACAGAGGTACACACCCCAGATAACCCTGGTGCTGTTAATCCCCTTGTGATCCCCGAATGAGAAGCCAGATGGTGAAACTAAACATACAGAGAATTTGGTTTATAACATTTACATTTTAAACAAATATAATAATACGAATTATAATAGTGATGATGATAATAATTATAGTAATAACATATTTCTATTAAMTTATAAATGATTTTATTTCTCATGTCATACCTCCAAAACATTTCTTTTGCCTGCCTCCCACAGTACCTGAGGCAGACAAAATAGCTCCTCTGTTTACAAACTGGGTAAATGGGGCAGAACAGCAGAGCAGGAAATACTGAGCCCTATGAGCAAACAGAGAGTGGAAAAGCAGCTGAGGTCAAGCATTTCCCTCATTCCCTGGAGGTGTTTCCCTGTCTCAATGACTGGAGGAATAATAAGTGAATAAATGCAATGTCTTGTTTAGCTGTGCTGTTGTTGGAGCCCTTTGTCTGCAGCGTACTCAGGAAAAACTTTTGGATTGATCTGGACTGCACAAGCCTATTTTCTATTAAAGTGTATTAYTGCCAGGTTCTGTGCAATTAGTGAAAAGTCAATTCCCATTACTAGTTAACATTATTGAGCATCTGCTTTCRTTAATAAAAACCTATGTCCAGCATAAAGACAATAAATCGATAGGCAGCCACTTTCTAAATCTATTCTGTCTCCTCCAAAAATGCAGAGAGTGCTGCTGTTTGAAGTCAGAATGGATTTACAAGAAGAGATCCCCTGCAACTCCTTTATTTTTTTTTTAAAGATTTGCTTTTTTTTTCCAAGAGCTGTACACGTGCAAACTGGTGTTAAATTGTACATTCATTCAGCAGCATCTCAGAAATCAGAGAAACTGAGAGAAATTAGAGGGTCTCACGTGTTTGACTCAAATGTAACTGCTATGATTTCTTTTTCTGTGAGTGGGTGAGGCCCTGGCACAGAGAACTCGWGGCTGTCCCACCCCTGGAGGTGTCCYAGGCCAGGCTGTGGTGGGATGCTGCCTTTCCAGTGCRCATGGAAAGGAATTCATTGCATCCTACCACGGCAGCAGAGACTTCTGAGMGCCAGGAGCTCAGCTAAAAATCAGATCTGCAAAAGGACTGCTAGGTGTGTTTTTAAGCTTTTATATATGCAGGCTTCATGTCTGGTTAGCCCTGAAATAACTGAGGAATGTTATTTGACATTAACAAAAAATAACTAAAACAGGAGGGAAAAAAACTTGTTTTTCTTTTGGGTGAGAAAAATGAAAGCTAAAGGAGAATTGAGAGGAGGTGTGAAAGATTTATTGTTCTTCTCCTGATGTTTCTTTAGTTTACTCTGGGCTTTCACTTTCCCCAAAGGCTGCTGCTCCAAAGGGAATAAAAGGCAGCTGAAAGGCAGCTGCTGGCAGTGCCTTTTTGTTGCTGTTAATGTCACCTGCAGGAGCAGGGGAAAGCAGTGGCTGGGTGGCAGAAGGAGCTAAAGATGGCTCAAGGAAAGCAAACGGATTTTTCCTTCATTCTTTATGAGAAGCAAGGAAATAAAGCTGCTCTGCCTGTTTTAATGATTATTTGCTAAACATCCGAGCAGCTGAGTTGTTAGTCAGAATGAATGTAGATGAAATTCAGACKTAGACAAAGCTATTTGGAGGAGTTTGGTTTTTACAGACACATTGGCAGTGCTTTTTCCCCAGAAGTATTACATTTTGATTTAGCTGAGGAGAAGGAATTGTATTATGTGATTTAATTACACGATTGTGACTCACACTTGGTTACAAATACTGAGCAGTGAAAATGGGAGCAAAATGCTAGCTATCTGTTAGGTAAACATGTTCTTTTAAACTGTTGGCTGAATTTGAATAATGAATAAATTGGAGGAAATGGCAATCTGCTTGTAGAGGTTTCAGAAAAATAAAGAAGGGCTAAGCTCAAAAGGTAAATTATTAATGTTGGTATATTCGCCTCGCTCCTGTTATTTGTAACATAGGAAATGTGATTTGTGTGCATGTGTCATTTTAATATTAACTCAATTGCCAGCTCAGATCTGAAATAATGAGACAGATGCAAGTCTTTCATTTCCAGAGAAGCATTTTTAATGCAAATGAAATCAATATGGTCAAACATTCTGCCCAAAGAAGAGCTAAAGGCTGGGCTTTGGGAGGTTTTATACTCCATTTTCTCCACCTGTGGTGGGACAGAAGAGTATGGTGACACCATGGAAGGGGATGGTGACACCAGCTTCTGCTCCTGAGTTCAGCACATGCTGGGCTTGTCTGCAGTCAGCTTGATCAGGAACAACTACAGCACTCTAAAGAACACAATTAAAAATCAGACACTTGGGCACAGCTGRGTACAGCTGCAGGGCCTGAGAGCCAGTGGGTGAGAGCTGGTGCTCTTGGGGAAGCCTGCCAATGCTCTGGTAAGGCTGAAAGGCCACAGCAGCACAGAAACACTCAGTCCTCTCCTCCTGTAAATGSGGCCATGTGAATTACCATGGAATTCTTCTTGGACACCAAAGGGAAGTGGCAGACTGGGTCACACCTGGCTTTGAAGCGGCTCAAAACAAGGAGGGAAAGCCCCTGGTCTTTGAAGGAGATCCCCRAGAAAGCTGGGGAGATCCCTCAAGAGAGCAGAGCTGCTCTCAGATGCTTGCAGGCCTGCAGCTCCTTCTCGGGTTTCGTGTTGCTGGAATGGCTCCTGAGGTATTAGAAAGTCTCTTTTTCCCAGCCCCACAATTGAGGAAAAAGTCGGGATTCCTCAGCTCTGCTTCTCAAGGTTGTTTATTTTCTCTTTTCTGTTCCATTCTTTCTCTGACCTGCTGAGGTCTGTCTGGCAGGTCGGGTTGTGGCACAGTCCCTGCCCTTGGGGTGGTGTTGGCTTTTTATACTAAAAACTACCTGTACTTTATTGACAATAATTTTCCAATACCTATCCCCTATGTTAGACAGTCTGTCTCTAAACCAATCCAAAAGTGCCACCATCCCAGCAGAAGATGGAGGCCAAGAAGGAGAGGGAGAAAGACAGGACAGGCCCATATTTCTCCATCTTGCCTCTTGAACCCCCATTCTAAATCCCCAAAATTCTCCATTTCCACCCTGTGACAAATTCACTATCACTCTACTCAAACCCTTGTGGCTTGTAACTCTTCACACAAAGTTGGGAATTGTTTCCATGGGCTGAAATCAAAGGCACAGGTGTTTGTGACTCTGTGCCAAGGTCTCTGAGCCCCCTGCCAGGGTCTGCAATCACCCAGGGCAGCCAGAGCAATGTCCTGGGTTCCAGCATCTCCTCTCCCTTCCCTGCTCYTGGTGCCCACTGTGTTTGTCCCAGGAAGGGAGCTCTGGTGAGCAGGCCCTGCCACCAAGCCCTGTGATGTCCCTTGTCACTGTGATATTTCATGGAAAACCCCTTCCACTGGGTTTTTCTCCTGAGAAGCTGAGAAGCCTCAGAAAAGAAATGTAAACAATAATTATGTGATTGCTTGGAATGTGGTCTGGAGGTTGCTTACCAACAGGTGCATCTTTGGTTGGTTCCATGTGAATTGTTTTTACTTAATGACCAATCCCAGTCCAGATGTGTTGGGACTCTGGTCAGTCAGGAGTTTTTATTATTTATTCTGGTCCAGCCTTCTGATGTCTCCTTTCTCTCTCTTTAGTATAGTTTTAGTATAGCAATATAATATAATATAATATAATATAATATAAATAATATAATATAATATAATATAATATAAATATAATATAATATAATATAATATAATAATATATATTAAATATTATATTAATATATATAATAATTATATAATATATTAATAATTAATATATAATATATAATATATAATATCAGCCTTCTGAGAACTTGGAGTCAATCTCATCTGTCACCTCGTCTGGAGGCCCTCACAACACCACAACAATTGGTACCAACAATGTCCTGCATCGAGGAGGAGGCCACCACCTCTCCCAGCTGGGCTTGTTCAGCCCCACTGAGCTCCAGCTCACCCCTGAGCAGCTCCTGGTGCACACCTGGCCTGGCTCCAGGTGCTCATCAGTGTCACACACAGGGGAGGCAATGTGATGGACAGAAGAGCTTGGAGCTGTCCCCATCCACTGCTGCTCCCAGCTGGGATTTTGGCTTTCCAGGCATGGGAAGCACAGAGCATTGAGTAAAAAAGCATTCACCTTGGCCTGGAGGGTTGTTTTAGACCAGAGCAGCCCTGTGGTGACAGGTAATGGCACGAGAATGAAACAACCCTCACCAGCTCCAAGATCAGCTCTCTCAGCAGCACACACAGAAGAAATAATAATATGAGTTGGTTTTTGAGTTGGTTTTTTGTTTTCAGCTCGGGCAAACCTTGTGCCAAGTTCAGTGGAGGTTCACACCTCCGAGCTCCAATGTGTGAAAATAATATTGCCAGGCAAAATTCAGCTGTTATTTCCATACCACAGGAGGACAGCAGCTCAGGTGCAGTTACAGCTGGATAAAAATGCCTCTTTATTTGACTCACAGGGTGGTGGAGCAGAGGTGAGGACACTGTGGAGTTTGGCCCAGCACCTCTCTCCCTTATTCATGTCTGCAGCCCATGCTGTCAGGGTGGAGCCAGCTTTCTCAGCTGAGCTGCCCTGCACAGAGGCCAGGACTATGCTGGCTTCCTAAAGGCTTYGAAACTTCCTCTCCTCTTATTTCCCATGCTGCTGGCTCCGTGTTCCCCTGAGGCTGCTTGTTAACAGCACACATCACCGCCAAAAATTAAACACAACAAAAAAATAAAAATAAAGAAAAGAGGAATGGGGTGGGGAGAGGGGAGGAAGGATAAGGAAACAAGACAAACCTGCTGTGCATTCCCTGTGTCCCACCAACAGTGTCATGCAGGAGGAAAATTGTTCCATCAGTGAGTGTGTTAGATTCATGACCCCGCCACAACCTTGAATTGGCCTTTAGTTGTCGCTGATGGGAGCTGAAGAACAGCTCCTGTCGGCATGATTGCTGCTCTCCAATGAATCAGAACACACAGGGCACAGAGCAGCACATTAAACCAGCAACAGAAATATATCACTGCACTTTTATATAGATGTATTGCTTTTGCCCAGGCACATAAATGATTGGGCTATCCACTTATTTTTTTTCCAAGGACTATAAATTAAAAATAAGCTAAGGGTTTGGAAATTATGTTCTCTCTCTTTGCCCCCTCCCCTTCTCTCTCCTTTATTTTTTCAATTTTTTTTTTTTTTTAACAAAGCTGGGAAGCTATTTTAGGTCTACAGTAAAACATTGTAAAGGTAATCTTACTGCCTCTGCCTACTTGACCATCCTTTTTTTTTACTAAGAGAAATCTACCAGTGCAGCTCTTGCTTAGGTAATTTAACATTTCATTTTGATCCCACTAACTGTAAGGATGGATCCCCATGCTACTCCTGCTGCTAATGAACACCTACAAGGCTGTATTTTTTCARTTGGCAAGACAAGTTTCTGAAATGGCAAAATCTATGTGTGCCAGGTGCTGGGGGGTTTTCCCCTAACCCATATTTTATAAAGTAAGATTATTTCAATATACTTTGACCAAAGGTCACTTTGACTTGAAAGTTAGTGTGATGCYCTGCTGCATAATTCAAGGTAGTGCCTCAGAAATGGAAATACTTCACCATTAAACTGCACTTAATTTTGCAACTTTCTCTGCTTGCTGATTGAATCATCTGTTAAAAATATCCCTTTAAATTGGAGGTGATATCACCAGATAGCTGCAAAAACTGGGGTACATTCTGTCCYTTGCACATTTCCAGTTTTTTGCAGTTTATCCCTTACCAGCTTTGCAGCCAGAGGTAGCAGCAGRAAGAGAGCTGCTCCCCTTGCATCCTTCCCCCAGCTTAGGGAATTTTATTTGGGATGAAAGGCAGAACAAGAGTCCAGGGGTCCATTTTTGTGGTCTGAGCCAGGGCAGGCATCACCTTGTGCAGGTGAGCAGCTCCTGGCTGTGGAAGTAGAACAGCTGACCACCACAGGGCAATTTTTTCCTACAAGGATCCGTGGGACTGAGCTAGCCAGATTGCTTTCTGCTGGCTTTTTTGTGTTGTAAAACCTTTTTAACTTTACTTTTCTTGGAGTACCTGCTAAAGGAGTTGGGTGGTAGCCACGTGTACATGCGCTGAATAAAATGGTTTTGCTGGCCACAAGCAAATGACCTGGTCAAAGAAAATAAATGAGCAGGTCCCAGCTATTTCCCCTCAAGAGTCATAAGCAGCAGAATTGTGTTTCCTCTGTGCCTTTTCAGCAAGCCCTGGGTGATGGAATCTGCACTGTGTGCCACTTCCCAGCAAAACCAGTAAGGTGCAAATGAAAACCTGGCTGCATCACTGTCTTTGACAGAGCAGTAATTTCCACAAGTAATGCCAGCGTGGTCTCAGGGCCCACAGTTAACCCAGGGCTGCTGGGTGAAGGGCAGCAGCTCCTCTTTGCTGTGTTTTCTCAGGGAATGGAGGCACAGCTGCAGGATGAAGGGTTTGTGGGGATCACCTGCCTGGAGAGCTTTGCTTGCCCAGAGGGGCCACAGGTCAGGCCAGGACTCTGCCTTCACACGGCCACCAGCCAGCCAGCCCCATCTCCTGTGCATCCAGGCCCTTCCAGAGCCACCTGGGGGGTGTGTTCCCCAGGATGAAGGAGGAATTGAGAATCTGACTCCATGTTCTTAGAAGGCTAATTTATCATTTTATTATTATATTATATTAATATTATATTATATTATATTATATTATATTATATTATATTTATTATTATATATATTATATTATATTATATTATATTATATTTATAATATTATATTACTATTCTATTCTATTATATTATATTATATTATATTATATTATATTATATTATATTATATTATATTATACTATATTATTTATATTAATTATTATATTATATTATATTATATTAATATAT